>CM021108.1:79228220-79249715 GCA_007115665.2 Sequoiadendron giganteum
TTATGTTTTTTATTCCATCTAAAAATAAAGAATATAAAGAATGTATAGATGGCAACCTACCATCAACCTTCTCATTTAGATGCCTCAAAACTGTGTCAACCACCTCATTTTGTTTGTCCATTGCACCATCCTCACTTTCCTTTAAGGCAGCCTATAATTTTGTGATCTTATTCGACATTTTCTTCTTGGTGGGATCCACAGAATATTCAACTTCTTCTTCAACTGGCCCCGGTCTAGGACTGAGAGTAGGTGTCTGGATGGGGGATATGGGAGTAGATACAATTGGAGTAGTAGGGGGGACTGGTCCTAGAATAGAAGGTAATTCCCTGATACGAGGAGCACTGGAAGATTCTCCCACCTGCCCATATTTCAACCTATCTACTTCCGATTGTAGCTCAACATTTCTTTGTTGCATCCTACTATATTCTCCAATTATTATGTTGTACTTCTCCTTCAGACTCTTCTTTCAGCCTCTTCCCTTTCAGCTGTCTTTTGGGTCAATTTGGCCACATTTACTATCAGGCTTGTACCTTTTATTGTTGAAATTTCAGAAGCTCTCTTGATGATTAGCCCTCCTCTCAGGTTTGGGCTTATATCAGCTACATTTGGCTTTTTGCCCTGGGTACCAATGCCCATATGGCCAGAGTTTCATACTTCTCACTGAAGTCAGAGTCTTGCAGAGCTGCCTTAACCTCTTCTTCACTGTTTTGTATAGGGTGCTTGGACTATAGGATAGCATTGAATGCTACAGCATCATTTATGTCCCATTCAAGCAAAATTAGGACACCAGCCTAAGTCGCAAGTCTCCTTCCTTCCTTAGGAGTGATGTTCTTGAATTCCTCCATTAGTTCAGCCTTGACCTCATCATCATTCTCCTGCTCAGACCTATCAGGTCTTGATTCTCTCCTTCTCTTTCACTTATCCTGCTATTACTTCAGTTTCATCATCCAAATTAGTTGCAAGAATACAAGAGTGTTCACAAAGGCATCATCATCCAAGAATGCCTTTCAAGCCTCCATCTTGGCATCTTGTACACATTGCCCCTTATATCCATATCAGATAACACCAATTGTGTTGATCTAGGAGGGGAAGGGATACCAACCTACATGTCTTGATCAGTCACAATTATCTCATCCATCAGAGCCTCTTGTGTTTCCTCAACCTTTTTCCTCTTAGGGCTTGGCTCTGATGGTAGCACTGCAGGATCATTTCTTGGTGGTGAATCTAGATCCACAATCCTTATCCCTCCAGGTGCTCTAATCCTTGGACCCGGGTGTGATGATGCTTGCATTATTTGTTTTCCCTTTTTATCCCCCTCATCTTCATCATTTCTATCATTCCTCTTTCTCTTGTATAGAGGCATGTCAACTGGGGGTTGATAAGCTGGCCTTTTTTCCTCAGGCCTCACCTCTGTTCTTTGAATTCCAAAGTCCATTTCCAAATTGACCTTCCTCATCATCAAAGTGCCCATGATATCTTTAAAATTATCCAACAAGAAATCAATTCTCTTGTGGAATGGAGTAAACTTCATTAATGGATCATATTTTGGATCCATTTTATGCACCATGGCCAGCAGCTTCTCATAAGCAATCCATTTCTCTTTATTCAATTCCTGCCTATTCAAATCAAACTCATTTCTGATTAGGTCTTCAGGAAAGTTGAATTCATGTATAAATCTGCCACCTTTAATTTATTTCTTGAACAAGGTAAAGAATCCCTTAGGCTCATGTTGCCTCCTAGACCCACTCTTCAAATGATAATCATTCAAAAACCTTCCAAAGTGGACCCATCCTCCCTTGGAAAAGAGAAAATCTGAAACAACAATATAATCAGGGAAAAAAGTCCCTTTTCCTCTCCCTGTCAGGTTTTCCTCATGAATACAACCTAGTTGCCACATGACCTCATCAAACCCCATTCTAGATGGTACATTGTATGGGAGAATATGTGGGGCTCCCTGGAAACCATACACCCTTAGGACAGTGCTTACGGGCTACAAGATGATATCACCCCAATTGTGGCATACTTTTAAATCAGGCTTCCTCACCTTCGGTTGGAGGAAGTCATGCAAATCTCCAAGGAGTCTTGGCACATTTACCACCAACCGAGCTCTGAGTCTGGAGGCAAAGCAATTATCAAACTACACAAAGCTGGCACATCCCCTGTTGTAAGATAAATCTGCACTCCACACCTGTACTGGTAACCTTTCTCCATTCATCTCTTGCCTCAACTCCATCTTCTCTGAGAAGAAGTCGGCATTCTTGTATAAGAACATATGCATTAACAGGGAGTACCAGAAGAAAGGAGTGCCAACATCCCCCACAAGCAACTTCAACAAACCCTCATGTATCTTTTCTGCAAGAAAAGATGCATAATAATACACCATGGAGAAGTTGGGATGCCGAATCTGAACCCCCATAAACATTTATACAATGGGCATCACTGTATTTGGGTTGAATCCCAAAATCTGGCACAATGAATAAAATGTTGTCAAAAAGTGATTGGAAAAACAGCTTAGCTTGAAAGGCTCCTGGTCACTTGGGCTGATATGGATCATTGAACTCCCTGCGCTGGCCAGGTGAGGAGGAAGCAACTTTAGCCTGAAAAGAGGCTTTGACCTTGCATATTCCTGCTTCATCTCCTCAAGATCAATGGGGATCAAGAATGAGCTAGACTCACTCAAATCAAAAACCTGTTGAATCTCATCTGCACTTATGCTTAGCAAAATCCCACCATCATTATCCTGAATTACCCTTGTAACAGGGTCATAATGTACTGCCACTGCTCTGAATAGGTCCACATCAGGAAACACATTCAGCACTACTAGTTTCCCCATTTTGTATCTCCAGCCATTAGAGAAGGGTCGGGTGAGTTCCGTTGTCCATACCACAACCTAAACATTTTGAGACCCATCATTGGAACCCTAGCATCTGCAATATTATAATTTTTGCACACTAGTCCCTCACCAAGGGTTTTTCCATTCATTAAAACCAAACCCCTCCTTCTGTCATTTGTTGATAATGGGATTTGATCCAAAAAATCATCATATAAATTCCTCTGCAAATAATCAACATGGCCAGAATGTTGCTTCGGTGGTGCCATCTCAAACAACTAGGGCTTCCTTAAAATTCAAATTCTTGAACAAACTAGGGCTACCCAGAAAACGAAATTACAACACAACTGTGCAATTTCCAATAATTCAAATGAACCAGTAACCCTACAACAATAATCATCAACCTCCTAACCAGCACACTACAACCTTTCACAAAAGTCACAGTCAAAATAAACCAGTGATATAGAAAATAACTCACAGGATTTCTCCCCTTGCAGAGAACCAAAATTTCACTGTGATTGCTTGAAAAACTTTATCTTTGGCTCTAAACCGCTTTGAAAATGCTTGAATGCTTTTGTGGTGAAGATAGAATGAAATCAAATGCTTTACGTCGATTGAATTTAGCTAGTAGATGTCGCATCCGCCATTAAAGCTCATTTGCATGTCGCGCCAACGGCTCCAATCGCATTTGATGCGAAATAAAAACTTCAGTCGTCAATCTTTTTTTTTTGTCAGATCATCGAATGGCCACCTTCAAAAAGGCTGATGTAATCTCCATGTCAACATTGAGGTCCCACCACAATACACAATGCCAAAGGGATACACCTGGCGCTCGCCCGTGATATCGCAATCACTAAACATCTTGCATCTTTGGATCACGTGATGGCGGGCAACAATTGATTCCCACCATCGGCGATCTTGTTCACTCATAGCGATCAACAGCACCAAACATAACCGTCAAGCAACTTTTCATCAAGATTAAAACACCACCGTCAATTTTTAGCACATGCATCTCACAGCTATTTTAGTAACCCACTTTATAACATATTAAAGTCCGATGCAAATATTAAACACTTTATTAATCCGTTTTCAGCATCGGCAACTGAGACACGTGGTGCTCGCTCATGATTTCGCAATCAATTGAAACCAAGCGGTGAGGCCATCACGAGATCGCGGGGAATGGTCAGGATCAACCGTAGGATGATTGACTGTCATAAAAATATTTCCTACAAAATAAGATAATTATTAAAAGGGGGAAAGGGGACATCACCTAGGCCAATGACAAATGATGGCTTAAGGTTGTTCTTAAAGCACGGGGCACATGCCGACCTAGACTTAGGAAATAATAAATTCAGGCGAAATATTTAACACAATTTATAAAAAGGGCCTAACCTAGACGAGTCAATGGGACATAATTCATTCTAAAAACTTCCCTCAAAAAGGCAATGACAGAAAAGGTCCAATCCAGGGTTTAAGATAGAACATTAGGATTTCATGAAGGCGAAAATAAAATCCCAACCCTAGGCTTCCTCCGAATAGCATGACGGACCAAGAATGTGGAAGAATGTGGCAGAAAAATTAATAGAACTCAAAGAATGAAATTTGAGGCTCCATCATAAGATAAGCTTAATAGTTTATTTTCAACCTTAAAATTTAATGGTTTAATGATAACATCATAATCCTTCATACCCACTTTTAGACCATTATCAAAATCACACACATAAATCAATACATAATAAAGACTTCAATAAATGAAGCAAATCAATTCATTTTAACTAATTACCCAATACAACTATCTATGTCCAATTAGCTAATCAATTTACAAAAGCGATGACTACTAACCTGGATTATTTACTCCAAGAAGTTCTACTAGAAGAATCTATAGTAACAATATACCAATTATTTAAATTACAAGAAACTATGGAATGCAATAAAACTAATCACTATCCACTAAGAAATCAAAGAAGTAAACAAATTATTTACCCTATATAATAATTACTTAATTTAATTTCCATTCTAATGAAAGAATCATTAATATTATGAATCCTCAACAATCAACCTTTAAATTTCTAACATATTCAAGTAATAATTTAAAGAACTTTTTAAATAATCACAACATTTTATTTTTACCCCCATTAGGAAATAATTAAAATAATTAAAGAAAACTATAGAAACACATTCTATAAATATCTAAAACCCATTTTCTTAAAATTACCTATTTATAAAATAGTTAACTCACTTAATTTAAATTTTGAAATGAAAACAATAATATAAAAGCCAACCTAAGTATAGGTGCAGTTTCAAGCCATAATACTATCACTGGATAATAAAAATGCATTGAAGCTTCGGAAAAATATAATACATTGAGATTGCACAAAACATATTGAATTTCATATCCCCCAAAATAGAAAGCTTCCTAAAGAAATAAATTTGGATTCCAAGGTTGCGCAACTCAGGAATAGATGGCAAATAGAGCTACTGAGCCTCTTATTGTGATCCACAGAGCTCTTGACTAGAATTTTATGCAATAGAATGCGAGTAGGCATACACATAAAGCAATGGTCACATGGAGAAGTTGTAAATGCCCTGGTCAACATACATGTAAAGAGAGAACATATCCAAGGCACTCAAAACTAATAGATAGGATGCTTCAAAGAAATGCCATCTCACTCAACGCAAACTACATTAGCTTTGGGACCATATTTTCATAGATAGATCACTCGTGAGACTATTCTACCACAACAGGTTGTTGAATCAATGGCCTTATAAATGAGTAGAAGAAAGCTCGGCTAGATTCTCTCATTCAGTTTGGTGACTAAAGGAAGTAGGGTATTTTCAGATTCAAGACTTTCACCTGATGTTGTGAAAGAGAAGAGGTGGAATCATTTATCGGCCACCATAAAGAAAAGTTGGCATTTGTATTTGGTTTGTTAAGTATGGCTCTTGTACCACCATTAAAGTTGTTAAGAACCTCGAGTATGATCTGGTTGCTATGTGTTACATCTTGGTATCAGATTCAAGGTTAACAACACTAGGTATTGTACATTAAGTAAGCCCATTATGTTAACCCTGTTGCGTAACTTTGAACTTTTGTATTCCCTCTCTTATTGCACAAAATCATGCCTACGGGTCAGGGATATGGATATGGTTGTGGCTGTGGTGGTCGTGGAGCTAGCCGTCATAACTCACCACCTCAGAACTCTCAGGAATCTGAGTAGGAGGAAAATTAGGGTTCCTAGAACAACCCTCCTGGCAGAGGCCCCAATCCATAGCAGCCAGTTCAGGGTGGTGAGCAGTTGTGGAAGTTGTTGGAAGAGGATCTTGGTCATCTGGGTCCTAGGTAGGATGAGCAATAGGTGATCAGAGAGAGAGAAAGCATTCATCGAGGAGGAATGAGATAATGGCATATTAGGATGCAATGGTCATTGGGCATATGAGAGACCTCCTCAGGGAACGTCCTCCCATGTATGATGGCTCTGGTGGAGGATTGGAAGCTGAAACTTGGCTTATTGATCTAGATCGATGCTTTGTTATGCATCCCTATGACTTTAATGATAGGGCAAGGTGTGCTATCATTCACCTCGTTGGATTTGCATCCACGTGGTGGTGACTGGAAGAGCATAAATTGCACCTCAACATCGATTAAGTGACATGGGATTTGTTCTTGGAACGGTTCAAGCCCCGTTTCTTATCTAATCACTGGAGGCAATGTTGAGCAGATGAATTTTATGATTTGAGATAGATGGCAATGTTCGTAGAGTAGTATGAGCGCCAATTCTTTGAGCTTAAGCAGTACGTCGGGATTGCTAATGATGAGGTTATGCTAGTATAGAATTTTTCCAGAGGTATGAATGCCAGGATTAGTGGAGGTTTCTGAGTCTTTGAGCCAAAGACTATGGAGGTTGTTGTTGAGAAAGATCATCTTATCAAGGATAATTTAACCTTGGCATTAGGAGGTCACATTGGAGTTTAGATCGGTGGTACTCCTTCTTTTGGTTTCGGTTCCTGTGGTGGGCAGTCTCAGCTTGTAGGCCCTTCCAAGGGTCATTCTGCACCTGCTAAGGGTGGTCAATAGTAGTAGCAATAGTTCCAGTCAAAGAATAAGTCCTCTCAGTCTCATCAGAGCAACAGATTTCAGTCAAGGAAAAATCATCATTCACAGAGATCGTAGCATAACCGTGTTGAGAAGCCAGCATATTCCTCATAGCCTACACCTAGCTGTGGTAGCTATCAGCGATCTAATGTTCCGACGGGTGCTAGAGGTTTTGGTCATGGTACTGGTTGTTTCAATTGTGGTTAGCAAGGGTATATTTCTAGACAGTTTCCACAGAGGAACACTGCAAGGTTTAGTCACAGGTCGGCGGCATCTGAGCTGACAGTTGGAGACGTGGGAAGGTCTCATCGATTTTTCACCGTGGTGGAAAATCATTAGGCAGATCACCAAGGTACTATGGTGGAGGTATTAGGTTTGTTGCAGGGCACCCCTATTGCTATACTTTTTTGATTTTGGTGCATCTGATTCCTTTAATTCCCCTTCAATAGTTAAGCATTGTAGCCTGGTTGTGGAAAATCAAGGCGTTAAGTGGCGAGTTGAATTAGCTTTTGGGGAAAAAGTATCAATGGAGTCTCTTGTTCGAGGATGTAGGTTGGAGTTTGGTTTAGTTGTGACATCGATGGATCTCTGGATTATTCCCCTGGATTCTTATGATGTCATATTGGGGATAGATTGGCTAAGTGCACACTGGGTGATAATTGACTATCATCATAAGTTTGTTTGTTGTTTGGATTATTCTAGAGGTGAGGTTGAAATTGTTGGAATTCAAAATCTTATCTCCTTATGGATTATCTTCACAATGCAGTTGAAGAAGTGTTTCCATCAAGAGTGTCAATTATTTGTTGTCTTAGTTAGTGACCTAGATATGGAGGAGAGTCGAGAAGTGACTTTAGATGATTATCCTCTCCTTAAGGAATTTTTTGATGTGTTTCTTAGTGAGATACCTAGGATGCCACCTAAGCATGACATCGACTTCTGAATTGATCTCATACTGGGATTTGATCATATCTCTAAGGCTCCTTATAGGATGAAAACTCATGAGCTTCAAGAGCTCCATTTGCAGTTGGAAGAATTAATTGAAAAAGGGTTTGTTCATCCTAGTGTTTTCCCTTGGGGAGCACCAGTCATATTCATGAAAAAGAAGGATGGTTTGCTCCATCTGTGTATTGATTACAAGCAGTTGAACAAGGTGATAGTGAAGAATCACTACCCCTTGCCGAGGATTGATGATCTGTTTGACCAGATCAAAGGAGCGAAGGTATTCTCTAAAATTGACCTCAAGTCAGGATACCATCAGTTGCGGATTGTTGAGGAGGATATTCACAAAACCACATTTCATACCCGGTACGGATATTATGAATTCACTGTCATGTCGTTCGGGTTAGAAAATGCACCCTCAGTTTTCATGAGCTTAATGGGTGGTGTTTTCTGGACCTATCTAGATCGATTTGTGCTTGTGTTTCTTGATGAAATACTCATCTATTCTACAACTATGGAGGAGCACGAGGAACATTTGAAGTTGGTGTTGCAATGTTTGAGAGAAAACCAGTTGTTTGCAAACCTGGCATAGTGTGACTTTTATAAGTCTGAATTAAGTGAAATACTTGGGGCATGTAATTTCTGGAGAAGGCATCATCATGGATCCCTCAAAGATCCAATCTATTATAGATTGGCCTACTCCCAAAAATGTTCTAGAAATTTGCAGCTTTATGGGATTGGCGGGCTATTATCGGTGGTTTGTACAGGGTTTCTCAAATGTTGCACATCCCATCACCTCTTTGCAAAGGAGAGGAAAGAAGTATGATTGGTCTGAAAAGTGTCAGTCGGCTTTTCAAACTCTTAAAGAGAAGCTGAATAGTGCACCTATCCTTGTTGTTCTTGATCCGACTCGGTACTTTGTGGTTTACACAGATGCATCCTTGGAAGGGTTAGGGGTTGTTTTGATGCAAGATGGTAGGGTGATAGCATATGAGTCACATAAGCTCAAGGACCGTGAGCTAAATTACCCTACTCACAACTTGGAGTTGGCCACATTTGTTCATGCTCTGGTAAGGTGGAGGCATTTCTTGTTGGGGCATTGGTTTGAGTTACATAGTGACCATCGCAGTTTGCAATACATTTTCACGCAACCGAATCTGAACACTAGGCAGAGAAGATGGATGGAATTCCTCTGTGAGTACGATTTTGAGGTAAAATATATTCAAGGCAAGGAGAATGTGGTGGAAAATTCTCTAATCCATCATCATCATGAGTTATCCTCTATGACTCTTGAGGTTGATCTAAAAGGGCAGATTCTTGCAGCACTTCCTTCGGACAACTAGTTCCAGGAGGTGAAGTCGGAGATGGAGTCAAATAGAGTGCTAAAGGGAAGGTTTATTGGTTATACTCTTAAGTCCGATGGATTTTTTCAATGTTCGGGTCGCATATATGCTCCTTCCTCGGAGGGTCTTCATACCCTAATCATGACTGAAGCACATTGGGCTCCTTATTCAGCTCATCCAGGAGTTAAAAAGATGTATGCAGATCTTAATTCATTGTATTTATGGGCTGGGATGAAGAGGGACATGGAAGATCTTGTGGCGAGATGCCTGGAGTGTCAGAGGGTAAAATCAGATAACCATCATCCCACAGGCCTTCTGTAGCCCAATCTCATTCCAGAATGGAAATGGGATATTATATCCATAGACTTCATTGTTGGGTTGTCGATGACTGGACGTTGGCATGATGCTATCATGGTCACTATTGACAGGCTTACCAAGGTGGCACATTTCTCTCCCATTCGGTCTTCCTATATTGCATTGTATGTGGCTAAAATCTTCATGGATGATATTGTGAGGCTACACAGAATTCCGCAAAGAATCATTTCTAACAGAGATCCAATGTTCACTTTTTCCTTTTGGACATCGTTGCAGCGTGCCTTAGGAACACAATTGAACTTCAGTTCTTCTTACCATCTGGAAACAGATGGTCAGACCGAGAGGATCAATCAAGTTATCGCGGACATGCTCTATATGTATGTTATGGATTAGGAGTCTTGATGGGAAGACTATCTACATTTGGTTGAGTTTTCCTACAATAACGGTTGCCACAATTCGATCGATAAGCCACCATTTTAGGCTTTGTATGGTCGCTTGTGCCGAACTCCCTTGAGTTGGGACTGTTTGGAGGACAGGGTTCTTCTTGGGCCAGAGATTCTATAGGAAATGGAGCAACAAGTCACTTGCATCACAGAACACTTGGTAGCAGCTCGGGATAGACAAAAGAAGTATGTCGATGCTCATAGGGTTGATCGTCAATTTTCAGTGGGTGATCGGGTGTTTATTAGAGTGCGTCCATGAAAGATCCCTATCCGTTACGAAAAAGGCTCCAAGTTGGCACCTCATTTTGTGGGTTTGTTTGAGGTTCTAGAGAGGATTGGGCCTATTGCTTATTGTTTGTCCTTGCCACCCAGCCTTGCACACATTCATGATGTGTTCCATGTCTTTGTTCTTAGGCCTTATTTTCTTGATTTATCTCATGTATTGGATTGGAATGCTTTACAAGTCAAGGAAGGGAAACTCGCACTAGAGCCCATGGTCATTCTGCAGCACAGGAGCCTCATTCTCAGGGGCAAAGAGATTGATCAGGTGCGGGTCCAATGGGACCCGAATGATGAGACTTCAATGACATGGGAGGATGCATCCCGCATCAGAGAATATTTTCCTTATTTGGTTTCTAGCTTCAAGGAGTAAGCATAGTTCTAGGGGGGAGGATGTAGTGCCTCTCATGTTACTGATACTTTTTGATATTGCTTTGTGTGTGTTTTGCTTCTGTGTGGTTTCTGGTTATCTTTTGATGCTTACTAGATACTTTGTTGGACATCTATTTCGCCATGTGTTTGGTGTAGCAGACAGTTATGTTATTTTCTTATGATATTTGGACTTATTTGTGGGATACTTATGTTTATGATGATGTTACTGAGTGTGTTATAATGATGTTGTGTATTTAGATTTTGATTACTTTATTTGATTCAGGTGAAGAGGATGGCGTTGCATCGCTCATTTGTGAGTGCCCTGCCTCACCGCAATTCTCTTTCACAATGTGTTTGATTATGAATTATATGCATATGTATATATTGTTCAACATTTGGCATTATGTAGGAATTCAAGTACCGGGTGTCGACTCCACCTGCATTGTCGGGTCTGAGCGTGCCCTACATACCCAATGGTTGATGTGGTTAGGGAGTTGATAAGAAAGTACCCCCGTCTGTTTCAATGGTTGGGTCATTGTTTTCTCATGTTTTATATTTGTATTTCGTTCTTATGGGTATGATTTTAATTTAAGTTATTTATTTTCATGAGTTTTGTAATGTTAGCAAAGGTTGCATTTATGGCTTTGATTAATGTATTACCATTTAAATTATATTGATATCCTTTGGAGTGGTTAAGAAGTAATCAAATTGTCATGGTTGGTAAATGACATAAATTCTTTTAGAAAACAATGTGCTCTTTAGCGTTACTTATTTTACTCATTAAGGGTGTTATTAATTTTTCTAGATTTAAATTATCATGAGATTATGATTTAATTTAAATAAATAAAAGTTAATAAACTATTTTATTTGTTATTTAAATTAAGTCATTAAAATTAGTTTTATGATTAATTTTATCATCAAGTAATTAATTAATATTATATTTTAAAATTTAAATGTGGGTTGAATTAAAATGCTTATTTATTTAAAATTTATAATTACTATTGGTCTTCGAAAGTTAATTAAATTTATAAAATGTTTTAATTTTGGGAGGAAATTGCCTATTCGAAACTTTATAAAAGTAAAATTTAAGGCAAGAGTCTATTTTCAAGGTTTAGTGAAATTTCGAAACAATTAGTAATGTTGGGAATTTTGCCATTTTTGAATTTTATATATAATCTTGTCTTTTTCAAAAAATCAAAAGGAGAAAAGAAAAGTAAAATTGGTCTGCCATTTCGAGAGTTGAGAATTGAATTCTCTGTGTTTCCTTTCGAATTTATGTTTTAGAGGAATCTAGATTTATACTTTGTGTTGGGTTTTGTACTTCAATTTGTTCTGCTGGAGGTTGTGGATCTCCGAATTGTTGAAGATCGTGGCTGGATGGATACGCTCAATGCAACACTCTCATCTTCGAATCAAATTAAGAGGACTCTAGGTAGTTTTGAAATCCTTGAAAGTTCTCTGTAAATTTTAGTTGAAAAGAAAATGATTTTTAAAAATTGAAATCTCTTTATGATTGTTGTGAGTCTTGCATTTTTTGTGATATGAAATCCATTTCTCTTTAATTGTGATCTCGGCCTATAGTTTTCTCTTTCTCTTCGTTTCCTACCCATAGGTTATTTTATATTTGGATTCAAGTTTGAAAATAAATAGATTTTTGTTTCCTTCTGTCCATTGTCATTTCTTAGCCAAGTTCTCTGTAAATTGTCTTTTGCCAGAGATCCTCTCCTTTCTGGCTATCGCATTTCCCCAATTTGATTCTATTTATCTGAATGATTTTATGTATTGGGATATTCCCAATATCTTCTTGTGTTATGCATCTATAATATATATATATATATAGTTTGTTTACCTTGAATTTTTATGGCAATCAAATTTTATCGAAGGCAAAGTGTTCGTTTTCTTTTGACTGCACAATTTTTTTATGCTTGCGAATTTTGTTTTGTTGGGTGTGGCGAGTGGTCGCCATAGGTGAACTACCCCACCCCCACTCCATTTCCTTTGTGAGGGTTGCGCCAGCCCTTGGATGGATGCGCAACAGCCATACAAGAGGTTGTGCCCCTCTTTGTTGTGCGTATGTGGGTTTGTTTTAAGCTTGTCTAATATATGTATATATATAAGAGTTTTCTGCTCTTCTTGACCTTTGTGACAGAGTAAATGATTTATAAATTCAGTTTTATATAATGGAATAATATATATATATGTATATACATCTATGTTTTTATTTTGTATTTAATTAGCAGCAGACACTTTAGCTTTTCTTATTCTTTTAATTCTGGTATATATATACGTATGTATATAGTATATATACGTGAATTGGAAAATATTATTGAAATAAGGGAGCAATATTAATTCTGGAAAAATTAAAATGATGAGCAAATTTATATTGTGTAAATTCAGATTCAATTATCATTTTAGTTAATCTTTATTTTGAAATAAAAGAATAGAAGTTAAAAAGCAATGTATTGTAATTAGACTTAGAAGTTAACAATTATTGTATTAAATCTATATTTTTAGAAATGATTTTTAAAAAATTAGATTTTCTCAATCTTAGAAAAAACAGATTTGTAGGATAATCTATTTGGAAAAAGGAATTAAAAACTAGAGAATAGATATTGTTACAGAATAAAATAAATATTTGATTTATAATTGTTTTAATATCTTAAGTTTAATGTTGTGATTTCAAACTCTATTTTGTGTTTAAATAATCATAGGAAATTTTGTTTTTGAAAAATTAAACAACATTTACAGGGCATTGTACCCTACACAATGAGCCACTAGGGCCAAAAAAGGACAAGTCTTAAACAGCTAACATAAACAAGAAAAAACAGAGATAGCCCAAAGGCAGCACATCAACAGTCAAGAAACAGTCGACTGACCAGCACCAGGAGCAACTAACTGGCATCGTCCCAATTTTTAATCAAGAGGTCTACCGCCTCGTCTCCCACCCACTCTTTGTTTTCCTAGCTATTGTTCCCCTCCAGTTCCTCTTTTATGGCATTAGACAAAGTACTCGTAACAAAGTGACCCAGTTTCATGGTGAAGCGGGTCAGCCCCCGAAATCTTTTGTCCAGAGTGTCCAATCTCTTCGCCACCTTGTCCAAATCCACCCCAACATCCATAGCATCCTTTTGTCCAATCATAGGAAATTTTGTTGCCATTCTTTAATTTGATTTTTTTAACAAGTAATGAAACTTAGATTTTTGAATTTTGATAGAATTAATTTTGTAAGATATTTAATGTTAGGAAATTGATTATTGCCTTTGATTAAATTTGGAATATTAGTGAACTCTATGTTTTGGATTAGATATTAAATGATGATAATGTTTATTTGATATGTGACATGTGTAATTTAAGTTAAATTTCTTATAGCTTGATGATGTGGCGTTAATTAGTAGTATGTAATATTTTGTTTCTAGGGTGGACATGTGTTATCTCCAAAGGCTAGGGAATTGGTGTGTATGCATGTGTTGGTTGCACCTATTGTCTTTCTTGTTATCTTGTGAGTGATTGTGTGGGTGGTACCTCTTAGTGTATGGGTTTATTGGGATGCTTTGTGTAGTTACGAGATGGTCATGCCTCATGTGCCTTATTGTGATATAAGGTCCTTTTTGGTTTGTGCATTGAGGTACACCCATTACTTGACTTTGATTTTAGGGTAATTGTAGGGGAGAATGGCTCTTCTTGGGGCCAGTGTACAATTGGTCACCCTTGAAAGAGCTTCCTTAAATAAGTGAAAACCTAATTAACGTACCTAGTGGGTTGGGTTAGTTGACATATAACAAGACTAAAAATATACACCTCACCCCTACCATTAGTGCTCTCAACGGCTAAGGACGGGTGGGAAGACCTAGTCGGTAAGGTCACTACCTTGTCTCTACGAGAGGTAAGTGGCTCCACATGAGTCACCCTATGGGGCGGCACCTTGAGATAGGATGTTTGGTTAACCATAGATGGAGGCGGCTCCTAGTATTAGGCAGTCTGGTGAATCCATGTAAGGTTATGTGATGACACTCTCCCACTATGCCCCTTTGGTTTTCCCTTGTTCTTGTTGCCTCTGGAGTTGTGTTATTATTGTTGATGTTTATGTTGTTTCGTGAGCTTGAGTCATGTGATGTTGGTCCTTTATGTTTGATTTTGTGGTCGAGGGTTCTTTCTTATCAACTCCTTGCACGAGGGTTGTTCCTTCGGGTTCACAAGGTCGGGTGGAAACGTGCAATGCACCCATTGGGTCCCCAGGTGGTGATCGTGGTGTGGATGCAGTTGCAGTGATCTTAGAGCTTCACACGGAGAAGATTGTACCTTAGCATAATTCAACTCTCATTATTGTACTCTTGTATTATGTTGTACTCTTCCCAATTTTATAAGGGAAGTAGCTTTGTAATGTAATTTTGGTTTCACGTTGTGATGTATCTGTGGAAATATGTTCCACGAATGTAACTTTGAACTCAGAAGTTAAATGTAATGATATGTTATTTATGTTTTTGTTTATCTATCTTGTTCATATGGAATGAATGTCATATCTATTATGTTTTATTCACACTTCTTTCTTTTGCTTTATTTTGGTATTGTAAATCATTTTTAGTTAGTTTGGGTTCGTTCAAGTAGCGCACTATGTTACCCCATGGGAACTAGGTTAATACTATATGTTATATTTATGTTGTATGATTGGTTAATGTTGTTAAATGTAATTGTTGTTTTCAAAAAAAAATTATTATGTTAATGTTGTAGTTGTCCTATGGGGGTTGTGTGGCGGGGCATTACAATGTGGCTTTGGACATATTCCCTTTATTGCGGGAATGATTTGTTGGTTTGATCTACCTTTTGTATGAGAGGTTTACATCTATGGATGTCATGTTTTCATTTGATTTGAAAATTAGATTTTGATATCCTTTCAATTTTGGAATGGTGAAGGAGATCTTACATTACACAACTTGGTACATGTTAGTGTGGAATAGGGATAAGGTTTGATTTGCAAGTTCTTTGTTTGGTCTTGTTCTTCTTCTTGGATGTTTGTATTCACATGGTTGAATATGAAGAACTTGGGAGAGTTATGGAGATTAGTGGTGAGAGAGGTATTGCAACATATTTTTTTGCAAGATTTGCATATCATTATATGTTTCCTTGATACTATGTAATAGATGAATTAGCCACATCCTCTAGGTGAATTACTATAGGTATACTTGGTATGCCTTGATGTATTTTCATGTTTAACATTACTTGTGCAACAGGAGTTTTTGGATATATATCAGGTTATTCTCTTTGATATCTTGGTTTTTTTATTACTGATTTGATGATGAGTTTTCATGTTTTATTAGATTAGGATCTAGAATTTATGCAATTGTGTGGTTTGATCACCCATTTGATTGTAGTGGGATGACTCAAATGTGGACTATCTATATCCATGACATTGTTTCAGTGTTAATAGAAAATTTATTAGTTAGCCTTGTATGTGGTCATTTATATAGTAGTATGGTGCATTTTTTATAGGAGGATGGATATACAAAGACTTGATTGTAGATTTTGGATTGGCATAGTTATGTCATGAATTTTTATCTATGATTTGTATACCCTATTTTGAGGTATGGTTAGCTTGGATGAGTTGCAATTTTCTTTGGTTGTTATTCCATTTGGTATGAGTAAGGCATCTACTCAGAGCCTTTGTTACCATTTGAATCTGATGCTTTTGTTCATATAAATATTGGTGCAATTTTTAGTGATAGTTGATATGATTCACCTTGGCATGTTCCTTTTTCTTCCATAGGTGGCATGTTGGAGGTTGTAAGGAGTTTTTTTCTTGATGGTGGTTATTATGGTTTCTTTTGCAGGTATCATGTTGAAGCATGAGATCATGGTGAAGATTCAAATGGTACATGATTGGCTAAGGGGTGTGTTTACCTTGTTTGTGATTCTTATAGGTGTATTTATAATGTATGATGTCAAGTGAAAGAATGTTAGGATTAAGGTGCCATCTACCTTGTAAATTCTATGTCATATTGTATGGTCCCAACATCCTTAAAAAATATCCCTAGGCACTGTTGTTTTTTTCTTGCAACCCCCAATCCTAAGGAAAATCACAATGCCTAGACCAAGGAATCAAGAGATTAAGACAAAGGTCTTATACTATCAACACATCAGGGAAAAGAAAGGCCAATGAACAAGGCTATAATCAGCCTTCTACACTTTGAGCTCCACAATACTCAGGAGGGTGTTCCTATTCAAGGATCTTCACATATAATAAGACTTGCACTAAACAACTTATTGCAGATTTCTAACATGTGGATGGTTCTCAGATGAATTTATAAAGGGTGTTACACATTTAATTATATTTTAGGCATGATCCCTTTGCACCTTGCATCAATACTGGGAATAGATAAATTAAGAGAAATCTTCATCTCAAACACACATAAGTTACAACAAGATCATTCCCAATCATAACCCTTGTGTTCTTTAAACTCCATAAAGATAGAGAAAACCTAATAAATTGGACTTGAAAATGGAAAAAGATTCATTCAATTTTTCAATGATGATTCCTTCCAGGATTTGCACAAAAGAAGCATACCAGACCAGTGCCTTGTCCATAACAGAGTCAAGATGAAATAACCTATCTGGTAATAGCCTGAACACAAAACCAGTGACCACTAAATCATTATTGCATTACAATAATGAGGTCTCTTAAGGACACATTTGTAACATTCTTATAGATCCTGAATGTAACACAATATATTCAGTATTTGACTGAAAGTACACTTTAACCTATTCTTTGAAAAAAACCATCAATCCAAATACTTATTGCAGCAAATGTGCAACAAAAACCATTATAATCTTTGATTACTTTGATTAAAAACATAATGCATACATTCTGGAGACATATATGACATGACTCATCCCAAGATGCAAACTGATTTGCTTACTATTAGAAAATAAATTATACCATTCAACTTTGAAATTTCAAGAAAACATGATCTAGAGACAACCCTGCACAAAAATTACAATATCTTCTCAACTTGGAGAAACTAGAACCCCCATACAATGAAACAAATTCTCATTGAAGAGAAAAGAGAAGAGAATAGAGAAGTCCTAATGTTAATCCATGGTGGACACATGGCATACTTGAGCTCCCTTGATCTGCAATCAACTAGAATTAAGAGAATGCCTCTTCACTTCATTTTCCCTCTTTATTCTGCCTTCATTTGCAATTCTCGTGCAAATTTTTACCTTGTTTGTAAAAAGTCATTATAGCTGCATTTTCACCTGGCAAGTGAAAAAATTCACTTCTGGGTCAAAACCCATTTATTGGCAGTTAAATTTTTCTTTTCAACTTGCATTTTAACCTTGCAAATTTACCCACAGAGCCTTCATTCCACCCATGTTTCCTTGCAATTAATATGATATTTATTTTAATCTACATTTAGTTTGACATTGTGTCAAATAATTTTCTAAAAACTAATCCTCTGTGCAATTTTCTATTACCAGTTGAATATTTTCACCATTTCCTAGATGTATGTTTTCCTTCTTCAATCTTCTTTCTTGGCACAAGATTCTATGTAGACCATTTATAACCTTAACATGGTGCATTAACCATTGCAACCAAAAAATAATGAGATGTAGGGTGTGAGTGTCGTATTTGGGCCATTTCTTTGCTTACTAGCACTCCACAGAAGCTTGAAATGCTAAGGCATAAGGAATACATTTGGAAAGCTTTTGGATGAAGCAACAATCGTATTGAACCTTGGACACTCAGAAAATTTACCCCAAAAGAAAAAAAAAGTGATTGATCTCACTTTTTGCTCATTCTACAAACTAAAAACCACCTCTTCACAGTGAAAACCATATTTTCATTGTTTAATAAAATGTTTTGAAACATTTTATTTTCACCCACAAGCTTCCCTCTTCCTTTCCCCGCTTCCCCACCAAGTTCTTTGTCGTGAGCAATTTCTTTCAACGGGCTGGCATGCAAAATATATTGCAACTCAAATAAAGAATTTGGAAAGGCATTAATAAAACACTAGAAACCTTAATAAGGTTGTAAAAAATCATTTAAGAAATTTAAAACCATCTTAGTAGTCCTCCTCACTCCCCCACTGGCATTTCTGATGGCAGCTTTCACTACCGTTGGGAAAGCCTATAAATTTAGCAAACATTAAACTTTATAAAGTTCAATGTGTGTGGTGTAAAAATATGCGTATCAAGAAGATTAAACTAAACACACATCAATGCAACATATTACATTAATGAAATTGAAATAACAAAGAAAAGTTGCTACAACTATTCATTCAAAATCGTTCCATTGTCCTCTATTCTCGGTGATCTCTCAATTCATGATCTCAGATTTGTATGTTGCACATGAATCTACAAGATAGAAAACCTAAGAAACGAGATGCTATATGAAATGCAAAGCTAAATGCCTACATCTACATGTTTTTGGTATTTTTGATTGCAATGCTAAATGATATGATGTAATGTTGTTGTATTCAAAATGATTGCTAAGATGATTGTTGTGATGAGGATGCAATTCTAAATGAAACGATGTATGGAAATGCATCAATTAAAATGATAAAACTAAAATTGTCATGATAACACTAATATGAACTAAATGCTAAATGCTAACTAATATGCTCTCAATTGCTAATATGATTTCTGCAGCATAAGTTTATAATCAAATCCTTGTTGAGAAGTTGTAGAATTGCCTTCTATTTATAGATTTTTCCAAGTCTGGGATGAGGTGGCAAAGATGGACGGTTGATATCATGATTCTAGGATATCAACGGTGGAGCACAAAGAGGTTGGAGAAATTCATGGAGGCTGCTCCATTTGGAAGGGCAAATCTTCCAAGTGTCAAAGAGAATCAATTGAAAGAAGGAGCCATGTGTCTCCAAGGAGGTTAGGAGGTTAGAAGAATATTTCTAATTTAGAAATTAGAAATAAAAGAATTCATGTGACATGTGATGATGTGGAAGATGAGTTGGAGGAATTTAGAGAAATATGGAGGAATGTGACAAATTTGAATTAAAAATTCAAATTTAAATGGAGGGAAAATTTGACAAATTATTTAATTTGTGCATTTAATTAATTTAAGAGGGAAAATGATTTTTGAAATAGAATAATTAAGGGATGAACTATATAAATAAATTTATCAATTTAGTTATATAAGTAGAGGAATTAAGATTAATTAATCAAATAACTAGTATATAATTAAATTGTGCTCCAAACCATTTTTATGTGCATACACAATGTAAATATTAAATTTGACCTAAAAGCTTCTTATGCACGTGCACTTAACTTGCAAATTATTTAAAACATTTAAAATATTTTAAATACTTGCATTTTAAACTTTAGGAAATGAGTGAATTTAATTTTGCCTGTCGTAGAAATTTACTGTGTACAAATCGGGACCCTTGGAGCCATGATATTTTACGAGCAGACCTAATCAATTAAATAAAACATGGGTTTGTAATTGGATTTTTCCCAACCATTAGAATTTAGGTACCTCTTTTGTAAACTGGTTAGTAGAAAATGTTCGCCGCAACTGAAATACATTAAAATAATGTATCATATGGCCTCCATTTTTTATGAAACTAGAAACTAAGAGGTTTTAGACCAAAATGAGAAATGGGTTTCCCTCATACTTTAAAAATTTCAACTTTCCAGAACACCAATTTTAACCTGATCGCAATTAGAAAATTATTAAATGGCATATCAAAACTCATCCTAGAAGTGCAGAACTAAGCATGCATATTACCATATGTACCAAAAAACATTATCCCAAGCAGATTTGTAAGATAACCTTGGAGTTGCAAAATTTTAATTGACGAAGATGGGCTCCGAGGTATATTTAGCAATTTGTCGACCAAACCTTTGTTGACACACCGAAAGGACACAAGCACTTCAAATTTGCAAAATTTGAAGGTTCTCTTAGGCACTAAGGGTGTATTGGTAAAAAAAATGCAATTTTTTTTCTCACCCATTTTTTATATTATATTCATAAGGGGTGATGGGTTCCACTAGTAGTGGTAAAGGTGAATTAAAGATATGAATATTTATTATTATTTTCGCCACATGTGGATGCCTAGAATGGGATGATAAAAGATAAAGAAAAGGAAAAATGAGTGACTATTTCTATTCTCCGAGTGGGTTCTTGGAAAGAGGCAATAGGTGTCTCTTGGTATTCCATCATTTATTACATTTAATGTAATGTTTAATTTCCAAGTTTGGGCGCTCAAGTTGGAGGGAAAGTATTGGAGCAAAAATCAGCATCCTTTCATATTCTGAGGAGGTAATATAAGGATTGGGGATGTTTGGAATGAATATTAATCTTTGGATGCCATGTTTGGTGCATTAGACCTCTTCACGAGTCTATAAAATCAACTACTTGGACGTAGAAATTATGAGCAACAGTTAAATATAGAGTTACATTGCAGGAACAAGGAAAAATTAAGGAATAAAGAGGTTGTTCACAAGTTCATAGGTGCTACCATATTGGAGGCAAAGAGGAGAATGGAAGTGAATATATTGTAATCTCATTTATTTGAAGATAATGTATACTTGGCCTCTCTTCTTGATGGATTTTTTTCCCACAAGGGTTTCTCCACGTAAATATTATGTTATGTGTTGCTCTTATATTGTTGATTTGTGCCTCTTTGTTGTTATCTTATGGCATTATTTTTTTTTTTTTTTGTTTATAAGTTCACATAAGATGGTGTTATCAACTATGATATATTGGTTGATTTTTGGCATCATAAAGAAGATGGAACTAATCATGGTAATCCCATATTAAGGAAACTTAATTTTAGATTTGCATATATGTTTCATATTTTCATGTTGTAGTAGTGAAAGCCTTGTATCTCATTCATTGAATTCATATTTAGATAGAGATTGAATTTT
>CM021108.1:79252288-79503704 GCA_007115665.2 Sequoiadendron giganteum
CTGCAATTGAATTCTACAAGTTTTCATCAACCTTTACATTTGCACTTTCAACAATCCTTCTCAATCTTTTATTGTAACATCTGTAAGATTTACTTTTAGTAGAATATCCAAGAAATATACCTTCATCAAACCTTGCATCAAAATTTTTTAAGTTTTCTTCATCTCTCTTGATATAACATTTGCTTCCAAATACTCTAAAGTACTTCAAAATAGGAATCCTTCCATACCATCTCATAGGGAGTCTTTGTACTGTTAGCTTTGGCTTGTACTCTATTAAGTATGTAAACAACAATATGAATTTCTTCTCTCCAGTAGAGCTCTAGTAGATTTGCTTCTTTCATCATAGTTCTAGCAGCTTCTTGAACTGTTTAGTTTTTCCTTTCAACCACTCCATTTTGTTGAGGATTTCTCGAGGAAGACAAGTGCATCTTTATTCCATGAACTTCACAAAACATGTTAAACTCATTTGAGGTGAATTATCCACCTCTGTCAAACCTCAAACATTTTATTTTCAAATCTATTTCATTCTCAACCATAGCTTTAAATGACTTGAATTTATCTAGTGTATCAGATTTCTCTCTAAGAAAAGCAACCCATGTCATTTTAGAGTAATCATTAATTAAAAGCATGAAATGCCTATCACCTTGAAGATTTCTCACCCTTGTAGGACCACAACGATCCGTATGTATTAATTCTGGTAGTCCGATAGAATATTGTTCCTTTCCTTTGAAACTACTCCTTGCTTGCTTTCCAAATTGACAATTCTTGTAAATGATATTGGTAGGCCTTGTAATTCTTGGTAAATCTCTTACTACATGAACTGAACTGATTCTCACCGAATTATCAAAATTCATGTGACACATCCTCTAATTCCATAACTAGTTATCATTCATCTGAGACATAAATCAATGACCATCAACTCCCTTAAGCTGATAAATGTGTCCATTTTTCCTCTTACCAGCAACAATCATTAGTCCAAGCCCTTTTCTGATCTCACAGGTTTCATCCTTAAACACAATATTATATCCTTTACTACACATTTTTCCAACACTCAAAATATTATGCCGTAAACCCTTAACATAGTAAACATATTCAGTATTATGATTGTCATCAAAACTGATTCAACCTATTCCACAAATCTTAGCTCCAGAATCATCTCCAAATTTAACTAATCCACCATCATACTTTTCAAGTTTAACAAACTTACTTTTATCCCCGGTCATGTGATTAGAGCAGCCACTATCAACAACCCAATAGTTCTTATCTTTTTTAACATGAAAAACATATACCAAAGTACCTTCAATATTATCCTTCTTCTCTGGAACACTTTCCTTCACAGAACTTTTAGGGTTAGAAAAATTAGATTCTTCTTTTATAGCCAAGAACAAGCATTCATTATCATCAAAATCTTCATAATCAGATTCATCATCAGAAATACCAGCATCTTCTTTGACATAGTAAGCTCTTTTAATCATCTTTTCTTTATTCTCTTTACTCTTATTGTTCACAGCTCTGTTCAAACATCTTGAAGCATAAAGAACTACTTTTCCACAACTAAAGCATTTGAAAGGTAGTTTACCTTTGTACTTACCGGTGCCAATTTTTCATTCTCCTTACAAAGTTAGCTTCCACATCATCAAGATCCTCTCCATATGTATCTTCAATCTTTTTTGATGTTTCAGCCTTAAAAGCAGTTTCTACTTTGATACCATTTTTCAATCCAAGTTTTCTCATTTCAAATGAAGTTAGTGTACCAAACAACTGATCTCTAGAATAAGTATTAAAATTTGTAGTTTCCTCAATGGAAAATACCTTTTCACTGTATGAATCAAGAAGAGATCTAAGAACTTTCTTTACCACCTTAGATTCATTGACTTGTGCAGCAAGACCTCTCATCGTGCCTACCAGCTCATCAACTATTTGCATATAGACTGTAATTGATTCATCTTCAGACATTTGCAGTGCCTCAAATTGTGCCTTTAGATTTTGCAAATTTTCTTGTTTGACCTTTTTCATATCCTTCATAAATGCTTTCAAGCTTATCCCAAACATCTTTAGTTGTCTTAAGATTCATAACTTTTATCAATTTAGAATTTTTCAGACTATTCATAAGAATTAATCTTTCCTTTGCATTTGCCTTATGTGCCTTGGTCTCATTACTTGTACTTGGACTATTCTAAGGAGGAATGTATTGATTCTTTATTTCTTTCTCAATCTCAAATCCATGAGATGGTAGATATCCTTCCATCTTTTTCTTCCAGAATGCATAGTCTATTCCATCAAATCTAGGGCAATCCAACTTGTTTACCATCTTGGATCTACCTTAAGCAGTTAAGCTCTCCTCCAAGTAACCTTTCCCTGATACCAATTGTTGAATGAACAATACAATTAAGAGGGGGTGAATCAGGTGTAGAAAATTAAAACATCAAAACCATCAACAATAATCAGATCCACAAACATACATTGAGCCTGTATTCTATTAAAGTGATTAATCATGAAATGTAGATAATAGAAACTGAAACACCATACACAAGAGAACACCTGATTTATGTGGAAAATCCAATGAGGTAAAAACCACGGTGAGGATTATCTCACAATATGATTAATTGCAAAACCAATACAAGGATTCACTGCCAAAATAGGACACACTGTCCAAAAAGGCTCATAGTCAGGGCTCATTGTCATAGAAATAAATACAAGAAGATAGAAGAGAAATGTTACACAGAGAAAAAATTCTCAATGCAACAAGGAATCCACCACAATTTCTTACACTTTCACAACCTTACTTGAATGATTACAGATACCTCCAACTCGCTGCCTTCAGGAATCCAACACTTTGAATTTCGCACTACTCTGCTCAAATTTGCATCTATACTTCTGTAATTCACATCACACACAACACTCGCATCGATCTCACATCTATCTTGCTTCTCTCTTTCATCTCACAACAACTCCACTCTTATTTATATCAACCTCGACCTTGAAAATCTTCTCTAGGTCGGCAACTATCTATTACACTTACAAATTCAAATTAGGTCAGCACCTAAACATTCTTGCGGTCGATAGAAATGAAGGAAACCCAAACAAACTCTTAATTAGGACCCAAATTAAATTCTAACACACCTCAACACACTTCATAAACTTCACATACATAGTCTTAAACACAAAGTTAGCCAATACCTTGCAAAACACCATAAACATTAAGTACACACTTCACACTTCCTTAAATCAATCTAAAACTTTCAAACAACAAAATTTACTTGAACACGATCTAGAATAAACCTCGAACCACCTAAGATCCAACAAAGACTTCATCCAAACTTGCAACATAGAAATAATTCAACCTAGAACATCTGGTAAACCTCATTTGCACACTGATGCATGAAACACACACTGTACAGTACCAAATCACGTGAAACCTTGAATTCTAAAAGATACAAACATTATAAGCCATTTTCCAAATCCACACAAACTAAATCCAAACTACAAAGAAAAGTGGAGCAAGTACATTTCTCCCAGACCACTGAAAAACCGATTCACATATTGGTGAAAATATCTCACACTATATAGTGATCCAAAAAGCCAAATTCTGAATATAGCAACCTCTAACAACTTTGAACAACATATCAGATCCACATAAGCATAAAATTAGCACAGAAGAAATGTGGAGCACAACTCGGAGCACGTTCTGAGAACTTGAACAACATTGTTTTCTCTATTTATCAAATTTTCTCAAAAGCACTTGGAAACCAAGTACTAAAAAAATCATCTCAACTCATTACACATCTTTCCAACTCATCTTCACATACCACAACAAAAATATAGCTCCATGTACTCACAACACTTCGTCAATATCTCAACTGCACATGCACAACCTGCAACATCTTGTTTTCCTCTTTTTCACAATTTTCTCAATATCCTCGACATATAATTGACATCACTGACAACACCAATCTATAAACTTCCTTTTGACATCATTGACAACACCAATCTGTAAACTTCCTTTTGACATCAATGACAAAATCTTCATACTTACAACAAGCTACTTCAATTCTTTCTATCCCTCGAAGTCATTTAAACTAATTCATAGGGTGAAGGTACCCTTCGATAATTCCCATAACCTTCCTACAAAACTTGGTTGCATAATCTTTCGCAATCTAAAGGTTTATCTTAATGAGTTGTTGTTTTAGGAGTTTCTAACTCTAGGGATGACTCTTTCCTAGTCCCAAACTTTAAACAATTTTTCAAGAAACTTATCTTCCTTTTTGTTTCCCCTTTGTTCTTTTCCTCTTTCCCTCTTGGCATAAGAACTCTTCAACAATTATCTTCTAATAGGGTTTACACATCACTGACATAATGAGTTCATAGGTTCCAGAGCTAAACCTAGTAGCTCTGATACCATGTGTAACATGCCCATTATTCTACACAGTAACTTTCCTATGTTTTAACCTTAAGTAAATAAAATGTGATAAAAACACTTCAAGAAATACAAATTTTCTTTTCAAATATAAGGATTGCATGCACATTTGAAATAAATATCTTTCCAAACTTTCCCATTGCATATATATCAAAGTATTACAACTTTACAAAGTATTGATAACATAAGACATGATAACATGATAACATGATAATATTTCTCTTTTACAATCTTTTCATAGATATGGATACAAAATACACATACAAGGCTTCATTGAGCTTACTAGAAATAGATATATGAATGGTCCAGGTTTCCTCCATAAAATCTTGGTCACCTATTGAAGAGGAGAAGCATCACTCAAGTGTTTTTCTGCCAACCTTGGACTAACTACAATCCCTCACACATCTACCAAACTAATAGATGGCCCTACCCTTCGATGAAGAGATTGGTTTGGTATCCTCATAATAAAATTGACCTTCCCTGAGCTTGGTGTTGTGTCCTACATATCTAGATCTATCACACAGTGGCTACAACCTACACATATGACAATCCCTACCTAGTTTGTAAACCTAGATCACAGTGAACTGGCAGTGTAAACATTGGCAACTTACACTACTTTGGCCAAAGTATTCATCACCCAAAATTTAGAATGGACTTCAAAAACTTCACCCACCTTCCTAACTCAATTTGTATTGACCATTCATAATCTATGCATAGGATATCCCCTTACACCATGGAGTAACCCTAACCCCAGGAATAACCTATTAACCTCTTATTTTTACTATGACACTTCTACTTAAGTAATTTTCAAAGTAACTCTATCTTACCAATTAACCATACAGATAAACATAGTGTTATATCATTAAATGACTATTTTAAAAGTACAATCTCAACAATAAAGGTCCCCTTTAAAGAGTGTAATCACATCAATAAATGACTCCCATCAAAAGTATAATCTCACAATAAATGACCTCATTCAAAAGTATAATCTTCAACAATCAAAATTATAATATTCGAAAATAAATGGTCTCAATCAAAAGTATCTTCTTAAACAATAAATGATCCCAATCCAAAGTATAAGCTTCAACATTAACGACTCCAATCAAAGATATAATCAACAATCAACGATCAATCCAATCATATAGGTTAATCTCAACCTATGTGCTTTAAACAAAGATCAATAAACAACCCAACCAAGTAGGTTAATCTCAACCTAGGGTTTCAATCAAAATCAAGTGAATATCCCAAGGTTTACCTAGCATTATAAGCTAACAAATTCAAGTTACCTCAAGACATTGATGTAAACCATGTTTCTCATTTCACTCTACATACATATAGTATAGACTAACTATGTATAACCTAAATAGAAAAATCATCATGTATTTTCCCATATAGGGTAATAAAAGTATTATCCCATCATGACAAGTTTCTCAAGCAAGTAACAAACAAGATCATGCAAGAATAAAAAAGCATCACAACATACTCAAAACCATTCCTTCCAACATAGTAATCAAAACTATTTAACCTTTCCATCATAAAAGACAAAGGTATAGATACTAGCATGCCTAATAAAAGCTCCAATCAATTGTTCCTCTCTCCTAGCTTAATGGCTCTAGCTTGCTTTCAACTTTCTCCAAGAAAGACCCGTAAAAATGTCCTCTAGCCTCTCACTAGTTCTCTCCACAAAACCAATGTTAAACAACATTACAATTCTCAACCTCACAAACTCATAACTCACTTTGCACTAAATTGCAGCAAAATAACACTAAGAAATCAGATTGGCAAGTGATGCATTTGGAAGAATGAGAGCCTTTATTTATACTAATTTGTGAGCAACCGAAGGCTACAAATAAGTAAGTAGTTATGCCACATTTCTTCCTCATGCAACGACTCACTCACAGGTTTGCTACACATGACAGTCTCATGGATGAGTCGACTTGATATTTGGGACATCAAGGTTTCCTAATTCGAATTCCATTGCAAAATGCTGCCAATTTTGCACTCGAATGAGTCTAACACTTATTTGCAGACTTATACGAATTCAAAGACTTCTTTTACATTCCAACTTCTATCAAATATGGCGCCACCTTTATAGACATGGGCTTGACATAGTCTACAGGTATTAACTCTTCAAAATGTTTACACAATAGCAAACAAACTCTTGCATGCCTCTTTCATTGGTTGACTTGATCCTTTGCTTTATGTATTGGTTGGTCTTCTTCCTTCCATTTACACGTTGCATTCATGACTCTTCTCTCAAGCGCTAACTTATTCTCTTAATTGTTGGCTTCCTTTTCTAAATGTTGCACCATATGCTTATGTGCCTCATTAATCCTTTGAATTATTCCTCTTACTTATTCGTTTCACTTTCTTTGCCTAATAATTTGCATACTTTGTGCATGGAATTTGTCTCATTACCACGCTTGTTCAAACTCTCTTTTATGCGTTGGAACCATACATTATTATCTTGGTCAAAGGCAGAAATAGAGTTGGCTCATGTGCCCAAGTTACTTGCTATGCATACTTACAAGACAATATACAAATATAATAGCCACCTTTACTTCAAGCGCAACATATTATATATGCTTCTTCCTCACTTTATACGCATCACATATAATATGTGCTTAAATTTTCATTAATAATTGCATCGTCTAATGCTTATAAACAATGTGCCGTACCTTTTATAGTATGTTATCATTATTACTATGTGTTATAAAATCTCATCACAAGCTTTAAATAATATAATATATATTTAATACTATATATATAACACAATATATATCTATATAATCTCAGCCAAAAGTTTATAAGAAGAATTATCTGCCATTCAAATATACATATACATATATTTACGCATATTAAAATCTTAGGTTGATATTCAAATACATTAACCACTATATATATATATATATATATATATATATATATATTTCCATTAATGTATATATATATATATGTATGTATGTACACATATAAATACATGTCACATCACCTTTCAATATGTCGATCCATATAGGTATGGGCATATATATATACTTATGACGATCGATTACTCACACATTATTATGCACGTGTGTTATCGACAATACAAATTTACGCGTATAGTTAATATACATATATGCATACCCACACACATATAGGTACTCAATCATAATTATTCAAATATCATGACTTATCAGAAAGCATTTAGCATCGTAAATGAAATGGTCAAGATAATCTCAAGGGAGCCATAAATAATAACCTTGTCTCCTATCAACCCGAATGAAATCAAAGATCAAAAAACAATACCACAATCAAAAAAAGACGGTCATATAATCTTCCCAATTTTCCCTAGACTATGACCAAGGGTTTACTTACCCAATTTCACGAACTGACTCGACTCTACTTGACCAACAAAGGTGTGAGTGTGTGTATGCTCAGTTAGGCTTATTAAGGGTTACTAGACCAAGCTTCTCTCATGAGTGATACTCCCCCTCGCGTACCTGGGGCTTGAATATGTTCTTGCATCCAACTTAATACATTGCATAGGTAGTTAGTCATTCATATTAAATCCATTTGCATCATAAAATGTATTTGCATCGACAAAGCATTAAAATATTCATATTGCAATACATATGCATTCATCGCATTTTCCATCAAAATATAACATGTTCATTCCTTTAACAACAATATCATCTTAATGCATATTTCAATATTTCTTTCACTTAGTAAACATATTAAAGTCACAATTTGCATTTATCAACATTTTCACTCATGAAGGTAAAAGTAATTTAGTAACTATGAAACGGGGTGTAACATTCAGTTAGTTTTTAGTATCTTTCTTTTATTTCTTTAGTTGTCGATTGTTTCTGATTTAGAAACATCGTCTTGTAATTTATTTTTTAAGGAGTATTCCTCTCCTTTGTTTAATACAATCAAATTACCATTTCATGGTATCAAAGCAGAGGTTGGTTTTTGGCAATTTTTTATGATAAAATTCATGGATTTTTTTACCTAAAAATTTTAGAAGTTTTTACTTGGTTTTTTAATAAAATTGCGGCATTCCTTTGCTGTGAAAAATAGCAACTTTTTTCTGTGAAGGAATTCAACCTAGGGTTTTCTGTGAAAATCGTAGATTTCTTACTATTGAAAAATCACGCTGGTTATTTTTTGCAAATTGTGATAGGATTCTTTGCTGCAAATCATGGATTTCTTCCTCAATAAATCGTGCGGCCTATGTAACTATTTCATGACTTTTTGTTGGGACAAATCATGACTCGCGAAGGGTTTCTACAAAATCATCTCGGGATTTTCAGTGTTTTTTTGCATGCACTTTTTTGCTGAAAGTCACGAGTTTGAAACCTTTTGTGCACAATTTTTGGAGCTAAACCAATCGGTGGGTTGTGAGCTTGGCACTCAAAAACGTGTGCATCTTATTTTCACATTTTTTTGTACGTTTTTTTAGAGATCTTTTTTATGATTTTTTTTTTTAAATCATGCTTTTTCCTTGTCTAACATTTTTTAAGAATAAAAAAAATATCAGTTTTTGCATAACCTTTTGTAAGAATACTCAAGATCATTGAGAGTGGGGTGAATCAGTGATGCACAAAAACCAAGCAATTAAACAACTTTTGAGAAGCACAAAATTCAATGGAAACACATAAAGATCACCATAACACAAGATTTATAAGTGGAAAACCCTAGAAAGGGAAAAACTACTATGTGAGTGTTGGTTGGGTTTGAAGAACCAATCCAATCCTCACAAATTTTTCACTATTAGATCTCACTGACCAAATTCTCACTAAATACAATATGTCAAAGAGCACCAACTCCTTATTAAGAATAGGAGCACCAACTCCAATAATAAATGAAGAACATATATATAGAGTACTACTCTATTTACAATATGCTTCAGATCACATACAAACATTCAACCCTTATCTTTCCTTGCATGCATCAAGAATCCTCTTATCTCAAAAAACTCAAATTTGCACACACCTTGACTGTAATCTACTTTGAATGAACAAATAGATGACACAAAATGATGGTTACACAGCCATGTCCCATGTTAGGACAATCAACCCTAAACAATATTAGACTTCAATCACATGGACATTTGCACATTCAGAACACTATTATACAGATTCACATACTGTTCTTACTTTCAAACAAACTCCAGTCTCCTGTGATCTCATTTAGATCAAACTAACTTGTGCAAAGGAAAGAACATTTCATGAATTCAATCATACAAAGGCACCATAAACCCTTTTATCTTTGTGTATTTTCTTGATAGAAACATGATATCATAGACTTCAACACATTCACACAGAGCTCAAACCATGGTAAGAATAATCTCAATACGTTGGCCGAGATCCCAATACCATTGCTGCCTCAATACAGTTAGAAAATTGTGTAACTGAAAACTAGGGCAATGAGACCCATATGCCTATCAATGTGAAGGCCTCGGGAAGTAACTACTCCTCGGTTTTAAATGTGGACCTTTGATCTTTGAAACCCACCAATCCATCAATCAAATTATGACCATTGATTTCTCTTTGGGCAGTGAAGTATACAACTGTAACTTGTCTAGTCGATTACACCAAGGAGTAGGGGCCAGTTGTCCATGAGCTTAAACCCTCAAGTTGTCACTTAAGTGACTTACCACCGTGTATAGCCAATCAACAGGTGAATATAACATAAAGAAAACTTAGTATTGAAGGCATTCATAAAACATAAACCCTAAGTCTTAAAATGTATTATGACTGTCTTTGTTCACCTTCTTTGACTGTGCTTTTGAAGTTGTATCTTTATATATGACTGTCCCACCATACTTTTTTCCCTTTTATTCCTTATCTGGTCATTAATTATTGACCGTGGACTATCCTCTATCACACAATCATTTATTCATATGACTGTCCATATCTTTCATGGTTTCCCTACTCTAATTCTATTAGTATTTGATACCTTGATACTAAGAGTGTCATTTGGTTATTGCTCCTTTGTTCATTGTATTTGATGTTGCACTATCAACCATGAATTGTCATTTAAACCCTTTTACCATTGGCATAACTAATGCCTGTCACTACCACCTATGACTATCCTCAACCTTAAACTTCCATTAGTATCTTTTCATGGTGAGTGTTATCCTTAAACTTCATTATGGTCCATGCAAAATGCTCTTTTCATAGGTAGGACTGCCTTACTGATTTTTGTTGTGTTAGCCTCTTGACCTTGGGACTACCACGTATGCCTCATAGTCATGCTTTATACACATTGTCATGAAGCAATTTTGTTATAAAGATGACATCAAAGGACAAATACTACTTTACATCAACACCGTGAAATGAATGAACAAGTACCTTCACTTTTGCATCAACACCAAGTACACTTGACACCAATGATAAACCAATCAACAAACACCATGGAAGGAATACAAGTACCATTAACATCAATGACAAATCAATCAATACCTTTTTGATGATTTTTTGCAAAATCACGCCCTTCTTTCTGGTGCCTAGGGTTTCAGATCCAAGGTGTTTTCAAAAACAAAATTCTTGATTTTTGCACAAAATCATGGTATTTCCAACCTCTGATTTTTAACGATTTTTAATAAAATTGTGGGATTTGTGGCAGTTGATTACCTTAGGATTTGTGCCTGTTGATTGCCTCGAGATTCGTGTTAGCTAATCACCTAGAGTTTGACTAAAAAATCATTTTTTTTGCAATCTAACTTTCACCTCATTTTTGTGTCTTTGGAAAACGAGAGGGACATGATTTCTTTGACCAACACCATGTTGGAAAATAGTCAGAGATTCAATGGTAAAAACTACAATGCTTGGAAATAGAGGATGCTCACTATTTTTTAGTACGGGTGTCTAGATTCAATTGTTCTGAGTACAAAAACATGTCCCACATTTGCGGGAAAGGACCAAGACAAATATGATTGAAGTAATCGAGAGGCGGTTATGCTCCTCAAGCTATCCGTCACTGATGAGATGCTTCCATAAATGCCATCTGGCAAGACTTTTGTAGAGATCTAGAAACACTTGAAGGATTTGCATAAAACCTCAGACAAGGGCAGATCATTCTTCCTTAAAAATATGTTGTTCTCCATTATGATGGATGACAAGATGTCTTTGCAGAATCATCTCATGAAGATCAAAGACATTCACAATCAACTGGGGGCCATTGGTCACAAGATGGAAGAAGAGGATATATTGGCCATCATGTTGAAAATATTACCACGATCCTATGAGCACTTCATCGAAACTCTCAACATTACCTCCATCAATGTTGACCTGAAGTTTGATGATTTGTGCAACAAGCTCTTACAGCGGGATGGGTGGAAGAAGTAGTTTGAGAAAAGCAACGACACACCCAGTGTGGAACAGACTTTTACTGCCAAAGACAAAGGCAAAGGCAAGTCCTCTCAACAGAAAGGACAAGGAAAATCTGAGAACAGCTCCAAGAAGACTATCACATGTCACTATTGTGGTAAGATTGGTCATATGAAAAAACATTGCAGGAAGTGGTTGGCTTATCAGAAATCCACCCGAGGAGGGTTTCAACAGAAGGCCCATGTTGCAGAACATTTTGAGCAAAAGGAGTATGTCTTGTATGCATTCATGGCCAAAAATATGAACAGATCATGGCAAATCATCTATGTGGTATATTTATTATGGAGCACCTCGACATTTTACACACAAGAGAGATTGGTTCACAGAGTATAAGGCTTGCTTTGATTTTGTCATCTTTGGAGGTGGTGAAGAGTATACAGTTATCGGCAAGGGCAACATTCAGATTACATCTGATGGAAGAAATCTCATATTTTTCAATGTATACTATGTTCTGGGCATGGAGCTCAATTTTCTCTCAGTGAGTCAGATTATGTGACATTGTTTGAAGTTGGATGTCATATTCAGTTCACATAAGTCTCACATTGTTGACAAGGAGTCCAAGAAAACTATTGTTGTTGGGCTCAAAGATCATGGTTTGTATAGGTTGGTTGATACTGGAGAGTCTCAAGAGCATGCCATGGTTGTGAAGAGTTCATCCATCAGCACTCTTTGGCATCAACGATATGAGCATCTCAACATGGCCTACCTCTCTTATCTAGCTCGAGAGAATTTGGTAGAAGGTTTACTTGAGATTCAGCAATAGACACATGGTGTATGCGGAGCTTGTCGGGTAGGGAAGCAACATCGAACTCCTTTTCTTGACGAACGAACTTGGAGAGCATCCAAGGTCCTTCAGTTGGTTCATGCAGATGTTTGTGGACCAATGAATACCTCATGGGTCACTGGTGTCAAGTATTCTCTCTTGTTTGTTGATGATTTCAGTAGGAAAATGTGGGTGTATTTCTTCAAAGAAAAATTAGAAGTGTAATGAATTCTAGAAGTTTAAAGCATTAGTTGAAAAAGAGTCAGGATGTCCAATCATCACTCTTAGGTTAGATAATGGGGGTGAGTTTTGTTCTAACCAATTCACCGACTTCTATGCTAAACATGGTATCAAGCATCAGCTTACTACACCATACACCCCTCAAGAGAATAGAGTTGTTAAGCGGAGAAATCGTGCTATTACGGAAATGGCTCGTTGTATGTTTGAAAACATAAATGTTCCAAAGAAATTTTGGGTTGAACCAGTGTATACTATTGTATACCTTCTTAACAAGTCTCCCACACATGTCGTCAAGAAGATGACCCCAAAGGAAGCATAGTCTAGGAGGAAACCAAGAATCAGTCATCTCAGGATTCTTGGTTCTACTACATATGTTTGGATTCCATATGCAAAGAGGACCAAGTTAGATTCCAAAAGCTAGAAGTTGATGCTTATAGGATACAATGACAATCATAAGGCCTATCGGTTGATTGATGTGGACACTGATCGTCTAACATTCAGCGGAGATGTTGTTTTTGATGAAGAAGGTGGGCCCTTTCAACTCTCTTCATCCATCAAGAGTCCTGAGGATCAGCCTCTGAAGACTAGGGATTTTGGTGTTAGGCTTCCATTAGCTCCACCTGAAGGGAGGGATCATGATGATTCTAAACTTGTCAAATCTCCAAGGCATGACCCTATACCAACAGATTTCCCTCTAGACAACTTGGATCAACATCCAGATGATTTCATTCCAGGCAGCCCAAGTCATGATGATCATCCTAATTTGGAAGAAGATGCATCTACTCTCCGACCTAAGTGGTGGGAGAAGCTCATTGGTGATGTTCGAGATGATGAACCTATCGAGGGTAGATTGTCTAGAGGCAAGAGCAAACAAAATACATTGAATTTTGCTCTTATGGCCAACATTCAAAATGTTTATGAGCCCCAGGACTATTCAGAGGCGAAAGGTAAACCTAAATAGGAAAAGGCTATGGAATCTGAACATCATAGCCTTTTGAATAAGAATAATTGGGTTCTATCAAATCTTCCACCAAGGAAGAAACCCATTGGTTGCAAATGGGTCTACAAAGTTGATGTAACACTTAATAAATGCAAGGCTCGGTTGGTAGCTAAAAGGTTCTCACAGAGAGAAGGTATTGATTGAGGAGACCTTTGCACCCACAGCAAAGATGAGCACCATCCAAGTTTTCCTAGCCATTACAACACAGTTTGGCTGGAAGGTCCATCAAATGGATGTGAAGAGTGCCTTCCTCAATGGAGATTTGGAGGAAGAGGTCTACATGTTGTAGCCCCCTGGTTTCAAGGTTGTAAGCAAAGAGCACCAAGTATGCTTGTTGTTGAAGGCTCTTTATGGCCTAAAGCAAACTCCCAAGGCATGGTACTTGAAGATTGACAAGTATTTGGTTGCACAAGGTTTTCAGAGGAGTCCCTCATATGCCAATTTGTATGTCAAGAGCACTGGTAGTGATATCATTCTTCTTGTCATCTATGTGGATGATATCTTCATTACTGGCAGTGGGGTACATTTGCTTGAGCAATCAAGTTGAATGTGTCAGGTGTTTGATATGACAGATTTAGGTATTTTGCACTATTGCCTTGGTGTAGAAGTTTGGCAAACAGGTAGCAGTATTTTCATCTCCTAGTCTAAATATGCCAAGAGTTTGCTAGAAAAGTTCAAGATGATAGATTGTAAGATCTCATCTACACCCGTGGCGAAAGGGTTGAAACTTTCAGCCAAATCAGACTCACCAATGGTCAATGAGTCAACTTTCAAGCAACTAGTTGGCAGCCTCATTTATCTTACAGCCACTAGACCTGATCTAAGTTATGTTGTGAGTTACATCTCTTGTTTCATGACTGCCCTTAAGGTTGAACATTGGGTTGCAACAAAGCAAGTGTTGAGATATGTGAAAGGGACGTTTGACTTTGGCATTATGTATAGCAGAAGCAAAGATCTGAGGTTGGTTGGTTTTACAGATTCAGATTGGACATGTTTTGTTGATGACAGAAAGTCTACTTCTGGATATGTTTTTAGTCTTGATGACAGTAAAAAGCAGTAGGTAGTAGCTCTTTCCTTGACAAAAGCAGAGTATCGAGAACAGTTAAAGCAACATGTAAGGTAGTATGGCTTCGAAGGATGATTTCTGACATGAAAATGTCTCAAGCAAGGCCTTCACCCCTCTTTTGTGACAACCAAGGGGTGCTAAAGTTTGCCAAAAATCTAGTCTTCCACAAGCGAACAAACATGTTGAGCTTCATTGTCACTTCATATGACAACTTGTTGAAGATGTATCAGTGATGTTGCAGTATGTTCCAACTGAGGATCAAACTGCAAACATTCTCACCAAGTCCCTAAGTTCAGACATATTTGTAAAATTTAGGGGTAAACTTGGTGTAGTTAGTAGAATGACCATTAAATGAGGGTATTAAAGTAATATTATTATATTTAATGGTAATCTTAGTCGTTTAGTTTACTTTCAATTAGCTTAGATTACTTTCAGTTAGTTTTAGTAACTTTCTTTTCTTTCTTTAGTTGTCGATTGTTTCTAATTTAGAAACATTGTCTTGTAATTTCTTATTTAAGGAGTATTCCTCTCTTTTGTTTAATACAATCAATTACCATTTCATCAATGACAATATTTCCAACACAGTATAAGTGTGTGCTCTTCAGAAGAACGAGAATCATCGGTAAAACATGGTCTATGTTCAAATAGTAAAGAAATTTATGAGAGCACATAACAAATCATGGAAGGATGTATAATGGTATGAATCAAACCATTGTTTAGCTCTATCAACCAAGGTATCACCAAATACACACATCAAAATACTACCATCATGTATATAAGCATAATACGAAGATAGGAATAATATAACATGTAACTTTAGATCCTAGTTACCACTAAATGGCCATTATAAGTGCATTAGTAAAACATGCATCATAAACCAAACTATCAAGAAACAAAGAGTTGTCAACCGTATTGTGAGAAGATAAAATCACTATGTTGATCACTAAACATATCATCAATAGACCATGAGACACAAGATCTAGAGCATAAAGATTATCATGATCTACATGGGGGGTAAAACTTGATGTGAGTGAATAAGATGTATCACATATAAGCACATGACTAGTGATAAGTAGTACAATCATCAGAAAGCTCGTTACTAGGATAATCGTCATAGATAGGTGATCCAAAATCATCAAGTATATCACGAGACATGGGAGAAGGTGCATCATCATCGTACGTATGTGAAAGGTGAAACATATATTTATATCAAGTGCACAACTACACTCCTCAAACAAGAATGGGTTAAGAGAAGCATACGGAGGAGAGTTATAATGAGAGGTTAGGGATAGAGCAGCATCAATATGAGCCAAAGCATGGAAATGAAAGTTGTGCAAATGTAAAACATTGTTATGCTCATGTAAATCACTATCACTAGGCATAGGAAAAGTAGAAGCAACATGGGGCTCATGGACAAGTGTATGTAAGTGCATGGAAGAGTAAAAATCATATAGATTATGAAACAATACCTCCATAGAGAAGGCATCCCCATCCATAGGATTAAAAAACAAGAGAGTAAGAATGGGAGGATCATATGCTACAAAGAGTATAAGCATACCCAAATTTATAATGTAAGCATGGATATGGACTAAGAACAATGGATTACGGGAGGCTATGGTGTAAGATGTATCAATGAAATACAAACAAAGGGCAAGTAAGTGAGACTAAATAGAGATGAAACAATACAAGCCCAAGCCCTTATGAAGATTAGTCGATAATGCACAAATAAAGTTGGATTCAAACCCTAATCAAATTTAATATAAAATTAATGCAAGCAAAAAAAGAGATTTAAAAGCACTAACGGAATAAAGAAAAACCCCAAGGTGAAAACACTAGGTCGTGAAGGAATGTCAAGTTCACTAAAAATGTAAAGAAAAAAAACAATTTTCTTTAAATCACCTACCTAGGTTATTAAATAAATGAACTCAATTAAGCACAAATTAACCAATATAATAGAGTTGAGAATGATCATGGAAAATTACAGAAAATTAAATGCTCAATAAATATGGAAACTAAATACACATGTAGTTAGCTTTTATTCTGATGCAGAAGTCTTTGTCCAAATGTCACGAATCCATTCACCAAGGTTCTATTTTTTTATCCTTCGTCGCTGACCCATATATTTAACTATGCATTTTGTTTGGGGTTAGATCCGCAAGTGTGGAAATGATTCCCTCAGGTGATCCTTTCAAATGTGAACCTTATCTGATACATGGAAGTGATCTGGCAGAATGTAGACTGCTGAATTTTGCTCACCTTGATTTCTACTGTCTGATTGTAGGTAAGGACCAGTAATGCTTACAAAACCTTTTGGGTTGTGTTGAATCGCAAAGGTCAAATTCTCAATTAGGCCCCTAACAAACCAGCTTTAAGCATTAGATTAATAAGAAAAAGTGCATAATGGACCTAGGATGATATCACAAGCAAACAAATGTAAAATGAATTTTAATTTAAGCTCTCAAATCTATATGTACTCACATTCCAACGTGATTTTTAATGAGTGAATGAATGTCCTCGACTACAACATAGCACACAAATCAACACAAACGTGTTGGGTCAGTTTGCAACAGCTAGTAAGGGCGGGAAACATGGCCCCATTTTATGAAATTTAAATTTAAAAATTCAAGGTTCAAATTTCTTACTGTTAAAGTGACTTGGATCGAATTTACACCCGTAGATCCGATCCAAGATGATGAATGGAGGATCTAGGGATCAAGATTGCAAATTTGGGGATCAATGACAAAGGGAATTGAGATATGTGGATGTCATGAGCTGATTCCATGCAAGAATATGTATGCCACATGTAAGCCACTGATTGCATTACAGACACTAATCAAAGCAGGCCCAAAAAATTAGGGAAACGACCATAAGAATGCAATTTTCATCATTACGAGTGTAGATGCGTTAAGATATACATAAACAATTTTAAAATTATAAGAAAATTGATGTTAAATGCACCAAATTGTGGCCAATAAATAAAAAAAATTGTATTGGTTCAATATGTTAAGAATAAAGTTGAATTGAGAGGAGGCCCAAGTTCAAAACCAGCCAACATGTTAAGGTAAACTATAGACCAGTTCGTTGAGGTAACTATAGCCCAGAAGACACCCTCAACGAACTGGTCTATTGTTAATAATGAATCCAGATTTAAAATAAACAGGAAATCCCAGGCCAAGATAAGGTTATTCTTTGCTCAAAATGAAAACCAGGAGATTAGTTAATATTTGCAAATCTAGAAATTTTTACACATAAATATGGCAGTGCATGGAGAAGAAAACATGTAAAAGTGAATGGCAAGATATGCTATGGCATTTTCTTGAAATAAATATATTAGTAATAAATCATAATTTCAATTACAGGTGACTAAACAAGTCATAATTTCAGTAAAAGGTGACTAAACAAGTCATAATTTCAGTAATAGGTGACTAAACAAGTTGCACAATATTCTTTTACAAGCTTTCTTCCATAGACACCAACCTGTATTTATAACTTAACCTATGATTTGGTGCAGGGAAGACAGCCATCTACAGTTCTGTAGAAGTCTACAAAAGAGAAAAGTCACAAGGGTGGAGTAGAGTGGGGCAGGGGGTGTGGAGTGAATATAGTTATATTGGATAAACCAGGCTACATTATGCTGTCTTGATAGATTTACAATTTAGAAAAGTTATGCCAACCATCAGCTGATATTAGTGCCTTGTTGTGGATTAATAAGAAAAAACAACCAGGCCTGCCATATGCACATATCAGGTAATATGGTATATAGCATGACACACTCTTTGAAGACATTACTTCGAATTCTCCCTTCATTACCAGTTTCCATTCTGTACAGGATCTACCCGAGGCAGCGAAAAAAATTTATTATTGCATAACTGCAACATAACCTTTACTGAGGCCATCCTCATTTAAACTGAAAATGATAGAAACAAATGAAGGATGGTGGGCTACAATGGAGCCTTCTTTTCAAGCAAATTATATGCCCATGGTCCCTGCAAAACATATAGCAATCATATGGAATCAAATCTTTAGACACATCTATAACTAATGTAAATAAGGATTATACTCCATAACAGGAAACCTTTTAACACAAAAAATAATAAAATTCAAAAACAAGACAGACTTGCCAAACATTTCAAATCTTTATCAAATATTAAAAGGACAAATCCAAATTCAACTATAAACTTAACAAACTAAAATGCAAAATAAGAATGTCATAAATGTTAAAATAGATTACCTCTCCCATTCAAGGTTTAAGAGTTTAACAATTCAAAGAATTGTAAGGTTATATTACACCCTCTGAGGACTAAGAAGCAGAGTCAAGTAAAGGAAAAAGAGGAGCCCCCAAACTTGTCCCTCTTTCCCCCCAGATTTTATCAAGTGAATTTTGATGGGTCTTCATGAGCAAATCCTGGGAGTGTTCAGGCTGAGGTTGTCCCTCACAAGGAGGATAGGAATTTTCTCCATGGGGGCTCATTATTTCTGGGTCACAAGACTAATAATGAGGCTCAATTGGAAGGCATGGTAAGTGGTAACTGAGATTGTGTTAACTTGTTCTAATGGTGCGGGACAACTTTTAATGGAAGGAGATTTGCTCATTGTGATCAATGCACTGAAAAATGGTTCTTACCCCAATTAGCAGCTAAGAAGACTTTTAAAGGAAGATCTCTCCATTGGCTCTCAATTCAAGGATGTCATTTTCCCTCATTGCCACACTATGCTAATCCAGTGACAAATCATTTGGCGAATAGTTTGACTGACCAGGATCTAATTACCACTCCGTATAGTGGTCATCCTTCCTCTTGGGTGGGAGTGGAAAATATTTAAATTTTAAACCCCCTCAATTATATTTTCCCTTTTGGGACTGTTGGGTTCATATTCAAAATGCCAGCAGGTTTAATTGATAAGGCTTTATGAGTAAAGATGGTCAATATTGTTATATTATCTTGCTTGTGTGATGCGAGTTAAATTCCTTTGTTCCTAGGTCATAGCACATTGGATGTTAGCTTATTATCAAGTATGAGGTAGCTGCTTTTAATTGCGATGTGGGCTACGTGATTGTTATTTCTCTAGCATCTGTTTCTGGTTTGAGTGCTCTGGCTGTGGGTGACTTGGTGGTAGTGCGGTACCATGGCTCGTCATAGGCAGTCTTATAAAGCTCAGGATTCATTGAGGAAAGGTCGTGGGTTTGATAGGAGGTTGAATGCAATTTTCTCCTGCAATAATCAGGTAGCTTTAGAGTTTGAGAAGGAGCTTTTAGGAGAGCAAGGTATGGACATTGCAGGTCCTCCTTGGTCAAAATCCTTCATTCATGAGGACTCATTGCAAAGTTGACAGAGGCAGTACCTAATGCTGTACAGAGAATATAGCTTCTTTATCTCTTCTTGTCTGCTCATTTCGGTGACATAGTTGCATTGTCTGCAAATAACTATAAGGGTAAAGAAGCGAAGTTGAATGTAGTGTAAAGAATACAAAGGCGGGGGCTTCTACAGTAGTGGCCACAGTTGTTTGACAGGGTGTCTCTAATGTGAAGACAGTTCATTGAGAGCTATCGCTGCTTAGGGCCTTCTATAGTGCTGTGGGTAAAGTGCCAGAAGGCCTCATTGTGACCCACAACAAGAATCATCTTGAGGCATCCAGCAATTATACAATCCAGTTTCTGTGCTGATAAGATTCATAGAGCTCAAAGGAGGCAGGAGACTTTTCATGGCATATGATTTCCCTCCTCGGATGCATCGGTGCAGGTGCCTCATGTAAAAGAAGTGGCTGGATGAGGTAGTGGATGTGAGGATGTGAATTCAGGATTGAATAGGTAGCATGTGTTGAAAATCCCTAGGTCCTTTCTGTTTTTGTTGTCTGTTGCTTAGTGGGTGTGTCTTCCAGAAGCCTGGCTTTTCGCTCCTTGATCACTAGCATTTTGGTTTTAGTTTGCATTCTTGCAGTTACGTATAGGGTTCTGTAGTGATGTATGTCAAGATGGTTAAGGTTGTTATCACAACAAGTGTAATTAGAATAAATGCAATAGTAATATTTCATTGGTAGCCAACTATTTTGTTAGTACTTGTCAGTTTTGGTTAGTTAACATTATTAGTTGTGGTTCCAACTGACTTGTCTTAACTGATGACTGTTGGCCTCCTTTTTAATTGAACTGTCGTAGACAGGTAATATGTCTAATCCCTTGTCCACCTTTATGTGGAAAACTCCATGTGAACAAAAACTTTGACTGTTATACATTTGTTTCTCGATCTGGTATGCATTGTGTTTTACAGTTTTACGTTCATTGTTGCTATTATTAGTCTTATTAGATAAAGGAGTAAACAGGAGTAAACATCGGAGAGGAAAAAATATTGTTTGTCTTCATTCTATCATACAACATTTAGCATCATCTTATTCCATCGTACACCCTATATACTATATCATACACCCTCTGCACTGTATGGTACCACTGGCATATTCCTCTTTCCAGTGTACAGCACATGCAAAACATCATTTCCATCATATGGCCAATGCAAGTCCTTCATACAACTTAACGAGTACCACACCCATCCTCAACATGTACAGTTGATCTCTGCAGTACACCTTTGTATGCCTACAGTAATACACCCTGTTCAAAGAAATTCCACTGGACAACCTATTCAAGAACATTTTAGTGTACAGTTTGCTATGTAATGTATTGTACGTCCAAGTCCCCCAGCTGCTTCACATGTGCAAGGCTCACCATTGCTTCAAGTTCCAGTATGATGAACCTTGGGACCAGCTGAAAGCACTCAAAGTTTGAATAACTACCTATACGATCCACAAGAACAAGTCAGCTGCTATGTACATTGGCAAGTTCATTCACCCCATACTGCTTACATTGTTGAACAACCAACAACCTCGAAGTTTGCATCCTTTTTCCTGCAGAGAAGTTAGCTAGGTTTGGAGTGCCGACAAACATTCAAGGATCGCCAAGAGGATAAGGTACTTCTCCAAGTGAAGGTTTCATCAAGTATTTTGTAGTAGATAATTTCAGATTTGATAGGGCTGCAATAGAAATGGGTGATGAAGGAAAGAGTCTGCAAGTTGGTACTTCTTATCCACACAAGCTGAAAATCTGGAAGACAACACTGGACAAGGTATTTGAAAAGTATGGGACAAGCAGGGAAGGTTGGATGAATCCAACTCCAGCAGCAGCTCCACAAAAAATGGTGCAAATCACACTGTAGAGCACAACCAAAACCAAAGGGAAGTGGAAGCAGAAGTCTGCACCAGGAAAAGGGGCAACTACTCCAGACACCCTCTCTTGGGAGAGCCTCACTGTAATTAATGCAAACTATGGTGGACAAATAAACCAGATGATCATGCACTATAGGTTGCCCTATCTTCAACACATATACGTAAAATACTATAAATGCTCTATTTAAATGTTTAGAGAATTTGAATCTTATCTGGTTCAAATAGTCTCTAGTTATGATAGAGTTAAGAAAGAGTATTTTGTGCATTATATGAACCAAGAGGCTCCCTTCCAAACTTTTCCAGGATATTTGGGGTACCATGCATAGGGCCTTCTATTCAAATGCCCAATGCTAAGATCACGCAAGCACAAAAGAATTTTCCTGTCCAAAAACTGCATAGAACATATGTCTAGCAAAGAGCTCAATAATATGTCAAATAAGGGCAATTGTGGGCTGGAAAAATATTTTTGGGCAAATGAGAAGTGGTGTTGCATCCTTGACCTCATTAAGAACCGGCTGATAGGAGCCACTAGAGCATCCGATATTGCAGTATGGATGACCGACTACATGATAGGCATTAACATGGGTGAAATATATAATTGAGCAGAGCTCATATCACTAAGAATCCATGAGTTTCTCTCAATAAAATATTAAGGATTCTACATGACTCAACATGGGATAGGGCGATTTCTAAATCTAGTACACACAAGTTCAACTTCACCAGATATACGGCTCTACTTGACTGTCCATTTTCAGATGAAAATCCATGAGTATTCAGTTAACTTAAGTATGAGGTCAAGAGGAACTCCCAACGGCTGTGTGCAGTTCAAGGAAAAGGAAACTGGCAATAACTGAGTCATCATTTGAAGAAGAGGCACCTACAGCTGAAGTGTAATGTCACTTTTCCTCCTAAAATAGTTCAAATGTTTGCAGCGGATTTGATATAATAAATATTAGAGTGTAGATAATTTACAAGTTGCAATATTATTAAAATGGATGTGAAAAACCAATGCAAAAGACAATATGTGATAATTTAGTAAGAAACTCCCAAAATAGATAGTTAACATGATAAATTGAATACACACACATATAATTCATATACATTAACACCAAAGCATATAATTAATATTCTCAATATATTTTAGGGTCAATGGTTTTAATACTTATCTGAATAATAGCACTTGGAAAGCCACTCTCACCCTAGGAAGATGTCAGTGGTATTGGCTCTTGCAATGGAGCAATATAGGAGGAATAAGCATACTTCGCCGCTCTACACGAGTGTTGGTTCCAATGGAACAATGCTCAACACTGTGCAATACCCAAGCCTTGGCCAGGACGGTCCTGAGTGCACTTTTGTACCCTAGGTTGGACACACACACTCGGTGTGCCCCCTTCTCCAATTGTCCATAGCTCACCACCCACTTTCTTCTTCCTTGAATGTTATTCTTTCTTGAATGTTCTCCATCCTTAAGTGATTGTCCTTTCCAAGTCTCACATAAATGCTTATATAAGCGTTAAGGGGTGGTTTCCAAACCATCACACCCTTTCACAAGAGTTTCCTTTTAATAATTATTTAATAAACAATTATTCTCCCTTTCTTAAAAGATTTTCTTAAATATTCTTCATTAATCTTTATTTAAACTAAAGGAGCATGTTATCCTTTATTTTTCTCTCCTTTTTAATTCTAAAGGATTATTTCATAACTCTTCTTGTGGGGAAAAAGTCACATAACATGGTCCCTTCTCAACCTACTAGACCAATCTTTCCAGCTAATGATGAGTCCAACTGTAATGTCCCCTTTTGGGAATATTCCTAAATTTTTCCCTAAAACCACAATTCCAATTAAAATAAGAAATGTAATATATTTAATAGTATAACTTTACCAATTGAAATGTTTTTTATAAGAGGAATCCTGGTTTAGGACTTGGACACAATAATAGTCACTAGAAATTGACGTTAAATCATAAGCCATGATAATATATATATATTACTAAACATTAGTAAACATCATGATATCCAGGTACATTAGTCACATCAAAATCTAATTAAGGAAATAGCCTTTCCAAAGTGGATTCCCATAATAATCTTATTAGGAATTCATGGAAATGCTTGCAAACCGCAGTCTCAAAGTTGGTCGCCCTTAGTCCACCTTGGAGGTTGGTCGTCCTTGATCAAGCCCAAGGGCATGGAAGGCCGGTCTTCCATTCCATCCCCTAGCCCATGAGCATGGAAGGCTTGTCTTCCATTCCATCTTGGGGTGGTGTAGTTGATAAGAGCATGAAGGCCGGTCCTTCTTCACCTCTCATGAACCCGGAAGGTTGATCAGCCTCCCTATTTGCAATCCATTTCTCTAAATTCAAAACAGATTATTATACGCACGCACACGCTCGCGTGCATGCACACACGATTATTTCTAATTATATTTAAGTTATTTCCCAATAATATTCTTGCTAACAATATTTATTCCAATAGATCTCTTATTCTGATTTCTAATTCTCTTTATTTTCCAGTCTGCTTGATTGATCCAATTCTCACACACACACATATATATATGTGTGTGATTATTTCTAATTATATTTAACTTACTTCCCAATTATATTCTTGCTAACAATATTTATTCCAATAGATCTCTTATTCTGATTTCTAATTCTCTTTATTTTCCAATCTGCTTGATTGATCCAATTCAGTATTCACACACACACACACACATATATATATATATATGATTATTTCTAATTATATTTAACTTACTTCCCAATAATATTCTTGCTAACAATATTTATTCCAATAGATCTCTTATTCTGATTTCTAATTCTCTTTATTTTCCAATCTGCTTGATTGATCCAATTCACACACACACACATATATATATATGATTATTTCTAATTATATTTAACTTACTTCCCAATAATATTCTTGCTAACAATATTTATTCCAATAGATCTCTTATTCTGATTTCTAATTCTCTTTATTTTCCAATCTGCTTGATTGATCCAATTCATTGATGCCTTGCACAAATTGATTCTACCTCCCTATATATCCCTCAAGGTGGGGTGAATAGTCACACCCTTTATAATCAATGCACCCCTTACAAAGGATGCACCCCTCCTTACTTAAGTGCTGCCTATTAACTTAATTAATTAGTAATAATTTAATGTTGTGGAACCGCTGCATAGACATTCTATAAATGACTCCCATTGAGCCCTTTGAAGAGTCACTGCCTTTTATTTAATCGCTGCCTTTGGAGGATTATTAATCACTGCCCCTGGAATGCTCCTTTGACTTGGCCGATCACATTCCAAAGGGGGTCGGCTCATAAAAAAAGTTGTTAGGTATTATTTTAATTAAAATAATCAATGAATAATTATATGTCACTGCTGTGGTCTGATTGGTAAGGCAGATTCCTTATCGGGGGCATGACACCAACCATATTGAAGATTGGCTAATCTGCTTGGATGTCCTGTAGACACAATATACTATTCCCCAATAAGCCCCTTATGAAACAGAGAAGAACCTCCTTGTGAGATAGAGCATCAAGAAAGTATGCATGAAGGAACCGACCCGCCAAACACTAAGACAAGTACATAACAGCAGAATGAACATGTGGAAATTTCATCATCCATGCAACTGAGGCCTAATAGTACATCATCCAGACAAGAGAAATTGATCTTCATACAGATCTCACGGCCAAATCCTAGCAATTCACTCCATACAATGCAGCAGTTTGTCAAGGGTTTGGAACCTGGCACAAGTAATGTCTGAAGCGGCTGAAATGATAAGGAGGCTAGATGGTTCGCATTCTCCTTTGATGTCATGGGAGGCTATGCAGATTCAGCAGTTTGTAGAGAGGGAATGTCACACTGAGTTCATAAAAATCTTCCTCAACCATGGCTGGCTGAATAAAAAGCTCCCCAAATGCATAGCAACTGGACACTAGTACGGGAGGCCCCCTTTCTTTGATGGTTAAGATAGGAGAATCCAAGCAGCTATTTACTCCATTGTGTACCGATTTCAGTATCTCTACTTCCTGCTGCAAAAAGAAATGGCTGCTCAAATGGTAATTGATGCTGAAGTTGATGAAGCCACCAACACTTTGAAAAATCTCCATGCCAGGATAGAGGAACAAAGACAAAGGTTCCAAGCACAACAGACAGAATGGGAAAAGGGTAAGTCAACACAAAAGAAAAAAAATACTTGACCTCAAAAGCAGCCAGTCAGAAGGCAAAGTCTCAGCTAATGAAGCAATACTGCTGGTGAAAATTATGTGAATTGATTGCTGTATGCCACTTTAATGTGCACTCGGAAAATGTATACAAGCGCAACATCTTTGAATTCAGCAAGCACTGCTATACCTCCAAGGATGCCTTCTGTCCCTGATACTTTTTGTTGTTAGCTTGGAACCTGAATTGTCTTTTGGGACAGATGATGTAATTAGAATAAATGCAATAATAATGTTTCCTTAGTAGCTAACTATTTTGTTACTACTTGTTAGCTTTGGTTAGTTACCACTGGTAGTTGTAGTGGTTCCAATGGCCTTGTCTTGACTGACTACTGTAGGCCCCCTTTTTAATTGAACTCTCATAGACATTGAATATGTCTGATCCCTGGTCTACCTGTATGTAAAGAACTCGAGATGAATAAAAACTTCCTGTTATACAACTGTTGCTCAATCTGGTATCCATTGTGTTTTATGTTCATTACTGCAATTATTAGTCTTATCAGATAAAGGAGTAAATATCACGCTCTATGTGTACTGTTTCTGCTAAAGCTTCTCTTCATGCAGGGGTCCCTATAGATTCCCCCAATTAATTAAAAAGAAATGTCAAATAGATTACCTTATATTGCTCTGCATGAGTAATGCTACAGGTAAATTTCTACCTGACAAAGAATTAGTCAATTGGAGGGATGGGAGACATGTCCAATGAAAGTTCAAAGAGGTTAGAAGAGAAAGGAAGAGAGATCAGCCAGATCCCATAAAATGTAGATGACAAATTCAGACCCTATTGTTTTCAAAAACAAAAATGCAATGCAGTTATAAAGTACACACCAATTATCAGCTAAAGAATACTTATGACAATATTCACTAACTGTAAAGCATAAGACTAACAGAAAATAAGAATTATCTACTTGCAGAGGCAGAGAAAGACCGAGTGTGAGCCAGTATACCTTCAAAAATCCACTGACACACTTCAGAAAGACTATGCTTCACCTGGAATGATGTACTCCGCTTTCTCTAGAATCATAGCATTTGGCTTCTCTGGACTTGTCAAATCCATCTTTTCTGGAAGCATATATGTACCCTTGATAAAAGTGGCCAGCTCTACAGGAGCAACAACCAACTTCAACCATTCTTGTAATGCTTCGCCATCAACTTTCTCATTTGCTGTCAGTTAAATTAGGACCATCAATAAAGGTAATAAATAAGCTGCTAGATTACAGAAATACAAATGGCAATATATGCATCATATGGTGTGATATCTTGCAAAAGCCAATTAATAAGCTATTATAGAAAATCATTAAAGCGGAGGAGTCAATTTATAAACACCTTCTAAGTGTGCACCTAGACCCTCAAGTACAGTAGGATTAGCACGTATCACAATAAGCGCCATTGCCAAAGCTGATTGTAGCAAGGATCTAACTTCTTTTTGAACAAGATCTACCATGTGTCCCTGGTAAATTCTACACCAGTTACTATTCAGTTTGCACAACAATTTATGTGTCAATTACTATATAGATTGCATAATAATTGATTTATGAAATTTGGCACAAAAGTAAGATAAATTAGAAGAAATGACAAACTACATGCTTACCTGATCCTTTCCCCATGGAACTGTTCCTCCAGACTCGTCAAGGCCACCACTAGACAAAGTTGCCAATGAAATTGGGCCGATGGACTGATTTAAGCCATATTCAGCAATAGCTTTGTATGCCATATCTGTGGCACGCTTTATATCATCAAGTGCACCAGTGGACACACGACCAGCAAAAACCACCTCCTCTGCTGCACGGCCCCCAAGAAGAGTCACTAAACGACCACGTAACTCGTCAACAAAGAGCAAGTAACGATCTTCACTGCCAGGTGGAATGTATGTAAAACCTAGTGCCCCTCCCGACCTGGGCAATATGCTCAATTTCTTGCAATAGACAATACTATGTCTTTAGTTTTTCAATCCCAAAACCATCCACCAAAATTAGAAACCAACTGCTTAAACAGAATTTTTTATGAAAAAATGTTGTGAATGGATTGGAGAGCTTGTACCTCCACTCGAGGCTGTCCAGGAAGAAGATTGGCAACGGCTGTACCTACTACAGCATGACCAGCTTCATGTCGAGCCACAACGGCCTTCTCACACTGTTGCAATGTTGAACGCTTCTTCTCTATGCCCTAAAAACAAAGAAATAAACTTCAAACTTCGTCTATGAAAACCTGGGTAGTTCAAACTAAACAGGAATTGAGTAAAATACTAAAAATACAATAAAACTGAAGGTCAGGGAGTACATGCAGGTTGTGCAAAAAATTGTACCAAATGTATACAAATTGTGAATTACTAATTCTTAACAGAACACTCCTAGTGATAAAGAAGATACACATCAACAAAACAAGTAGGCAGAGGCTTCCTCAATTGTGCTACCCCACAAATGATAGCATGGCCACTCATCACCTATACTACATATCATATCATATGCATCCAAATTCCATCCCTAGATTCTATTTATGATGTATAAATCATATGGTATATTTCCTTCTATTCATCATATATGAATAGATCTCAGTAAAGATGAATAGCAAAGGTCACCTTTAGAGCTTCAACCATTAAAGCAAATGCTAAATAGGTTGTTTGCAATCCAAGTTATGACAAGTTCATAGATATGCCATATATCCAGTCCGAACAGTAGTACCTCTAATAGGAGTACCTTCAGGCATATGATGAATGATGACCAACATAGCATAAAGAGAAGATTCCTTCTTTGCAACCAAATAAAAAATGCACCCACACTCATACATTTAAAAGGCATGCCCTTGTTATATTGAGGTAAGAAAAGCAATGGAAAGTGTAGGAATTAACACAAACTAGCAACTATAGAGTATAGACCCTTCCTCCACATAGAGGATTGAAGAACTCAACTGCAAAGAAAACAAGTTTTCTTGGAAGTAATTCAGAATCCAGACTACAGGCTTCCTGTTGAACATGCAGACATTAGATATGCATATGCCTTGGATAGCAAGGTCATGGGATTAGCAGTCGACAGTCTTTGATGTGACTCAAATTGAAATGTTTTAGGCCCTACTTGAATTCTAGCTCTTTTAATGGAGTAGTTGAGCAGAATTTGAGCCCATTAAACTTGTCTTGTGTCACATATCAGTTGAATATACTGCTGGAGTTTAAAATATTTGTGAACGAACTTGTTTACATACTAGGATTCTCTTTACAATAAGTAAAGTCTTCCCGTTTTCCTTTTGTCAAGTAACAAATCTAATTTCAAGTGAATTAGTTCTTTTATGTGTCATGTTTTCTGTCTTAACAAGTAGGTACACTTAAGTGTCACTATTGAACAATAATAGGCACCTTTCCTCCCATGCCAATATTGGGCATCACCAACAAAAAAATCAAGTCAACTCACAGAAGTTATAAAATCTAACATAAATACACTTAAAAAATATATCAACCTCACATGCAAAACATCATTTTGTTTGCTAAGTAAAAGCTGTTTCCACAGAGACATGTTCCTGGGCCACAATTTCTAGGAAACACATCCCAACAGAGATGAGGGGTTCAGGTAAGGACATTCACAAGACATCTCCTTTGGTAGGAAACTCCTTGGGGATGTCCCTGCTGGTCCTCATTAGGGACTGATCCCCCTGGATAATCTCTTGGATTTTCTTGATATATATTTTTGTATTATGCAAAAACAGGAGTCATGAGAAATATCAAGTGATTATCCAAGTATCAAGGCTTTTGTAATCCATTTTTGGGTGGTATTAACAGTGGTTGACATGAACCTCACTCATTTTATTATTCAGAATTTAGCTGATTTCTACAGAATCTAGCACAGGTAAATCATAAAAGTCAAAGCTGTTTTGCAAGGTTCCATTAGGTGGGAAACATGATACACAACCTTATAAAACTGATATTTAAACTAGACTCAAACAAAACATTGGCATAAAGGAAATTCATTTATTGGTTTTAAAAAAGTCAAAAGCCAGAAAGTTATGAGTACTGCTCCATTCATAACTGATACAGAGATAGATATCTTCCAAGTTCATGTTCAGACATTCAGGCACTTCTCCTTTTCAAAGACATGGTATGGAATGAATGATAAAATTAAAGAGCTCATGTTCATTTCACTAAAACCTTTATTTCTAAAGCTTTGGCATGTCAAGATACCGTTATCTAAAATTGTGCCTGGCTACTGTTCTGACTTCCCAATACAATACCACTATCTAAACACGACTACTGTCTCTAACCACCCAACACAATGACGTTATCTAAATGTGCCTTCCATCTCTAACTACCTGGCAGAATACTGCTATCTAAATATGCTTACTGTTTTTAACTACCCGGGCACAATACCACTATTTAAAGTTGCCTAATGTCTCTAAGTACCTGACACAATAGCTAATAGTGGAGAACACTCCACATTCACTTCTCTTTATTGTGAGATTTCTTCAGATTCCATATTATATGAATCAATTCCTTTTCCACTAAGAACATCCCTTGCGCTTTCATCACAATCCCATGCTATATGATCACAAACTTTGCAAGAGTTACAATGTGGCCCTCTTCCAATTATCTTGTCTGTTTTACATGATTAACTAGAGCTAAAACAACTAGTATTGAACTTCTTTGCTGGACAAGCAATCTCATCATCTAAAGGAACTATAAGAGGTACAGAACAGGAACATGCACATTAATATGCTTAATAAACTTTAGGATCTAGCTCACAAAGATAGCTCTTAAGAGGAAAAATATAATTAAGAGGTATAAGATACCCTTTTATTACTAAATACAATAAAAAATTCTCATACAACAAGACTATAGTCCCAATGGGGATGAGGACAGGGACAGGATGAGAACCGATGTCAATTTTTCAGACATCGAATATGTAGGTACTTGAAGACACCAAAAAAATTACAAAATTAATAGTTAAATATTTATATTTCTGAAAATGAAAATATATCAAATTTTTAATTCATGTTGATATGACATAAATATTGACCAATAAAATAAAATTCAAAAGGATACAAAATGGATAAAAAGTTTTAGCACACTACATGAGATGCTGAAGAAACTAGAAATTATATTCAAGTTCATTAAATTGTAGTATCGCGAATGCATATTGATATATGCCAAAAAATTGGCATACAAGAAACCATTGAAACCATTTAGTTCAACGACCACATCCTCTGAACCCAGCTCATGTCCAGATGGAAGTCAGTCCCATTTTGCTGAAGGACCATCCTAGTACCCTAGATCTTAATGAGATAAAAGCTGAAACATGCTCTGAATATAGATAAGGTTATCTACGGTCTTTGACCCAAGTCAGTTCGTCATAAATGAATTAATAAAGCTATAAGTAATCCAATTCAGTTTTAATTTTTGAACTAAGATTAAATTTTAAACACACACACACACACAGGTTTTCTACCTTCTTTGATGTCAGTTCCTCATAATTGAATGAATGAAGCAATAACTAATCCAATTCAGTTTAAAGTTTTAAATTTCAGATTAAATTTTAAACCAGCAAGCACACACGGGTTCTCTACCTTCTTTTATATCAGTTGCTCATAAGTGAATGAATGAAGCTATAGTATTTAACTTCATTATTAAACTTTAAACACACACACATAGGTTCTCTACCTTCTTTGACGTCAGTTCCTCATAAGTGAATGAATGAAACTATATGTAATGCAATTCAGTTTTAATTTTTAACTTGGATTAAATTTTAAACACACACACACACACTAGTGGGGAGGGGACAGAGGACCCCAACAGGTAGGAGATGCCTGTGGGAGATGCACAAGAACAGAGGATAGCGGCAAGGGGTATAGGAGATTCCTGCGGCAAACACAAAAGAACAGAAGAAGGTCGCAAGGAGTAGGAGATGGCTGCGGGAGATGCAGGAGACTCCAATTGAAGTCTATGTCTCCATCCCCACCTTGTCTCCAATATTCATTTCCGTATTTGAGATGCATCCCAAGTACCAAGAGACACATCTTGCAATTCCTATGGAGAAGACTGATTTCATCTATGCTATAATTTTCCTCATGCCTCTTGTTATAGGAAAGAGGTGAAGTGGTTCGGAAGATAGCCAATCAAGTGAGTTCACACTAATGGTTAATTGTGAATGTTGTTTGCTTATGGACAAGGTACAAACCATAACCTCAATCTTTGCATAAACCGTTGTCATATGAATAAATTGAAACTCATATTACACTTTGTGACATTTTGTACTTGGAAGTGACTTCAAAGTGTTTGCATAATTTTAAACATTTGAAATTTAAAAGAAACTCACAGCGATGGAGCGTTCAACAGCCTGGATAAAATCTTCCTTTGCCACCACCAGTTTGTTTGCTCTCCCAGCCAACAAAGCGGCTTCATTTACTAAATTTGCTAGATCTGCCCTGTATTATATTCAAAACTGTTAGAATTTCTTTTCTAATATGAACATAAAAAAAAATGGTATAAAAAATAATAAATATCATACATGACATACCCAGTGAATCCAGTGGTAGCAGTAGCAATTGTATTCAGGTCCACGTCTGCAGCCAAAGGAAGTTGCTTTCTGGAAATGTGAACCTTTAAAATAGCTTCCCTGCCATGCCTATCAGGAGGCTCCACCTGCAATGCCAGGAAATAACTAATCAGAATTCTAAACAGCTTTGAAAGCAAAGAATATCTCACCTATGTCTGAATGTGGCCATTTTGGTTAACATTTCACATAATGAAGAAGGTATATACTGTAACAATCCGATCGAATCGACCAGGCCTGCGAAGTGCAGGGTCCAGAACATCTGCCCTGTTTGTTGCTCCAAGCACTATCACTGCTGAGTTGCTATCAAAACCATCCATCTCCTAAAATTGTCAAATTGGAAAAATATCAAAGAAAGTAATTTTTTAACAAATGCAGAACTTTTTGTGATTACAAACTAAAATGAAGAACTGGTTAACTCCTTACAGTGAGCAATTGGTTCAAGGTTTGCTCTCGTTCATCATTGCTGGCAATGCGGACACGACCATCACGACTTTTTGCCACCGCATCAATCTGTAACCATGGCCATAACATTGTGAATTTATGCATGTTTGTCCATTGCAAAGACTCATAAACAGTAGAACCCAAAGAAAATAATGCTAATCATGTAAGTTTCAAAATAAACCTCATCAATGAAAATAATTGAAGGTGCATCCTTCTTGGCTCTTGCAAAGAGATCACGGACACGAGAAGCACCCATGCCAACATAAAGCTCAACAAACTCACTAGCCGAACAGCTTATGAAGGGAACATCAGCTTCACAAGCTACTGCCTTCGCTAAAAGAGTCTTCCCGGTTCCAGGAAGTCCAACCTGCAAGTTTATTTTCCCTTTGGTTAATACAAGAAGACATTAAGAAATTTGTACATTCTTACATACTTTTCAGAGAACTACGAAGAAATCTGGTAATATATCTATCAAAACTCCCTTATTTGGCTAAGAAGCATTCAAACCTACCAAAAGTACTCCTCGAGGAGGACGAGCACCAAGTCGAGCATACCTATCTGGATTTCGCAAAAATTCCTGTTTGAGGACAATTAAGATAATGTTCAGAACTAAGAAAAGTTCTGAAAGCTTGCATTTAGTATTATTTTCCATTTTTACACACCTAAATTGTACTAACATGAATGAAAGAAAGAGCTTCTAAAAAAGGTTAGATAATAGGAAAAATGTTCTCCGTGAAAGAAAATCGTCAAAATTCCTTTCAACTGTCTAAAATTCAATTGGGCAAAGAGACATTGAACCCCACAGACAAAGTTTTGGAACATACAACAATTTCTTCAAGCTCTTCCTTTGCTTCATCAACTCCTGCAACATCAGCAAATGTTACAGCATCTCCATTTTCACCAGTTTTGGAGCTGCCAGAACCTCTAGCTTTACGGCTTCTCAGCTAACCAGTTGAACAGTAAAATTGTTATTATAACTAAAACATAAAAAGTGCAAACTTTAACTCTTGCTATCATGATATTTTTTTAATTCAAACCTTAGAACTGTCCAGTATATTGCATTAGAAGTACCTGAGAAATTTTCAGTGGAAGCCGGAGAATCCCAGCAAATAGAGCTATGTAGAGAAGTGCAACCTGTGGAAAAAAGTCACAAGCATCAGCAATACAGAACCTCAAGAACATAGAACCTTAATCAACAAATAAAAGTACCTAATGCTGTGTTAGAAACAAATAGCATCTACCAACACGCCAAGAATTTATAAGACCATGCTAAACTCATACTATTTAATCATTAAGTGTGATCCAAAATGTCGATTGAAAAATATACACAGTTAAAACCAAAAGCTATCATACATCTACTTCAGACTGGAAAACTCATGCCAACTAAAACTGTTTGAATTCTATATCTGATATACAAAACCACCACAAAGCATTTACAAAAAAAAGAAAATAGTTCTTGGCAGAAAACAAAGTCCTTGAATAAGGTAATCATTGAAAGTATCCAAAAAGGGCATGAATTTTTGAAAGGTTTAAAATACCATAGTCATGGTTTTGGGACACAATACACATGCCCCATTTATATATAGACATCTTTACACTTTTAATAATAGAAGAAAAAAGATAAAAGCAACTCATGAAAAATAAGAAATACCAATATACATATTTAAATATAGATGGTGCAGAGAGTGCACAACCAAAAACTTCCTTATTTTACTAATGTTCAAAAAGTGATTACATTGATGATCAAGATTCAAAGAGATTATGTACTGGCCACCCAGGCCCTACAATGTAATGTACCCTTTTTGGGATTGCCCTCAATCTTGCCCTAGAATCAAAAATTTAATGTAGTTAGGGTTATAACTAACCAAACAGATGCTTGAAGCAATATAAAACTTGGCTTAGGTCCTGCAATCATGTTAGACATTATTAGAAATATAATTCATATGATCAAAACTTATATAAACAACACAATATCCATAATGCATAGTGGAAGTTTAATCATAATAAGACTTGGATGAGAAACATGATAAGTCCGCCCGAAGCTATCCATGCTAAGCCCAAGAGCAGATACACCATCCCTCTTCCAAGTGGTACACACACAAGCATCCAACATGGGGTGGCATACTTAGTGGATAAACTTGTACCTGCTTTCCCTATCCATGTTGCCTTATCCATCCTTCTTATGATTGAGACTCCTCGAATCCTTCCCAACAACCAATCTATGTAGAGATTGGGGAAAAAGCTACAATAGGAGGCCCGTAGATTCCTCTTTCTAAGCCCAAGGGCGAACACTCACCCCCTTGGCCCCAAGTGGCAGACACACGGGCATCCAACATGGAGTGGCATACTTAGAAAGAAATCTAGTATACTCACCCCACTGGTACTTCCCCCCACTCCTTATTGATTGCTTGTTGAGAATTACAAACACTGAATATATCCAGATTCATAGAGATTATGCAATAATAAATATATCATTATACACAATAACCATGATAGAGCATACCACAATACTCGCTAAAATAAGATTGCTATATTTTGGATGTAAATATATTAGCAAATGCTGACTTCTGCCCTTGTCTGCTGAGTGCAGATAATAATGTTTGATCTGCTCCTATTGTCTTACTTGTTCGATCTGTTTTGAATATCCAAAAGTTATCGCTTTCCTGACTGCAGATGTATTTCTGAATATCATTCCTTGCTGTCCTTATTTTGGAAGTATGCCTCCTTTATAACCTCAATGTGGGAATAGACACAACTATTCATTATGCTCCTCCCTTGGTAAGGGACACGTCCTCTTAGACTAATCGCTGCCCTTAATATTCTAATCACCACCTTTTCTTTGCACCTTTTCAACATAAATGGGGCACTCCATTTTAAGGCAGTCGACCACCTTTAAATTATATTTGCTGTCTTTTGTTAACATTTCTTAATCTCCATTGTATGAACCTCAATCGCTGCCTTTCTCCTTTAATCTTTATAACATAATCATTATATTAGTTAATATCCTTTATTGCCAAGTGGGATGACTTCTTTAAAGGTATCGACCATTTTAAACACAGCTTCTTGGGAATTAATTAGCTTGATCGATGTATTTATATTGCTGTGATTTCCTTAAGTGTAAGGAAAAGTCAAGGGCATGACAGTCTGCCCTTCCCAAGATTGCTTGTCCTCGAGCAATTTCAAATTTGGATGATCGAAAATCTCAGCACCCTCCCAAGTTGTGTCTTCCATAGGAAGTCCTTTCCACTTAACCAAATACTCAGGGATAGTGTTGTTTCTTAATTTCTTCTCCCTCATATTAAGAATGATCCCGTCCAATGGGGGCAATTCTGAACATGGAATGACATGTTGTCCTAGCACCTTTTTGAGACGAGAGACACGAAAAACATTATGAATCTTGCTATTAGTTAGTAGGTCCAATTCATAAGCAACCTCTCCTATTCTTCTCAAAATCTTATATGGTCCATAGAATCTAGGTTTAAGCTTCTTGGCTCCACTTTCCTTGATCGATGATTGCTTATAGGGTTGTAACCTTAAAAAAAACAAATCCCCAACTTCAAATGTTCTTTCGATTCTGTTCCGGTCAGCATAAGTCTTTTGTTGATTTTGGGCTTGATGTAGATTATCTTTGAGTGTATTCATAATATGCATATTTTGTTGAACAAAGTCCTTGGCTCCTAGTACATGGCTTCCTTGGAGGATCAAACTTCCAAATGAGATGGCCTTGTATCCATACAAGGCCTTGAAGGGACTCATCCCTATTGACATGTGATGGGTGGTGTTATAACAATATTCTCCAAGGTGCAACCACTTGATCCATGCATTTTGTTGACTTGTGACATAGTTCCTTAAATATCCTTCTATCCATTTGTTTACAATTTTTGTTTGTCCATCAATTTGGGGATGGTAGCTTGTGCTTGGTGTGAATTCTATCCCTACTAGTCGAAAGAGTTCTTGCCAAAACAAGCTAAGAAATCGGCTGTCTCTATCACTGATGATGTTTCTAGAGAGGCCATGTAATCTAAAGATTTCCTTGAAGAAGACATCGGCTACTTGAGAAGCCCTATAATTGGTGGATATTGCCATGAAATGTGCATATTTGGTAAGTCAATCCACCACTACACGTATATGCAATCCTTACCCTATACTTTTGGAAATCCGGTTATGAAATCCATAGACACTCCCATTTTTTATTGGGAACGGGTAGTGGTTGTAGAAGACCTATTGGATGGGTTTGTTCTGTTTTGTTTCTTTGACAAGTTATGCATTCTTGAACGTGTTTAAGGACATCTTTCTTGAGACCCTTCCAAGAGTATTTTTCCCTTACTTGCTTATAAGTCTTGTAGTACCCTTGGTGGCCTGCTAGAGGATTGTCATGGTATTCTCTAATGATCTTTTCCTCCATCTTGGAGCTTGATACTAGAAATACCCTATTTTTGTATAGGATAAGTTCTTCCACAACCTTATATTCTTCATTCTGTGTATTCCCTTCCAAGATGGCACTGGCTTGTGGATCTTTGGCATATTCGGCAATGATGGAATTCTTCCAATTTGCATAAATGCTTGTGATAGAGCATAGATGGGGTTTTCATGACAGGGCATCTGCTACAACGTTGTTTTTCCCCTTCATGTATTCGATATCAAAATCATAGGCTTGTATTTTACTCACCCATTTTTGTTGTCTATCATTTAGATCCTTTTGGTTAAGGTAGAATCTTAGACTATTATGATCAATTCTTACAATGAATCTCCCATAGACTAGGTATTGCCTAAATTTAGCTAAGGCATGCATGATTGCTAGCATCTCCTTGTCATAAATGGAATAGTTTTTTTTGGTTTCCTTTAGTTTTCTACTTTCAAAGGCGATAGGATGTTTGTTTTGCATTAATACGGCTCCAATGCCTTTGCCAAAAGCATCACATTCTAACTCAAATGGTTATGAAAAGTTTGAGATTGCTAGAACGGGACAAGAGCCCATTACTTCCTTAAGTTTCTCAAAAGCTTGTTGTGCCTTTTCATTCCAAGTGAGTGCACCCTTCTTGGTTAAGTTGGTCAATGGGGCTGTCAACTTTGAGAAACCCTTGATGAATCTTCGGTAGTAGCTGCAAAGTCCCAAGAATCCTCTTAGGTGTGTTAAGGTTTTTGGTTTGGCTTCAATCTTCTCTTCATCCACGCTTACACCTTGAGCACTGATTTTGTGTCCTAAATACAAAATTTCTTCCATCCCGAATTCACACTTGGGTAGTTTGGAAAATAAGGATTGTTGTTCAAGTATTCCTAGTACTTCGTCTATATGTCTTAAGTGTTCCTCCCAAGTTCTGCTATAGATTAAAATCTTGTCAAAGAAAACTAAGAGGAATTTCCTTAGTTGTTTTCTAAAGATGTGATTCATACATGATTGGAAGGTAGCAGGGGCATTGGTTAGTCCAAAAGGTAGGACAAGAAATTCAAAATGTCCATAATGGCATCTAAAAGCTGTCTCGGGGACATCTTTTGCTCTTACTCTTATTTGATGGTACCCTGAACATAGATCATTTTTTGAAAAATATACTGCCCCATGAAGTTCATCAATTAGTTCATCGACCCTAGGGAAAGGATATCGTTTTTTGATGGTTTTTTTATTAAGTGCCCTACAATTGATGCACATTCTCATGGTGCCATCTTTCTTTTTTACTAGTACAACAGAGGACGCAAAAGGACTAGAACTAGGTTGGATATGTCCCATTTCCAATATCTCCTTTATGGCTTTCTCAATTTCCTCTTTATATCCCCATGGTGGCGGTAAGGTGTGGTAAAAACAAGTTTTGCCCCTTCCTCTAATTCAATGGTGTGCTCAAAGCCTCTCTTTGGTGGTAGTTCTTTCAGGACGTTTTCAAACACCCTTTTGTGCTCCTTTAATATAGGTTGAATATCAATGTGTATAGTTTTCCCTTGGGAGGACGATTGGTCAAGAATCATGCATTGTGCAGCCCATTCTCCTTGTCCATGTCTAAAAATTCTTTCCATCCTCTTGGATGAAACTACTCTTGGTGATCCATTGGATAGCCCTCTTAAGAGGACTTCTTGTCCCTTGTGTTTAAAGTAAAGCTCCAATTTTGGAAGGTCTAGGTAAAAATGCCCTAAAGAGTGTATCCACGGGGTACCCAAGATTACATCAGTGTCCCCTAAATTTACTACATAGAAATCTTCTTTGATTGGATGGTTTCCCAAGGTTATGCTTAGTTGAGGAATTCTTTTAGCACATAGTGAAGTGGATCCATCAGCCAAGGCTACTTTAAAGCCCTTAAAATCTTTTACTTCTAATTTCATTTTTGCAACCAAATTTTTGTCAATAAAGTTGTGTGTTGCCCCACTATCCATAAGGGCTATTACTTTTCGTCCTTTTATTATACTTTTGATTCAGAAAGGGTGATGCTTTGAGGCTCTAGAGATGGCTGCTTCGGTTCCTTGCTCTTCTTCATCGTACCTTATTTTCTTGCTTGGATTTCCTTGTTCTTCTTCATCAAATATTGCCTCTATATTTTGTGCCTTGCTTTCTTTTCCACATATGTGTCCCGTCCCCCAATTTTCCTTACATTTGAAGCACAAACCTTTCTTTTTTAGGTCCTCTAGTTGCCCTTTAAGGTTTCCTGGTTTACAAACATGCCCAGGTTCCCATTTTTCCTTGCAATTAAAACATAATTTTCCCTTTCAAAATTCCCCTTTATGCCCATTTTTCTTATAGGGATGTTTGGTGTGTGTGTTTGATGTCCTATCCTTTGTGGATGTGTTTTCTAGTTTTAGAGCCTTATCAATGGCATCATCAAGAGAGGTGGGATCAAGGGTGCTTACCAACCCTCGGATTGAATCTTTTAACCCTTTGACAAATAGGTAGTGTTGGTGTGTGTTTTGAGTACGCCACCAAACACAGAATAAAATGCCCAAGGGACAGTTTATCCTCTCTTGAAAAGTGATTGTAAATACCTAAAAGATAATACAATAACTCCAATGTTTCTTTGGTCAGGTCATGACATGTGGATAAAGCCAGTGGGCGTTGTGATTTGCTAGTAATCACAAGGGGACTTACGCTAAGATCTATTTGCAAGTTTAGGACTTAGACAGTTTTGTCATTGAAAGCTCTTTTGATGGGTATTTCAGATTTCCAAAAAAAATGCAAAAAGGCAAGGGTTTAGAAGTCTAAACTACTCCTAAGAACTCAAGAGACGGCAGTGACTAGATAAAATAGGGTAACTGCACTTTGTTTCACATCCTTCGGACAACTACGCAAAGTGGGTGCAATCTTCAACGGAAGTGATAATAATTTTCATGTTCGAATTGATAAAAACAAACAGAAGTTATACATCCACAAATTACTAGCTCAGGCCAACTTTACACATCAAATGCAAATCATCCATTTGACAAAAGTATGAGCTAAATTTTATCCACCACTGCTATCAAATCTATCATCCACTTAACAAACATATGAATTAAATACTAATCTAATTCTACTCTAAGTGTTGAAAGAGAAATATTAAAACCTTGCACACTAATTGAAAATAAAAGTGGTTCTTAGCAAATCATGCACAAGAGCTTTTATAAACGGAAATAGTTTTGTCGCAACAATCTTATACAACTCACTTCACAAATTGTAAATGAGAGTAAACAAGTTTATATAGAGTTTACAAAATTGAATAAATGGCTCAGATTAAAAATGAGCCAATGGCCAAGATTGAACAATTAAAACCCTAATTAGGGTTTCCCAAAATATCTTCAGTAAACAGAGAGTTGACAGGGTGATATGGCGCTTGGAGCTATTTTCAAGGAATTACATCCCAATCCTCCCGCGTTGCCGTGTGTTCGATGAATCTAGACACGATCAAGGCAACTTCATCCACGGTGACCTGAGGAAGCATTCTGATCCTGAATTCCAATCCGTCCACATTCTCGGCGCATCTGACGAAGGTATCCTCCCACTCTGGCTCAGTCTTCTCAAAGGTTTCTCGGATGCTCAGGAAGTTCACCAATTTGACCCAATCCTGCTTCAAGATGGGTCCAGTGATAGCAAAGATGTTCTCCTGGACTTTTCCCTTCAAAACCTCCAGCTGCAAATCCCTCTCTCGTAGAGCTTCCTTATCCAGGATATCGGAGATCATGTTGAGAATCTTCGTCTGGACTTCCTCAACCTGATCCTCTAGCTTGAGACCATCAACCTTAACCCTTTCCAAGACTTCACCTCATGCCGTTAGTGCCCAATACCAAGTATGGAAGTCATAGGCTGCACCTGCTGCAATGACGCTTCCATCTATTAATTCTTGCTTCGGAATCCCTTTCAGAATCCTAAGGCAAGGAATGATCCTATCCTGCACATCTGGAAGGCTCTCCCATACTTCCGCCAAAGCGACTAGTCTAGAAAGCAGTGAAGTGGCCTGACTGTAAACTAAGGTCAACCTCTCCATGAATGTCTCAGCTTCCGTGCCCTTGATTGCTATCCATTCTTTGGCCTGTCGAACTGTGACCCTGTTTTCTTCCACCTCCTTGGCTGCCTCCTGCGAAGAGTTTTGGAGAAAAGGAGTTGCCGTGTTATCCTGATCAAGTGGCTTGATCAAGTGTTGGATATACTCTTTTAAGCGCTCAATTTCTAATTGGCACTCCTTCCTCTTGGCTACCTCTTTTGCCAACCTTGACTTGATAGTGGACACAGAATTGTCCAAGTCTTCAATTTCCTAGCCCTTCGTGATTGGACCCAAGTCAATGGTTGTGATGGCATAATCTTGTGGAGCCATGTCCTCCTGTGGCCTGTCCATTGTAGGCACTGCAATCTACACTATTCTGTTGCCGGCCTCATCTCTCTGTATGCTCGAGAATTTCTTTGCTGACTTCTTGACTGCAGTCTGCGTAAGTCTGGCCAAGAAGTCGGCAGTGTCATCCTCTTCTGGCTCTCCCACTGGCCGCCTGTACTTTCAGCCTCTCCCTTAACCAATCCGGGATCGTCGGCTGCTCCATGCCTTCATCTTCCGACCTATCTTCCCTGTCAGGAACGTCCAGAATTCCCCTAAGAGCTGAAATCATTCCTTCCTGGAAATCCTCATTTTGGGTGTCCACATTTTCATCATTGGACTCCAATATTTCTGTGCCCGTAGGAGATGGTGGCGCATCTTCGTCCGTATGAGGCTCCATATTGTTTTCCAGAATCGGGGAAGGATCCCTAATGTCAGCCAGTGAAGCATCTACAGTAGCCAGCATCTCTTCAATATTCCTCGATGCGGCCGAGTGTGAAGGCTTTACCTTAGCCTGCTTTTGAACTGGCTCCTTGCCTGCAGCTATCTCCTTCCTTTTCCTGGAAGTGGTGGGCTCTATCATCTCTATGCCCTGGGATGCTTCTACATTGGAAGAATAGGATTCCGCCTCACTCAACATATCATAAGTCAAGGTTATCCTTTTTCGCCTGAGTTTCTGAATTTGTTGATCAACCCACCACTGTGTATACTTGATGACTGGTCTCATCAAAGTATTCAAATCGGCGTGCTTGGGTTCTGACCACCTAACCACCGACAAAGGCAAGCTCTCATCAAGGTGCGGCTGTACCTACTGTCCATCTTCTTCCAACTGATCTGGCACTTGACAAAGTTTCGTTGCTCTGATCAAGCTGACAGGCAATCTAGACCACATCTTTCGCCTAACCTCAAACTCGTCCGCAGCATCTGCCCAGAAATCTTCTAGTTCAACCCTATGCTTGTACCTCCTTCCATCCACCGTCTTGATGTGATAATGCGGGTCGAAGTGGCTCCTAGATGGATAGGTAGCAAAGGGGTAATGTTGTATCTCGAGCCTGGCACTATCTGCTACCTGCGATGATGGACAAGACTCTAGCATGTTCCCTATAAAGAAGGGAAAAGTTACTGCCGCCTTTTGCTTTGTCCTTTGGAGGCCTTGAAATTCCTCTAGCTGCCTTAGTACTTCCAACAGGACCATCTTGTTAGTCGAGAAGATGGGCAAACGATATGGGCTCCTGGTGAATCCCTGGATTCTGATGTAAGTATATCAGGGATACTGGATAAACCAAGATCCATATTTGCCAATCAGCTTTTTGGCCTCAAGAGTCAGCCGTTGATGCGTCCCTCCCTGGAGTATCCTGGTGATATACAGAAGGAAGGCGTCATGAGCTCGCCTGAAGTGAGCCTTCTCTCTCAACTACAGCTGTGGATAACAGTCATATGCCTTCAACTCGTTTGATCCACTATAGACCGTGCCTTTGCATATCAAGTCTGCGTACTTGTAAGTCCTAGCCAACATATAGATGATATAAGAACTCATATAAAACGTTTTAGTTTTCTCCAAGTTGACAAGCTACTCGTGGAGGTTGTTGCTTATCATTCGTGACCAGTTAAACATCTTCACACCCTCTGTGATGTCCTCAATAAAATAGTACATCCACGGCTCGAACAGCGCCCCCAAAGGACTACCTGCTATTCTGTTCAGCAAGATAATGACGTCTCCATAGTCCTCCTTGAAGTATGTACGCATCAACTTCTTGGGCATTTTCTTGACCGACGGCCTAGGCTTGTCCAGCCATGACTTGTTGATGTTGGCGGCACAAAGGTCTGGCTGTTCATCATACAATCTCTGGGCGTCTTCCTTAGTTTTGTAGGTGGTCTTAGGATACGTAGGAATGCCAAAGGCTTCTTGTATGGCCAACTCTCCCAGATGTGCCAATATTCTCCCGTTAGGTGCCACAATTTGTCTCAACTCAGCATTATAATGAAGCGCACACTCCACCATTAATTCAGCACATTCAAGCGCAGGCGGAAATCCGACAGCTTGAAAGATTCCATTTCTCACCATTCTCCTGGCGGTAGGCGTTGGCAAAGGTCCATTGTGCCCGTATATTCTTTTCTTGAATTCCTCGAGGTCAATGTGGCCAAGATTGGTGTCTGAGATGTTCTTCCATTTTGATTTTATTTTAGTCTCTGGTTGCGATCCCTTGCTTGCGAATTTCATTTGTGCTTGTCTGGACGTCTCTCCTTGATCGACTATCAACCTGCAAGTACAAAATACTTAACATTAATATAAGACCTTTTAAAATCAATTTACTCTGGGGTGTAGTTGGATAAAATCGCACTTTCAGCTTATTAAATTAAAATTTCTGTCAAAAAGCAAGCTGAAAGTGAACAAATTCGCCCATCTATGAATGAAACTCGTGCCGGAAAGAAAGTAGAAGATAGAAACGAGGTATAAACACACTGTTGATTAATTTCCAAACCTCAAAGATCGTATTCTGGCTGCAAACGAATTTAAAAATTCTGAAAATCTGCCAAAGGAAGTGCGCCAAAACTGGGAAGTACGATTTTCAGCAAAGAAATAACTTATTTCTTTCTAAAAATCATGCCTGTCAACAAGAAATTGCTTCCTTGATTCTCATAGCAACGTTACTTTCATGAACTTCTCCTTCGCAAATGATTCCCTGAAGATTCGAGAGAGATAGCTTCTTCTCAGTCGAAATTGTGAAGAAATGAGTTGCTGAAACTCATTTTATGGCTGAGAAGTGCGATTTTCCTCAAGGAATTGCTTTCTTTTCTCTAATTTTCTTCCAATTTTAGAAACGTTTTTCTTCTCAAATTGGCAAGTTTCTAATTTCACTTTCAGTCGTTGAGGCAAGTTTCCAATTTTCATCTCTGTGCCACCTCTGTTTGAGATTTTCGAATTTCTTAAAAAAATGCCGAAGTGTTGGAAAATAATTAAAAATATTAAAATATTAAATTCCAACCCGTTTAAAATTGATACATGGCTAAGTTTGTTTGTCCGCGGCCAAATATTTTATCTTCCAATTGTCTAAGGCGGACTTCACACTTTTCTTGCCATGGCGAGTTTTATTCTTGCCTTGTCCAATGGCGGACTTCACTTGTAATTGGCCATTTAATTCAATTCCTAGCAAATTTCCCTTGTAATTTCACCTCTTCCAAACATCTTGGAGCAGACCCCTTCATATTTCCACCCTTCTCCAAACTTCTTGGGGCAGACTTCACATGCTTCTTGCCATCTACCTTGGGGTGGACTTTCTCATGACTTAGCCGCTTTTCACCTTGCTGGGCAGACTTGGTAGCCTTCTTGCCATTGACTTTTTTGAGCGGACTTTGACCTTTTTGTGCCATGGGCGGACTTGGCCTTACCTTGCGCCATCCACCTTTTTCCTTGGGCGGACTTCATGCTCTTCATGCCAAGGGCGGACTTGGCTTCTTCCTTGCCAAGGGCGGACTTGGCTTCTGCTTTGCCAAGGGTGGACTTTAGCCTTGGCTTGCCATGGGCAGACTTCAGCCTTGGCTTGCCAATGGCTACCTTTGGCATGCCAAAGGTAGGGCGGACTTCATGCTCTTCATGCCATTCTTCTCTCATAGGCGCCTCTCTTAGACTTAGCCATTTTTTCGAACTTTTGCCATTTTTACCTTGATTCTTTTGATGTCTGGAGGCGTGTTGATTTCTTGCTTGATGGGATCCAAAAATAGAAACTTTCCAAAAATAAAAACTTTCTAAAAATAGAAAAAGCAAAAAGCATCCCTAAAAAATAGGAACTCTAGAATGGCCTAAAAATGCCAAAAATCAAAAAAACAAAAAGCAAAAAAGCAGAATCCCTAAAAAATAGGAAGTGTCAGAATTGACCAAAAGCAATGGCGTTCCTCGTCTACTGGGTCTTCTGAGCATTTCCATGACGTTTAAGCATTCAAATGGGCTCAAAATTACAACTTGGCCGGGCTGACTCTCAAAATTTATTCAAATTGAACTCTTAAAGACGTTGCGCGGAGGGCGGAACCAAAACTTGGGGGTCCCCATTTGCGATGGGGTGATGTGTGAAATAGGTCACAACAGGTAGGTGAGCCAATCTTACTGAAATTCTTTGGAATTCGGCTATGCAATCTTCTATGGATCTGTATTGCCTTAGTCTTGTTAGTTCTTTGAAGTCTTTTGGGGGGTGTTTTCTATCAAATCTTTTTATGAGTTTGTGTGTAAACTCGTTGTAGGAGGTTATGTTATTGTGTCCTTGGATGAAGATGCCATGATGCCACCATTCATGGGCCAATCCCTCTAAATGCAAGATGGTGAATTGGACAGCGTCTTCTTTTGTCATAGGGCTAAGGTTTAAATAGGTGTTTAACTTTTGTTTCCATGCATGTGCTGTGATTTTCCCCGATCCATCAAAGTTCAGAAGAGTTAATTTATTCACCTTTTGTCTCAAATCTTTACTAGGTTGCCTCTTGTCTTTTTTTGATACCTCGTGTTTCTTAGCTTCACAAAATTCCTTGAATGGGATATTCCTCCTAATCTCAAGGTCCAAACATGTGTAGGCTCTAGCAATTTCCTCGGTGCTATTAGGGGGTGGGTTATTTTCTTCTTCCTCCATTGGTGTTTCTTCCCTAGGTAGGAATGAAGGTCTTGGGATCCTAGGGGCGAAAGATATGTTATAACTCTCTGAATGGTTAGAGTTTACGTCTCTCCCATTTGTAGAGTGGGGTCTAAGGGTATTGATTGTATTACTCATGTTTTGTAAGGCTTAGTTTGTTTTCTCATTTTGTTCCATAAAAGCTTGGGTTATCCTTTCATTGTTTTCCATTAAGGCCCTAAGTTCGTTTTCCATTTGTTCGCTCATTGTATCGTTTTGAGTAGAGTTGTTTTTGGTTGCACGTTTCTTTTTTTCTCTCTCAAGTGCCCTTTGAGCTCTTTGGCTATGTTGCATCCACTATCTTTCGTCCCTCAGGTTGGCAGGAACGATGCTCTGATACCAATTGTAATGTCTCCTTTTTGGGATTGCCTTAAATCTTGTCCTAGAATCAAAAAATTAATGTAGTTAGGGTTATAACTAACCAAATAGATGCTTGAAGCAATATAAAACTTGGCTTAGGTCCTGCAATCATGTTAGACATTATTGGAAATATAAGTCATATGATTAAAACTTATATAAAGTACACAATATCCATAATGCATAGTGGAAGTTTAATCATAATAGGACTTGGATGAGAAACATGATAAGTCCGCCCGAAGCTATCCATGCTAAGCCCAAGAGCAGATACACCATCCCTCTTCCAAGTGGTACACACACAAGCATCCAACATGGGGTGGCATACTTAGTGGATAAACTTGTACCTGCTTTCCCTATCCATGTTGCCCTATCCATCCTTCTTATGATTGAGACTCCTTGAATCCTTCCCAACAACCAATCCATGTAGAGATTGGGGAAAAAGCTACAATAGGAGGCTTGTAGATTCCTCTTTCTAAGCCCAAGGGCGGACACTCACCCCCTTGGCCCCAAGTGGCAGACACACAGGCATCCAACATGGAGTGGCGTACTTAGAAAGAAATCTAGTACCTGCTCACCCTACTGGTACTTCCCCCAATCCTCCTTATTAGTTGCTTGTAACACTGAATATATCCAGATTCATAGAGATTATACAATAATAAATATATCATTATACACAATAATCACAATAGAGCATGCCACAATACTTGCTAAAATGAGATTGCCATATTTTGGATGTAAATATATTAGCAAATGCTGACTTCTGCCCTTGTCTGCTGAGTGCAGATAATGATGTTTGATCTGCTCCTATTATCTTACTTGTTCAATCTGTTTTGAATATCCAGAAGTTATTGCTTTCCTGACTGCAGATGTATTTCTGAATATCATTCCTTGCTGTCCTTATTTTGGAAGTATGCCTCCTTTATAACATCACGGTGGGAATAGACACAACTATTCATTATGCTCCTCCCTTGGTAAGGGACACATCCTCTTAGACTAATCGCTGCCCTTAATATTCTAATCACCACCTTTTCTTTGCACTTTTTCAACATAAATGGGGTGCTCCATTTTAAGGTAGTCGACCACCTTTAAATTATATTTGCTGTCTTTTGTTAACATTTCTTAATCTCCATCGTATGAACCTCAATCGCCGCCTTTCTCCTTTAATCTTTATAACATAATCACTATAAGTATATTAGTTAATATCATTTATTGCCAAGTGGGACGACATCTTTAAAGGTATTGACCATTTGAAACACAGCTTCTTGGGAATTAATTAGCTCGGTCGATGTATTTATATTGCTGCAATTTCCTTAAGTGTAAGGAAAAGTCGGGGGCATGACATACAATCAAAAAAGTCTGATATCTTCAAGCTCAAATAGCCAGTACTCAGTAATTTCATGTGTGCAAGAGCTAGCTGCATGCAATACCCTCCACTTGTTAAGTCTTCAAGATGCACATCTTAGTAATTTTAAAGCCCGTGATGAACACTCATCTTAATTCTAAGAAAAGAGTAGAATACCAGAAAGAACAAGAACAGAGTTTTCTGCCTTCTTCAACAAAACTTGTCATGTTTTTATTGACTAGATAGAGTAAAACTGAAACATAAGGTGTTAGCAATGATACGATGGTATTTTTGTATTGGTTGTATACTAATATTTTGCATGCAATTCTTATTTAATTTCTTGAGCACACATAACATTGTGCCTATGCTAATGCACATAGCAGAAGCCTAATTTAATAGACTTGAAAAGATATTAAATATCAACTCTTTGTATATAATTTGTAAATTGAAGGTAACTTGCAAAATTAGCAAGAACTGCTAACATTTGGTGTCTATTTTTGGACACAGGCCCCAAAATGATTAAAACTGGCATCAGAACAAAGCATCGTGACATGTGAAGAACATTCATATGTCAAACTGCATTATTGTTTGGTGATCCCTCCATTTTCCAAATGAGTTTCAAAACCACTGCATAGTTAGTAATTACAGAATCTTTACAAGGAGAAAACATAGGTTAAGCATTGATGCAGATCTATGTCCAGGTCTAGGAAGGTTTTCAAGGAAATGTGCATTTTTAGATGAATAGAAATCTCTGACAAATGTTTTTCAATTTGTAGTTCTAACGTTTATTAATGCTTGGCAAGAATCTAAAGCTACAAATACAAAGAATTTATGTGCTTTACTCAATGTTGACTAACTCCTATTGTTTTATAGAAATTGAGGCAAATGGTCATTTTCAATTGAGCGCTTTTTCTGAGAAATTAATAAAATAACCAATTGTGAATATTAACACTTAAATTTTTATAAAAGAATGTCTTTGGATAAAAAGCTGTGTGAACAATTTTAGATTTGATGTTTTGGATCATACTTTGGGGAGGCAGACTATGTCACAAGGTGTTTGTGTGTGTGTGTTTGGCAAGGAAAAAAATTGAAACAAATTCTTCAACTGATAAAATTCAAAAAAATCATGATTAAATTAGAATAGTATGACTTTTCATGTGTACTTAAATATATTATATTAAATTTAAAATTTAAAAATATTAACGATTAAATAAATTTAAAAATATTAAAAGTGAAATAACTTTAAAAATATCAAAATTTAAGCAAATGTTAGGTTTTGGCGATTGGTAATCTCCGACAGGAATAAATCTATAAAAGGTTTCTCTTATATAGAAATATTAAAAGCTTAATAAATTTTAAAATATTAGGCTTGCGGTGATTGGCAATCTCCAATAGGGAAAAAAAAAGGATTCTCTAATATAATTTGAACTACTATGTGCATCTTTGAGCACAACATCAGAATACAACCACCTGCTCCACTGTTAGCATACAAGGTCTGAAGAAGAAAAAATCTTCCATGTTACCGAAACAATATATTCAGCCATCTCATTAATTTCTAAACAACACTTCCACATTCGCCAAAATTTTCCTGCCTGGAATAATTCTCTGCAGTGCCCTTAGCCTGGACCTAACTTTAGCAGACCGCCAAACATCAGATCTCTTTAGTGTCTTTGTGAAAGCTCCAAGCTAAGGCTGCTTCTTGCCAATGTGCCAATGGCACTCAGTACAAATATTGGATGAGAGAAGATAAACAACTTCGGATGTCCATTGTTTCTGTGTTTTGACATTAAACAAAGCATGATCTGACACCTTCACCACAAGTGGGCTCATGAGATGAAGATAGTTAATAGTATAGTCAGCATCCTGTGTCATGGCCAACCAATTTTCAATCTCAAACGAATTTCAAAGGTTTTGTTAACATTCAACGGATATAGAATTTCTATGACCAACAGCAGGTACTCATTTTTTGTTGGCGACTATTTCATGGAAAATCAACAAAATAACCAATTGGTGAAATATTAACTATTAAATTTTTAGATAAAAGTGAACTTGCCATGACCCAACAAGTGAAGATGCTTAACTCATGAAGAGCCAACCAGGGTTCCATTCTTGCTGATGTTAAGGCAAATGGACACATGATCAGGGTTTGGTGTCACAGACAGCCTGCTCATTTCAATTGTTTTCTATACTGTAAGTAAAGTTATTTAAATCAATTTCAAATAAAAAAAAATTATTAGAAAATATTTTGATAAAGCCATGTGAATAATTTTCTAACCGAGGTTTCAGGTGACACTTTCCTCATTAGGATAACTGTTAACACAATTTTATCCCAAAAAAATATTTTATCAACTATTATGGACTGTGTGGAACTTAAAAACCCAATCGCTAAAATTTTCTTTGTGGAGGCAGATAGTCATTTTCAATGGAGAACTAATTTTGAGAAATTCCATAAAATAACCAATTCATGAATATTAACCGCTAGTTTTTTTTATAAGAAGACTTTTGGATAAATCTGTGAACAATTTTAGAACCTACGTTCCAGGTGACTCTGTCCTCATCAGGAAAATCGTTCCCGCTATTTTGAGAACTGTGTACGCTTAAAAACCCTACTATTTATTTCACAAACTTTTCTGTAAGAAAAAAAAATAGCAATTACAAATTTTATTATATGTTACAGTCTTCTGTGAATAAATGGCAGCTGAAACATACCATTGCAGAATTAAGAAAACCACCAGACCGCTTATCAGCAGCTCCGAATTCAACTTGATTTTCCAGCATCTTCTCGTACGGCGTTTTAATGTCAGTTGGCCTTGTAGTCGTATACAAGACACGCTTTGCCGTCCGATCCACAACCACCACATTTTCTGGCGGGCTATCGACTTCCGGCTTCAAACGGAACGTAAAATGCACGCCGTCAACTTCAACTTTCTGCACTTGGTTACTGCTAATCCTGCTCAAAAACTCGCTGAAAGGAACGCTGACATGGCTAGTCAAAACCCTAGAGTCCGATCCCGGCAATGGAAAACCAGGACGCAAAACCCTCATTAAGAACAAAACCACGCCCAATTGCAAACACATCGTTCCAATTTCCCGCACCTGACTTACTAGGGTTTCCTTCCAGTCCCACTTGCGGTTTCTCCACCATCCTCCTCTGCTTTTCTTTTCCGGAGAGGACGAGCGACCAGTACCGCTGGTTTCATTAATACCGCTGTTGGCGTCACCGGAAGTAGTTTTCGGGCTTCGCGGCAAGTTTTTATCCTCACTCCCTTCGCCATTAGGCGTTTTCGAATCCCTGTCTTGCTCATAGGAGCCACTTGCACTCCGGCACCATAAGCCGCCGCCGCGCAACCTCGATTCTCCGATATCCCGCTGCAGCTGAACTTCACTTCTGCTAATTCTGATGTTCCTAGCCTGAAAACCGCCCGGAGCTGCCCTGTGTATGGATATTCCAGCCCAGCAGCAAAAGAACCTGGTTTTCGGGGCGATCGATCGCGGCGTCAGAATAGCCGAATGGCTGTACCAGGAAACTGTGGCGTTCCCGGGCAGTAATCCGGCCATTCTCTATTAAAAAAATCTAAAGCTGAACCCTTCAGAATCCAGAAACCCTCGCATTCGATTATTTATTTTTTTATTACACAATCACTCGCAGAATTTGAAGCCTCTGTTAACAAATTTGAAGCGGAAACTTCAAAAATCGAAAAAACCTTTGCATTCGCTACCCTAAAAATGTGTAAAAGAGCTTTAAACCAGGAAAAAAAATCGGAAAGAATCCAGAGGTGTCTCACAAATTACAGCGACCAAAGTTCAGCTGAATTTATCCAAAGTTTAAGCCGGAAATCGAAGTTTCATATAATATTTTACAGTTTAGTGATCGAAATTGAAGAATTTCTACTGTTTTTTTCGCATTAAAGCCTATCGAAATCGAAGGTCCATGTACCTGAAGCTCTCTGATATTATCCCGAAAGATTGTATGTTCAATTTGTCACGTTGAATTTTGACATCTGATTACTGGTCTCTGATACGTTTTTTTTTTTTTAAGATAAGCACAGAAAAAGATAATATTGTTTGTCACATATGCTCATGCTTCGAGATAGAGAATTTGATTATGTGGATTTTAAACCATTATTAAAATATTCAAGGGAAAAGAAAAACTTAACTGACGTGGCATCGGAAGTTAGGGGTGGAGAAAGTGACTAGGAGCCCATAGATTCAAGAAATCTTACAGAATTAAATAAAAATATATTTAAAAGTTATAGGAGACTTAAGGCCTAAATCAGGTACCTGCGAAAAGAGAGGCTTTGAAATAAACAATTAGAATATGCGAAAGGTATAGTTATTTGTGAAGTAGAGGGAAGGAAAAGAAACTTTGCTTAAGATTAAATTTATGCATCCATATAATGTTTAAATGTTACTTTTTAAAAATATAAATATTATGGTGTCAACGAGTTAGTAGTTTAATTAATAGAATATATTTGATGATGATAGAAGGGGAGTAACGAAATGCCCCAAGAAACAAGTGTAAAGATAGAAAATGTCAACCCTACATCAACATAAAATAGACCCTCTTAAAATATGATATATATGAGGTGAAATTGAGATTAAAATAATAAAAATAATAGCATAATCAAACTAGGCTTCTAGTATTCCATTAAAAATGGATGATGGAATAAACTTATGGAACACTTCAATGTATCTAGATATTGTATGGACTAAGTTCATTTAATTTTTATGTTATATGTTCCATGTGGAATTCTTTGAAATAGTTCTCCTTTTCATAGTTAAAGCTAACAATATATTTATTAGTTTAAATTTATATTGATTAAATAAATGTGTGAATAAGTATAAATTAATATGGATTTTATTAAAAGAGTTAAAGAGTTTTTTAATTGAAATATTTTTTTTTAAATTAGAAATAATGAGTTAAAGATAATTAATTTCTTAAATAATAAAGAAGAAGAATTGTTGAGGTAGTCTAGAAGTGAATGAGAATAAAGTGTGTACACATATATATATAGTGTAAGAGTTGGTATAGAATGTTTTATATCATGCAAGATTTGGCAAATGTAGCGACTCAAGATTTAAGAGCTTCAATGAAAGCAAAAGAGAGATCAAATATAAGAGTAATTTTGTTTTATCAAAGAATGCAAATATACAATTATGATCAATGATAATGAATTAGAATACAAAAAGAACCTCTTTGTTATATAGACCAAGGTAAGATATAGGATTTGTGTAAGATTATGACATGTATCTTAATCTTATGTTTTGAGACATAAAATGATAAGTATTTTATGTGTACCTTAAGTAAACTTAAGTAACTAATATGAAAAGAACATGGATGATGAACCAATTAGATAAAACATTTTGTTCACACTAGCACCTCCTTAAGTGTAATTTAAGGAGAATATACAAGATGTGATGTTTTACATACTATTTCAAGCAAAAAGGTTTTACTCAAAACTTAATGTGGTTTTGGATGCAATTATTTTGTTTGAAATAGTTTAAGAAAAAATCATTTCACTCAAAACTATTTTGTTGGCACAACTCTAAGTTCTTTACCTTATGCAAATCTTGGATAATGACATAATGTAATGTCTTTCAAGTGAGTAGGAAAAGATTAATTAATTAATTAATTAATATAAGAATAATTAATAAAATTTATTGTGGTAAAAAAAATAGAAAAAGAAATAAGATTTAATTATTTAATTTACATTATTTTAGCTCTAAAGGTGTTCCCTAAATGAAATGGACGACCTGTTTTTTGAAATCAATAATTAAGAATTGAGGAGAACAATGCAAGATGATGCAATTAATCTCAATTGTCTAGATTTTTTGACATTCTTTATTTTTTTATTTTTAAAAATGCTTCTAAAAATGATTCAACAATTTAAAAATTAAGCTTTTTATTTTAAAAACAAAGCAAAGAAAAAAAGTTTATAGGAATGAAATAAAAAATAGAACTATATTTTATCAATATTTCAATTCTAATAACTTTCTCTTTTTGTTGTGCCAAAGGTATCCCTCATTTATGGGGAGCAAACTCATAACCCAAGCCAACTCTGTTATCCATGTAGGTTAACTTTCTCTATTTTTATTTTTAAAATGATTTAACAATTTAAAAGTAGGTTTTTTGTTTTAAAAATAAAGAAAAGAAAAGAAGTTGCTAATGTTGAAATGAAAAATAAAATTATATTTTATTAATATTTCAATTCTAATAAATTTAAAATCAATTTTACTTTTTTATTTAATTATTATTAATTTACTAAGTTTATTATTTTTTATTATTATTTAAATTATTATCTTTATTAATATTTGCATTTTGATATATTTTGTCTTTACATTTAGTTTATCTATTTTAATATTTAATTTAGACTAAGTTTTAAATTTATTTTAATTATTTATGTCTTCTTATGAAATTATAAAAAATAATCATTAACTATTAGAATAATTTTAATTGATAATTAATTGTCCTCTTAAAATTTTAATTATTGTAGAATAATTATATTTTGAATTTTTATTTTTATTTATATAATAAAATAAATTTAAAAAATAAAAGTTAGAGAGAGAAACTAACTTTTGATCAATTGTTTCATGCCAACAATCCAAGGATAGTTCACATGCTCCTAGGGGGTAGCATGTCATTTGATTAAGGATATGATAATTCGCCTTTAAGACCTCTTCAATGTATTCATTGCACACTTACGGAGCAAAATAGAGAGAAAAGAGAGAGCAAGAGAGAAGGGAGAGGGAGATAGAGATAAGATATAGAGGCAAACAGAGAAAAAAGAGAAAGAAAGGAAGATATATAGAGAGGTAGAGATAGGGAGATATATAGATGGGTGAAAGCACGAAGTTGAGTCCAAGAAATGTGGAAGTTTTTGCCTAAGCCAAAAAAATGAAATCGGCATTTAAAAAATAGGATCCCGAGCCTAAATTGTAAACGGGATCCTGTTTATTAAAGGATCCCAAACCAATGAACGAGAAACGAGATCCTATTTTTTGCAAAATGGGATCCCGTTTTTGAATGGTATTTATTTTTAAAAAACAAAATTCAATCATTAGCAACTCGGGATCCTAGTTTAGTAGAGGGTGCGATGACAAGTGACAACAACCTCCGACCTCCAGGTACGCCTCCACCTTTTCTATATGTGATGTTTTAGTTTTTCTTTTTAAATTTATAATAGAAAGGTAGGTTTGAGTATTTTTTTTCAGTTTATTTAGCATTTCATGTATTTTATTTAGTTGTAATAGGAGAATTGATAGATTGTAGAGGTAGAAGGAAAAACGAAATGAAACCCTGTAGAAATGAAAAAATCATCTTTGAATCGTATTCGAAGAACAAAATTTAGCTTTCGAAGCCTAAATTATTCAATCAAACAAAAAATTTGCATTTAAAAACCCTAATTTGAAATTGAAAGAAAACAAAAAAATTGCATTTAAAAACCCTAATTCAAAATCGAAAGAAAACAAAAAAAAATGCATTGAAAACCTAATTTGAAATTGAAAGAAAAAAAAAAATTGCATTGAAAACTTGAAAAGCCTAATTTGAAATGAAACAAAAAAAAATGCATTGAAAACCCTGTTTTTTCTTGAAACACTAAATTCAATTCAAACAAAAAAAATTGCTAATTTACCCTAAATTGAAATCAAACAAAAGTTTTTGCATTCAAATGAAAACCTTGATTTCAAGCTCAAGAATATTTGATAATGGAAAAAATTGATTTGCATTGCTTAAATATTTTAAATTGAATGTATTTGCATTGTAAATTAGGGTCAGGTTTCAATATTGACAATGAAATAGGATGTGATAAATATTATACATTTAAATGTGTATTCATCAAGAGACACAATCAATTAAACGTTACATGAACATAGATATAATTAGAATAGAAAACAATATATGTTAAACTTTACTTGTATAGTTAGTGGATCGTTACAATTGATAAATTTTCAATGTTTGTTTGCAAATTTAAGTAGCAAATTCCTAAATCCTTGTACAATCCATTTCCAATTGTCACTTAATTACTCAAATATGTGCATTCATTTCTATTGTATGTTTTTATCTCTCTTATTCATGTGTTATTTCTATTTCTTGTTTGCAAGTGTTGTCTCTTATCTTTCGACAATCTTATCTCTCATTCTAGTCAATTAGTTGTTAATTAGGCTTCTAGTTTAGTCTAAAATTTCAATTTCCACTAGTTACCTAGACACTAGAAGAATCTAAATATTTTTTCTTTTCTTTCTTTTAGGTTCTTTCAATTCCAAACAATCCAAAATAATTTATAATCTATTCAACATTAACTAATTTTTTTATATATTTTATATCATAAAATTCATTTAATATTCAAATTTATCATAGTATATATTAAACTTCATATATATATATATATAATCAATATTAAAAAAACATACATTAAATAAAATAATCTTATATTCAATTAAAAAAAATATCAAGTTAAACTATACATCAAAATCATTCTTAATAATACATAATTTTATGTGTTTCTATTACGAAAATAGTCAATCTATTCATAAAATCAAAAAAAATCATAAACTAGTTGGTCTATTACCCTAAATTGTAAACTGATGTCTTAAGGGGTCCTAATATGACATTTCTTAATGGGATCAACAAAGTTCTCAAAATTTGGTGAAGTTGCCTAAGGCAACCAAATTTAACAATATAATAAGATCGTTCAAGATTATAATATGAATGAGATTTCATGAGAGGTTGGTCAATCAAAAGAAGAGCTATCTCAATCAACTATTTCATAAGAAAATTTTATTCACTAACTTGCAAATCCATTATTCCAAGGGCCACCCAAAACTCACCCTAAGTTCCCTAAACCCTAAACCCTGAACTCTAAAACCTAAACCTTAAACCCTAAAGCATTCATTTTGTCCTAGGACCTTAAAATGAAATTTGGTTGCCTTGGGAAACTCCACCAAATTTTATTCTCGTAATTCATGTCATTTTGTCCTAGGACCTTACTACATAGATCCCCTTAAGCAATCCTATTACCCTAAATTCTAAAGCATTCATTTTGTCCTAAGACCTTAAAATGAAATTTGGTTGCCTTGGGCAACTCCACCAAATTTTATTCCCTCAAGTCATGTCATTTTCTCCTAGGACCTTACTACATAGATCCCCTTAAGCAATCATATTACCGTAAACTCTAAACTCTAAACCCTAAACCCATCATTTTTTCCTAGGCCCTTAATGAAATTTTGTTGCCTTGGGAAACTTCACCAAACTGTATTCCCTTAAGCCATGCCATTTTCTCCTAGGACCTTACTACATAGATCCCCTTAAACAATCATATTACCCTAAACCCTAAATTCTAAACTCTAAACCCTAAACCCTAAAGCCATCATTTTTTCCTAGGCCCTTAATGAAATTTGGTTGCCTTGGGCAACTTCACCAAACTTTATTCACTTAAGCCATGTCATTTTGTCCTAGGACCTTACTATGTATAGATCCCCTTAAGCCATCCTATCACCCTAAACCTTAAATCAATGTCTTAAGGGGTCCTAATATGACATTTCTTAAGGGGATCAAAGAAGCTCTCAAATTTTGGTGAAGTTGCCCAAGGCAAGAAAATTTAACAATAATAAGTCAAAACAAGAGCTATCTCAACCATAGGTCCCCTTAAGCCATTCTATTACCCTAAACCATAAATTGATGTCTCAAGGAGTCCTAATATGACATTTCTTAAGGGGATCAAAGAAGTTCTCTAAATTTGGTGAAGTTTCCCAAGACAACTAAATTTAACAATAGTAAGTCAAAACAAGAGCTAGATCTCAACCATAGATCCCCTTAAGCCATCCTATTACCCTAAACCTTAAACTCTAAACCATCATTTTGACCTAGGACCTTAATGAAATTTGGTTGCCTTGGGAAACTTCACCAAATTTTATTCACTTAATCCAATTCATTTTATCCTATGACCTTACTATCCCCTTAAGCCATCTTATTAGGTCCCAAACCCTAAATCCTAAACTCTAAACTATAAACCCTAACACATTCATAAATTGTCCTATATTAATAGTCAATTTTTTTTCATTCAAGTAACATGCCTTGGACATAAATGAGGCTTACACATTTTTTCATTTGTATGAACAATTAGGCCATTTATATTCAATGGTTTTTAAAGGGTATTTCCTAAACATGTATCTTACATTGTGAAATTACAAATCTAATGTAGGTTCACTTATATCTTAGATATCACATGGATCAATTCAATAATATATGTAATCCACCTCCACGCCCTCCATATCCACCACCTTCACCTTCAGCTCCACCCACTCCACCTCATAACCCCCCACCTCCACCACCTGAAATGGATGGTACTTGCTTGCAAGAACGAATCAATGCCAATGTTAGAACCATTCAGGATCAAATCAACATTATTCAAAATGAAGAATTTATCGCACCACCTTTGAGGATGATTGCATCTAGGATGCAAACAATTGTTGATGTTGTTAGGGCTATGGATGGGATCTATGATGATCATCAACTATGGCTATAGGAGATGAGAACTTTCGATTCTAAAAAGGAAAACTAAAAGAAATGAAGAGATGCGGTAGAGAGCCACAACACTTTATAAATTAAGACAATGATCTTATAGTTATGAATTTATGAATTTGGTTTGATGGATATTTTGTGTAATGAATTTATGAATTTGGTTGGACGAATATTTTTAAGGAAAAAATTATGATTTTGGTTGGATGGATATTTTTAGTGACATGAATTTATGAATTTGGTTGAATTTATGAACTTATAATGTTGAATTTATAATAGTATATATATTTTATGACTATCTACTAGATCATGTGATTTCTCCTCTTGGAAAAATTATAGTATATATTTTATGACTATCTACTAGATCATGTGATTTCTCCTGCTGAAAAAATGCAATATATATATGAGATTTTTGTGAATGTTTCAAGTTTATTTTTTAGTATGTACATGTATTTTTTTTATCAGTAATAAATTTATTTTATTAATACAGAATAAAAATCCATTACATTAGTTCAACATCAGAGTAACCCACCAGACCCCAATGCCTATTCACCATGCCTAACTAAAAAAAAACCCCAGTCATCCACCAACCTACCAGTTTACAAAAAAACCTTCGCCATTGGTTTCTAAACCCACCAGATTAATACCAAGACATCCCTTTAAAAAATTTCATAAATTCAACACCACATTCAACATATCAGTTTACAAAAAGGACTCTACAAGGGCTATGTTTATACAAAACATACAAAATTTCATAGATTTGTATCTCCCCTGCAGCAAAAAACTTAGGGGTTGTATCTTCCCTATTTCATTCCTCGACCACATTGCACCATTCCAATCTTCTTCCCCGACACTTCCATTGCCATCTTTCCCAAAAAAAATCCAACATTGACCCTACATTCAACTCCTACTTGCCTTTGTTCTATGAAATCCTCCTCTTCTTGTTGAACGCTTCCTTCGAGGAATTTGTTGTGGAATATTTGGTTCCACTTGATTAGTAGTAACCTCTTTTCGTTGAAGCACCAACTTCAAATTTTCCCACGTCGCCAATATCTCCAGCTTGTAGGCATCCCTGTCAATTCTCCTTCACCACCTCATGAACGGGATCAAACCCTCTTCAGTTGTTTCATCCATGTCTTTAATCCCTTCTAGGACATCAAACCCAACCCCTGACATTGCCCATTCAAGAAATGATTCCTTTCCTAACAACAAATCTTCTTCAAAAAGTGAGTTCATAACCCACTTAATCACTTCAACATCTTTGTTCAACTCTAGACCCCACGCAAAAACCATGGATGCTATATCAAAATTCGGCCTTCCCCTATGTTTGACTCCCATAAAATGATCTCCCAGCATCTCTAACACTGCCTCTATGGCATCGGCGTTCGAACATTTTAACAAAAAAATCAGCCTAAATGCAGTGATTGGGCCAAATAATCTTTATGCTATTTCTGCATTGTGAACGCATACATGGCCTCCATCTTTGAGCTAATAGAATTTCCTCACTCTCTATCAAAATTCTATTCTTGTTTTAGGACACCCTACACTTCGTTTTGCGACCTTTAAAAAACTCCCCATCTATGTCAACAATGTCATCCTTCTTCTACCCGTCCCAAATTCATCAATGCATTTACTACCTCTACTGCCGAAACTCACCAAGATCATTAATTAGGAAAAGTGTGAGAATTTTCCCATGAGCTTGAAAGGACTGTCATCATTCCCCACGTCCTTTAAAAAGTACCCCTGCTCTAACACTTATCCTCCTACCTTCACCAAAAAATCTCCTTCAGATTATGTTTAAAATCTCAAAGAAAAAATAATCGTTAGCCCACCTTTTTGCAACTACCATCAAACACCCTAAAAAAAACCAGCTACACCCATAGAATCAAAACCAACAATACAAAAAAAACCAAAAAACCCAAGAAAATTGCCACCTTTTTAACCATCCCCCTCAAAAAGCACATGTCTGAAACCTTCCAATCTGACTTCCCCAATGTTAATGAAAGAAACTACCTACTCGGATAAGCTATCAACCTCTCTATTTATAGATCTTCTAATATAACTCACCTTGAATTCTTCAAAATAATCTAGCTCCTTAAGAATTGCCCTGATCAAAATCTGCAAATTTCATGCCTTTGCCTCCCCATTTGCAATAGCTTGAGTGATGATCAATGAATCCCCTTCTAAATGAATTTTTTGAACTCCCATTGACTAAGCTAAGCCAAAAAAAAAAAGGCTGCCTTCACTTCAGCCACATTATTTGCCCCCTCTTCAAGCTTTTTTGCTCCTAAGGCAATCGTATTCCCAAGACTATCTCTAACAATAGCTCTTGCGCTAGAAGGGCCAAGGTTGCCTTTTGCAGCCTCATTGAAATTTACCTTAAGCCACCCTTCTGAAGGTTTTTCCCAGTACACTTCAACAAAACCAACCCTCTTAGCAGAAAAAGCCTCAAACTCCTTAGTTGGCCTTATCTTTATCCCTGGCCAAGCTTTTTGAATTCTACTATCATCCAAAGAATAAGGAATTTGTAAGAACTGAAGTTGAGAAGCAGCTAATCCCACTACTTCTATCGTATGATCAATTCTACTCAAAAGTCTATTATGAGATTCTCTCTTATCCAAAAAAATCCTTCCATTCCTCTCTTTCCAGATTTCCCAAATTACAATAGAGGAGCTCATAATCCATATACTTGAGAGTAGGGATTTTCTCTGAAAGTTGGGCCATCCCTCAAAAACCTCTTTCAATGTCTTTTGAAATGAACCTTGCCACCTGTAGACACGTAAAACTAACATCATGCATCTCACTCTAATTAACATTCAATTCTGCTATTAATCAATCAAAACAATTTATTGATTAATTCCCTAAGGTTCATCATATTTAATTAAATAAATCAAATTATTTAATTAAGTCCTAAAGTTCTTCTTATTTGATTCAATAAATCAAACTGATTTAAACCAAATGTCAAACTCCTAAAATCCTCCAAGTTAATTAATCTGAATTAATTAACCTCTAAACATAATCATCCATTCTCTAGCTTTTGACTCAACTAGAGTCAAATCTAAACTCTCAACTAACCCACCCACTTGCACCAATAAATCAATTATTTGATTTATCAATTCTTCTAATTACTTTCAAAAGGGCATCAAGATGGAATATTCTTCCAATTTGTATCTTCCCTCCACATGACTTGTCCCTTCCAACAAAGCATTAAATGCTCTTACACATCTCTTGCACAAGTCAAACTTGGCATTTATTGCACCTTTCATCCCCCCTAAACATGTCTTTTCATACAAATTCTACTTTGAAATTGGCACATTGGCCAAGACTTGCACATTCCTCACCCTCTCACACCTTGACAAGTGTCATCTTGTCATGGCTTTTTGAATGATCCCACATTCATTCAAACTCTCTCAATCTCCTACCCTTGAATCTATAAAATCAAGGCACAACAACACAATACAACAACACATCTTGAGGCAAGGTTACTCTCTTCATTTGAGAATCAATCTTGCTCTTCATCATCCACATTTGAAAGCATTTACACTATAGGCAACTTGAGCTCATAGCATCTCATTGTCTATCTCACTAAGCTTATCAAGGATTGGGAAAGGGCTCTTTCACATATTCAAAGAGCACCAATCCACCATAGAATAAATATACTTCATGTCTTCTTTGCATGCTTAAATTAGTCCTTGTCATTTATTTTGAAGAATGTTGTATTATTCTATGAATAAAGTTCTTGCTAAAGCACCTTTTTTCTGGGCTGAGCTATTTGGGCCATAAATGTTGACTATGAAAAAGCTTACCCTAAGTTGTTTAGAATCAAAACACAACCATTGCTAGAATCTATCCTGATGTAAAACTTGGACTTCAACTAGAGAATCATCCCAAAGGACACCAAGGCCCTTTGAAGCACCAACAACCCCAATGAGAAAACACTTCCATCTACTGAAGCACCTATACAAGGAATCAAAATCAAGCTCCTTAATTTTTGTTTCCTAAAGCAAAGCCAGTGCAGGCCTCATTTGATCAAAACATCTTTTGATCAAATGGATTTTGTTAGGGGCATTGCAACCCTTGACATTCCACAATAGGATTTTCATGGCTATAGGGAAAAGGCATTTCCTGATCTCAATTTACTCTGCCCAGCTACATTGCCAGCCATTTCAAGGTGCATCCTAATATTTTTAGGACCACATTTCTTCTTCTCTCCAATCTTAGCCTTATTTATTAAAGATGAAGATTTCTCTATAGTTCTCTTCTCAATAACCCCTATGTTATCTTGCAAACCCAACAAAATTTCACCACCAGGCTCCTCATCTGACACCACCTCTGAATTTGAATCTTCCAGGTTGCCGTCGCTATCTCTGACTCCTTCAAAAGCCCTCTCTAGATTTTGAATAAGGGATATGGGAATATCCTTAGAAAAAATGTCCTCGTTCTCCACCAAAATATCATCTTCTAACATCTTGGCTTCATCCTCAACATCCTACCTATTGCTGCATGGAGAGCAATGATCCAAATCATCCCCAGGATTTTCTTCTTGACCATGTAGGTGTTTATTGACACTCTCCTTTTTACTTGGGGAGTGGGATTTTTCATGCAATACTTGGATCAAGATCCAATCCATCAGCCCTTGTGTAGATATTCTAACCCGAAGTAAAAACTTCACCCATTCGAGGAGACTCATTCTGCCCCACGATCATATAATTTCCATCTATTTGAGAATTCATGTCAACCAATTATCCTTTTGAGACCAACACCATCTTTGCTTTCTCTGAAATTTTGATAGAGACAAAATCCACCATTTGGTTTGGTTCATGATGAGTCCACGCTTGAGACATCGACTCAAAACCATTTTCAAAGAGAAAACCTATTTCCTCTTTCTGAGTCCCATCCCAGTAGCAATTTGTCCTTGTTGGAAAACAAGACGAGCTATTCAGTTGCCTCCAATGAAACCCCCATTCTTGTATGTTCCAATGATCTTCCCATGCATCAAATTCGGTTAAGATCATCAACTCCTTTGCAAGGGTGTTCTGAGATAATCCTTTTCCTTTCTTCACATTTGGGCAATGACCTTCTAAGTGTTCTTTCCCTGAACATTTCAAGCAAGATATCATTGCCTCCTCAACCTCTACCTTTTGGTGCCAAAAACCTCCCCCTATTATTATCTCTAGCATGTCAGGAAGAGGGTGGATTGTATACCTTAAAATGAAAATCCTAGGAAACATACTATAATCATATTTTTCCAGAGCTTCCTCCGACTTCACAAAAACACCTAATTTATTTCCAATTCTTTTGAGAGTTTCTAAATCCCAACATTCCTGAGGGAGATTCTTCAGCCTAATCCACATTGGCACTTTCTCTGCATTTGTTGTATTAGGATAAAAGTTTGGTGTCTAGTCTAATATGAAAAAACCCCTCCCTTCCATCATGAATGGATGACTATTAATGATCCATTCCTTGTCTTGGGTTGTTTGACAAATCACTAAATAAAAACCATTTTCCAGGGTTTTAAGACCATAATCTTTGCCCCAATTTTTATCGCACCAGGCCCTAATCTTAGAGAAATTCGACCATTTCCCACCCCATTTCAAAAAAAGAGCATGGGCATTAAGAAAACTGACAGAATCACTCCATTTTTTATTAACCAAAAACAAAGAGACCATAGTGGTGTGGGATATGTTAGGCATTGCCTTGCTTGGATCCGCTTTCTCACTCTGGTTTTTTGGGCACCAAAATTTACCTTCTAGCGGTCTGAAATCCACCTTTCTAATTGAGAACATCGATCTGAACTTCCCATCATTCAACATTGATTGACTTGCCTTTCGTTCTTCATTTCTAGTGCCCCCGGTTCTAAAACCTTGGTTAGTCGAAGCCTGCCATTCCTGATAAGAATCATTCCTTCTAGAATTCTGAGAGTATCTTCCCTTTCTCCTATTGAAAGGCCGTCTAGATTGAGATCCTCCATCATACTGTAAACCCTGGTGTCTTCAAAAATTATGCCTGTGTCGTCGTTCGCCATTCCAACGACTCCTTCCTCCAATATAAAGTAATATTATCTACATATACATTTAGTATGTACATGTATTAAAACTACATAGTTGGATGGATATTTTTAGTGACATGAATTTATGAATTTGGTTGAATTTATGAACTTATAATGTTGAATTTATAATAGTATATATATTTTATGACTATCTACTAGATCATGTGATTTCTCCTGTTGGAAAAATGTAATATATATAAATATATATGCGTTAGACATAAATGAGATTTTTGTGAATGTTTCAAGTTTATTTTTTAGTATGTACATGTATTAAAATTACATAGTTCTAAATCTTAAATTTTGAAATATGTATGTACACATAGTTTCTAGTTGAATGATGTATGCATCGTATATGATATTTTAAATGTATGTACATGTTAAATTTTGAAATTTGTATGCACTTGCTCAAGTTCAATCAATGTATGTATGTGTATGTATATGTATGCACATCCTATTTAAACAAATTTGCGTGTACATTTCAAATTTAGCAATTTCTTATATTTTTGTAAGTTTGTATGTTAATTTTGTATAATTTAATGCAAGTTAAAACACTTCTATAGATATCATGGATCAATTTAACATTGATTATATCCTCAATCCAGTACCTGAGCAACCTCTAGCTCCACCCCCTCCACCTCCCCTTCCACCTCATATCCCACGTCCACCACCCATTGGATCAAATGAGGCTTGCTTGCGAGCACGTATAAATGAACAAGTGACATCCATTCAAAACCAAATCAATGATATGAAAAATCAAGCATTGATTCCACCACATGTGAGACATTTTGCATCTACAATGCAAAAAGTTGCCGATTCCATCAAGACTATTGATTCTAAATTAGATAGGCATTGACAAGATAGAGAGGAGATGAGAGATTTTATACAGATGGTCTCTCATATAAAAAAGAAAATTAGACCTAAAAATAACAAAAGCCCAACTAGCTCCTTATTTTATCAACCCTAATACTCAGCAGCCCATTCCTCCCAATAAATCTAGAATATCCATGAGGTGGTGTATACATCCACAGATGAGTACACATTTTTGGGATCGATGGTATATGGTATTTGATAGTCCACCACACACTAATCTGGAGGTTCCATTATATTTTTTGAGGAAACTATATGTAGAGTTTGTTATGGGGCAAAAGCCTAATTATTTTGAGTTTAAATCATTTCCAGGTGTTGGTAGCGACATGCCACAATAGAGGTTAGGGGCAAGGGTTGATCCCCAATGCCCCATGCATGCGCAACCCCTTGTTGCTCTTCTTGGACCTTCCATTCTCGCACATGTGCATCAACGAGCGGTGGTATCGACATTAGGATCCCTTAGTATGCTCGCAGGAGACCTTGAGCAACATGCTTCTGCAGTAGCAAGTAGGGAGCATACAGACCACGGTGATGGAGGAGTATTTTATGGAGTTGGTCCTAGTACCAGTCCACAAGTCGCAAGACCACATGTATGTACTAGTTTCCACCAGTTATGCTATGGACTCGATCAGGCCACACTCAGTTCGAGTGGACGTGGAGATTCTGGTGGATCATATGGTCACCTTAGTTCATTTGTAGAATTTATTACTGTAGACCATCACCATGAGGATAGTGTGACACAGGTATCAATATGCATCTACATGTTGAGTTTACAAGAATTTTAATGAACGTATATATCAAAAAAAAAATTGCAATACATTTTAACAATCAAATTTTTTGGTGTACAGATGACACTAATGATGGGGAAATCATTTGCTCCGCAAGTACTTATGTCGAGACCAGTCCTAGTCGACAAACCTTATGGGGTACATTTTGATTTCAATTTTTTAAATTATATATGAAATAATTTTTAACTTGAGTTTTAAATTTATAATGAACAATCGTGAACATGTGTTTTAAATATTTATGTTGGTTCAAGGGAGTCAATCAACTTCCATGTTGATTCCACTTGAGGGGTTGTTGAGCAGTCCTCCACTATCGAGCGTCATATATTAGGGGCAGGTACATTTATATTGTAAATTGTTTAACAAGTACATTACTTTAGTTATAATTATGAATTTCGAATTCACTATATATCAAATGTGCATGTACAAGTTTGTAAATATTATAAACGTTAAATGTCTATATATATGTCTAGGTTGATATGAAAATGAGAATGGGAATTGGACAAACATTAGATGTTGCCACTACTCGTGATGCCTCTAAATTTTAGGTTGTTTAAAAACGTTTCTACACAAAATGTGCAAACTTGAATATATATATATATATTAACCTAATTCAAGTATACATGATTTGAATTTGATCTTTTAGGATTTTGTTAGTGCGACTTTCTACCATGACTCAATCATAGTTACACCTCCAGGAGGGCATGTAGAGGCAGAGTAGGCTCCAGATAATTTTTTTTTTTATTATATTTAAATTCAATTATAAATTATACAAGTTGTGAATAATTTTAATTAAATTTAAAATTGAATATATATATATATATATGAGCTCATACATGTTAAATTATTTTTCTTTTATAGCGTGAGACACATCTTGTAGTTGAGCATGTACAAACAGGTCCTGGAGTAGAGGGTGCACAACCTCATATTACAGTACAATTTAAATATGATAAGTTATAAATTAAATTGAATTCAATTATTTTTAATTATAGACTTGCATCTAATTTCAAATTTCTTTGTCTTGTATATGTAGATTGATTTAGAGAATTTAGAGGTTGGTCTAGGTGCACCAGAGCATCCAAATCTAGATATGATGGCAATTTAATATTATGATGAATTATAAATTAAATTTTCATTAAATCATATTTCATTGTCTTACATCTAATTTTATATTTCTCTTGTATGGAGTGTTTCAGGTCGCCCACATAGTCCACATGGTGTCAAGAGGTCTCTTGACTATAGAGACGATACATGACTTAAACATAATTTTATGGGTTATATTTGATTATTTCATGGACTGCATATTTGGTTTGTCATGTACCATGTTGGACTTTATTTTATGGGTCGAGTACTTTGTTGGACTTTATTTCATGGGTCGTAGTCTGATGGACTTTATTTCATGCACTTAATATATCGGTTTCATGCACTTAATATATTATAAATGATGGACTTTATTATTGCTCAATTTAATTTACACATGTACATTTATGCATTTATGTTCATAGTCAAGACATTAGCACATAGGACATTAATGTGAAATTAAATATAAATATGAAATTAAAGTTGAAATTAATAGAACATTTTAATATTTGTGCTTTACAAATTTAGTGATTGATACATGATATGTACATTCAATAATTAGTGATAATTAGTCAATGAAATTATTCAATTCATGTCCTAATGGGATGTCTTAAGGGGTCGTAATACACAGGTTACATCTAATAAAATAAGAAAAAAATCATAATCTACAAACAAAAGCAATTTGTTTATATACTATAAAGGATGAAATTTTAAGAAATAAACAATACCATACAAGATTGGAGTGTTGGGGATACAAGATCGATTCTGTCATCATAGATCAACATCTAAGACAATAGTGCCTTAGTGATTTCATTTAAATCACAACAAAAACACAAACAACTATGCCATAAAGTGAAAGCAAGCACAGTTGATCCCCAATTGATCCTTTGAGAAAAGTAAATGCTTGACAAATAACAGATTCAACACAAGCACAAATTCAGTTTGCAGAATCAAACATGAAAGAAAAAACTATGAAACACACAAATTTACGTAAACCCTTTCGGGTAAAAAACCCCACCCTCCAAAACACTCAGCTCACATATATTATTCAGTAACTAAAATGGTTACAATACAAAACCAGAGCTATGCTCTTCAGGAGATTACATCTTGTTCATCTGGAGAATACAAGAAACAACAAAATAAAATCTTCACATGATTACAATGTCCTCAATGACATATCATGTAGATTCCCTTCAGCTACTCACAAAGCACTCTCAGCCAACCTTGCAACCATCCCAGCCTCAAGGCAGCATAGGTTCACATCAACCAGAAACGAGAAACTAAGTGTTCATAGTCAAGACTGGTCGAACACTCTCAACCTCTCTCTAATCGCTCATCATCTTGATCGAACTACACACAAGAATTCTTATACCGTGTGCTTACCTATTTAGCCTCAACCAAGCCTTCAATGGTCATCAGGATAATCAATATCCCACCTGCAAGATTTAACCATCTTTGATAATGTGCACTGACCTTGCAAATGCATCGACCCACACACAACATTAAATCAGTCTCAGACATGTTTGTCAACCTCCATTTAATAATGCAGCTCAATCACACGTCAAAAAATAACCATTCAACCAATCAAAACTTAAATATCTGCCACGTGTCACCAAATATTTCATTCACTGTTTCTGACAGTCGGTCAAACCTGTCCAACTTGGTCAACTGAGTTCCAATCTCTTACCACGCAACCACCGAGCTCCTTTGACCCAGCCACAGTACAATGATGAGCTCGCCCAAGCTCACCCTTGTCTTCCTTGCGCTACTGCTACCCCATCCGACTTGCCTTGCGATATGGCGGTAAGGCCATCTGGGCTCGCACCTTGACTCCATCGCACTACCACGCCCCTATTCGAATCGCTTCGTAGTATGGCGGTGAGCTCACCCTCAGCCATCCTGTGCTAATTCTGAGTCAACCGTACCTTACCGCGGTGCAGCGGTATCTATTGGGGAAACCGTTGGCGGTCACACCACGCTACTGCGGGGGCCGCTAGGCCACCCTGCAGTAGGGCGGTAACCACCAGGCTGACCGCTGGCGGTCTCACCGCGATGAGAGGAACCATCACCTGCATTATGGCGATAACTATCAAGCCCACCACTGGTGGTCTCACCACGATGAGAGGGACCACCGCCTACGGTATGGCGGTAATTGTCGAGCCAGGGCGCTGGCGGCCTTACCGCACGCGGTAAGACAGTAACCGCCAGTGCAGGTTGTAAGCAACCTTACCGTGCCACCACGGTGAGTGAACTCACTGCATGTGGTAAGGCGGTAACTGCCATAGAGACATTGTGGTACCGCCAAGACTAAGCCAGACCACCATGGTAAAGGGAAGAAACATGAAGAAATCACCTACGTCTCCAAGGGAAAAGACCAGAAAGTTGAGGTAGACTTTCCCAACAATCTCCCACTTGCCGAAGACTTTCAGGCTTCCTCCAAACACCCGAACAAGGACCAACACCAAGATTCCATGCTCCAACCAAGACCCCTACAACGACATCAAAAATGTCCACCATCTCAAGCAACAACTCCAAACACAGGAACACGCCAAGGCGAAAAAAAACCAGTCTCAGGAATGCAAGAATTTGATCCTTCAGGCAACAAATGCACCAAAACAGCAGCAACAAAGCACAACACAAACACATAAACCATTCTCCAGAATAATAAACCATCAGCTAGAACAACAACCACAAAACTGACTGCCCTCATCCAACTGATCAAACCCATGCGATTGAAAACCAACACCCACAGCTCGTGCTAAAGCCATCCAATCACCCATACCTCAAAGATATGTACATCACTAAACTCACGCCATCACATAACCACCCATCAGTAGCCAAGAACAAGTACCATGTGTCAACCTATAAAAAAAGACCAAACACGTCCAAGTACTCCCACTGCAAGGGTACTGTCCAAATGAATGCAACCAAAGCACCATCTCAAGTGATCCAGGCATACCAAGTCCACCAATCACCTACAAAAATAAATGAGGAACCATGTAGTTTTGAGGAACAACCACATTGATCTGCACCACCTACAACCACTTGTTGCAAGAAACTTTTCTCTCAACTGTCTTCCACAGTTCTTCCAAAATCCTCCATATCTTACTGAAGAAAGAGGCATAGGAACCTTCGTGTCATCACCCAAGTGAGAACACATGACCACAAACTATGACCAACTCGGCTCCACAAAGGCATCTCATATCTAAAGTCGAGAAAATTCAGGAAGAGAAAACCAGATTAGAGAGAAATTGCAAATCAAAACATGTAGCATCCTCCTACAATCAATTCTAAATGCCAGTTGTGCCAAGAATGATCTTCTTCACAGCCTAAAGGGAAAAGTCATAGCAACACCCAACAGTTCCATGAATGTAAGCACCTCAAAGAAAATCAGACTAACCCATATAACCATCTCCTATCAGTCCTCAAAAGCATAAGGAGATACACAATGTTGTCCACCTTTCATTATGAATCCTCTAGAATCTCAAAACAACTCAAGATTCATATCATGAAAGCAAGCATAACACACATCTAAAAGATATAATGGGTGAATACCTTTCAAATAAATTTTACTGTTGAGCAAACCAAGAAGAAAAGAAAAGATGCTCCTCCAAGATATACAAGTCACCGTGACTTACCCAAGAGAAATTTCCTTCATGGTCTCTGTTGAACTCACGTTCAAACAAGGTGTAGGCTACTCGGAATTTCAGCTGTAAAAATAACATTCTCAAAAGAATTCTAGCCTCAACTTATTCTCCATGCATTCATGAGCACTAGCAACCTGTCATGTCATGGTAACTCTAAACTACATCACTGCAATAAACATGAAGTCCTCGAGCATATGACCAATGTACTAAAAAAAAAGAGAAACCCCAAACCACTGTCAAAGCTCCAAAACCTAGGACAGGAACTTATCATGACATCATGATCTACACATCTCCATTAGGAGATACCATGCTTCAAGTGAACAAGCCATAGTATCAAGAGCAAAGCAACATGCCAAAACTCTAATGCACAAGCAAGAGTATACCATGACATAAAGCAAACAAACTCTAAACCAACATCACTTGTCAAGCACTACCAACATCTCAACCAAAAACAACCAATGTCCTCCATGGCTCCAAGATGTTGCACATCTTCAAATAGTGACCATGTAGATGTGAAAGAACTCTTCTACAACAACAGGATCTAAGAGTCCTCAATAAGCATCTGCAACACCAAAGAAGATCATTCACCACCAAGTGATGAATCCACAGTCACTACTAAAGCTCCCACTGAACTATGACACTGAGCTTTCCAAGCACCATGACCGATCACCCCAGCACTGTCAAAAGCTTACACTAGCTAGTGTATCAAGCTCTCCATGACATCATGATTCACATGCTACAGGTCCCTGTCTCTGACTATTTAGGCACTCAAACGTTGTCCATCCTCTTATCTCAAAACAACCACGCCAATGCACAAGTGACCATAGACAAGGTCAACTAACAGATCTGCACCAACACAGAAGCAATCTTGGGGATGATGACAGTCCAGTTTGAGTTGAATCACAAAAAACATGTAGGTAAAGACAACCCACAAAGATGCACAACTCGCAGATCCACTTCAATGAAAAACCCTGCAAATCTATCATCACACTGGAAACTGCAAAACTGAGATAATCAAAGGGAACAACCCACGTAGACAACTTGACTCAAACACCAGATCAACAACAGATCCGATTTGCCAATCACGTCCACAACTCAAGCACCATAGTCTAGGAAACCAACAAGGACACCACAAGAATGCTGAAAGAGAAACTCATACCAACACTCCTATGTAGAGAAGACATCAAACCTCCTCAAACCATGTTGAACTACAACTATCTCATCTAGTCACACCCTAGAAGCCAGGGTCTAGAAAATAGTTGAACAACAGCTCCACACACCACAAGTTTTTCTTGACCGTGTAAAACTTGCAAAACCGCAATGTTTATAAAACACCCATGGACCTCCATATTCACTGCTAATCTGAATGACTCAGGAGTCTGCACACAACCATCACGGTTAACCAAAAAAATGAAAAACATGAATATGCATCATAAACGTTTTAGGAAAATCTACACAAAACCTTCAAAGCCAAAGACACGAATCTGAACCATGCGAGTGCAAGAAATAGGTAAGCAGGAACAACAGGTCCATTTCAGACCAGTTCCAAAAACCACAGTCATGCACAAGCATAGGAGAGAGCCAGGCTATTCAGAAGTTGCAAACCACTAGGATCAACTTCATAGCCTCCATGCAATCAGAACAACAGAGAAACTGCCTTCAATGCTAAGTCAGAACACCCAACAGAAGCACAATAATCCATGGCTAAACAAAAACACAAGCAACTCCATACTGCCAGGGAGCCTCTCACACAGACACCCAGTATGAAACCATGCTTCGCTGCAACACAACCACAAGTACATCTCACGCCCTTTGCATCAGGAACATTTGTTGCGAGCCAGGAACCTCGGACCATATTGCAACAATATGATCAACTCCAAGAAACTCCAATGTCTTTCAAAACTGTGTGTTGAATCAAAGAAGCAACTTCCACTCATCGAAGGATCAAACACCAACCGATTTCTCCAGATTTCCTCAAGCTTTCCAGGCTAAAAAATCATCACAGGAGAAATACCCAGAACTTCATTAACCGGGAGAAGGCTTTGACACCACTTGTTGGTATCATCAAGCCTCGACCTCCTTCAACCAACTCTAATACCACTTGTTGGGGATACAAGATCGGTTATGTCATCATAGATCAACATCTAAGACAACAATTCCTTAGTGATTTCATTTAAATCACAACAAAGACACAAAAAACTATGCCATAAAGTGGAAGCAGACACAGTTGATCCCCCATTGATCCTTTGAGAAAAGTAAATGCTTGACAAATAACAGATTCAACACAAGCACAAATTTAGTTTGCAGAATCAAACAACATGAAAGACAAAAATATGAACACACAGATTTATGTGGGGAAAACCCTTTCGGGTAAAAAATCCCACCCTCTAAAACACCCATCTCACATGTATTAGTCAATAACTAAAACGGTTACAATACAAAACCAGAGCTATGCCCAGGGATTCACAGAAAGACCAAACAAGCTGCCTCGGTACCCCAATAACCAGATTATACTGTTAGAATTGACTTGGCAGCTATGACACATCCATAATATCTTGAGCAGGAAGCATCTGGTGGGTACACCTTACCCCATTGGGCTTGGCCAAGGGATGTGCAAGATTCACACCTCCCACTGTGCGGGGTACTCAGAAAAGGAGTTGGCCGAATATCACTTCCGACAATATACATCTCAACCCTGAATGGACCCATACAAACATATCAGAAAGGCACTAGGATGTGAGTATGCCCACCTCCACAACATTGAAGACTTTTGGGCTAATTGTAATGATGATCTTGAAGTGCGGTTGTGGCACTATATGTGCATGACTGCCCTTTATGTGCGGAGAATAAATTTGTGCCTGGTTCCTGACCAGCTTGAAGAGGATGAGGACACAGTGATCGATCCAGGATATGATGTCGTCGCCAATTTTCCACTCCCTGCAATTGACTAGAATGAGCGAGAGCTTGACGACATCAACATACTCACCAAACCTATTGAGGTCTGAACAAAGGCGTGGATCGACCAACAGGTGGCCCGACTAAAGCAACAAGGAGTGCCCTTAACATTTAAGGGACCGGAAAGTGAACCAAGTGGCTCCGATGGTGGGGTAGCTACCACTACAACTGGGGAAACATCCAAAACCCCACCATTGGTTAAAACTAAAAAGAGAAAAGAGGCTAGCGAGCAGTTGCCCAAACCGAAGGTTTATGCCCGCAAGGCATCGGAGGGAAAACCTTCCAAGAAGAAAAGGAAAACAACCGAAGGCATGAAGATGTCTATGGCACCTAAAGGTCTGCCCCGTGGGATTAGGGGAGAAGGATCTAACCCACCAAGGTCTTTGTCTACTACTACTGCTATTGCCACCACCTTGCAGACTTCGCTTGCAGTTTCTGCTTCCTCCCTGCCTGTGGTGGACATCTTTGTCCACCTTGCTTCCACCTCTCCAATCATTCAGATTATTCCCATGGATTCATCCTCTGCCATGACCTCACCGGTCTCCTCTTCCTCTATGTCTCCTTCCATTCCCTCTTTTTTCGTTGCTACGATGCCTTCCCTTAGCCTCCCGGATTCCTTTGTGAAGTACATGCAAAACGTGCCATCCAAGCTTTCGGGGATGATTACTAATCTAGTGGTTCAAGCTGCAATAGCTCAGGCTATGGCCCACACTCCAGCTCTCCCTCCACCTTCCAAACCACCAAGAATGGAGGCAACAATGTAGATATTTGATGAACTTGAGCGACGACAGCTACAGGCTGCAAAGAGGCCAGAAGACGAAGAATTTGAATACCACAAGCATCCACTGTTCGAATGTCGGGAGATAGATGAGGTGGCCTACAAGTCCTCCAACAAGAGCAGCGAGGAGATAGACACTAAACTAATCGGGGAAAAAAATGACACTGAACTCAATGCAGAGTGGGGCAAGCAGCTTAAGGAGATTGAGGATAAGGAAGTCGAGGATTGGCTTGCACATGAAGAGGAAATGGCTTCTCCGGAGACTGAAGGCAGCGGGTCTCCAATTGATGGGCATGGACAAACCCTAGAACATAATGAGTAAGCATCCCTCCATGAAGATGAGCAAGAGGAGAAGCCCGAGAAACATGAACACAGTGAAGATGAAGAAAAGGGTGTTGAAAGGGAGGGTCCCTCCAATGAGCAACTGTGTGCCAAGTCTTCCACTAAATGTGTAACACTCAAACAGGACTCTGATGAGGAGAAAGAAGATGCGGGAATTGAGAAGAAGGCTCTTGTTGTTAGAGCCATTAAGCTTGAGAAGGAGGAGAATAGGAATCAAAGTGAACCACCCAGGGAAGAGTCGCAAATACCCGATTGGCTAGAGAGGCAGTTGAAGCAAAAGGCTCCCACCCCAAAAGATCCTAAGGCAAGGCTAGAAGCCATACTGGCCAGAGCACAGATAAGCACCAAGAAAGAGAAAAAGCCAAAGATCAGATTGAAGGTGACCATGGATGCCTCTAGATCTAGGGCAATACAAATAGTGATGACAGTTGTTGGAGAACAAGGAATAACTTATAATGTCTCCACCATCAACTTGGGCGTGGCCACAAGGAAGAAAAAGGTCGACCACCTCCAGGAATCAATCGCCACGATGGTGCATCTTATCCAATAGGATAAGGTTTCTAAGGAGGAACTCAAAGCACAAGTGGCCGATCTAATGACCTATATTCAGCAGCGGTCAACCCCAGATGAGCAGCCCACTACATCATCAGCCCCGCCTCAATTTTTATCTCAAGAGAAGATCAATAAATTGGAGAAGAGAAGGAACTTGGATAAGACTACGAAAAAGTGGTTTCGGCAGGTCTTAGACATGGGGAACACAGGTATCAACTTAGCTGTCTGAATAGAAAATAAGTTCTTCAAAGTGTAGAGAATTCTTAAGGGTATGAGGCAGGTCTGTGAGGAGTTCCCGAGGAAATACAGAGCAGCCTACCCGAAAATTGAGGCCATACTCGCATTGCCAAGCGAGGTCTGGGAGAAGGACCTCGCCCTCAAAGATGATGACCACTGGTTAGTGGATGTATGGAAGTGATATTTTGATCACCAGAGGAAAAGGCTAGAGCAGATCCTGGAACATATAGCACCAAATATCAAATGGGCCAGGGAGACCAGAGAAGAGTGTGCTCGGTACCTCAAGCTAGTGATGGGGTACGAGCTACTTGCGGTCAAAATTAATCCTAAGAGCATAAAGCCCCACTTCTTAATGAACATGGAAGATGGGATGTTAGTTGGAATCACCACGGACTTCATGAGTTTTGCTGCCCGAGCCTTCACACAATCAGAACTCTTCAGAGATAATGCTGCCAAATATGATGATGACTAGAAAAAGCTCGTCAACAATTCTCAAGAATGGAGCTACCAGGTGTTGCGATCTGATATCATGGAAGTAGATAAGCTCCAACCAATGATCTTGAACTTTGTGGAATATGTAACGTTAAATAAACATGAAGGCAACCCTATCATCGATGAAGAATTCCTCAAAGAGTAGTTGTAGCAAAGGGCAAACAGCAAAAGGACAAAATTGCTACAGTGCTGCCACTAGATGACAAAATAGGGAAAAGACAAGAAATGTTTTGTAAATGAAATATATTTGGGCGTAGGTGAAACCCTAGTGTAAAGTGAATATTGGCCACACAATAGAATCAAATCTTGGCCACTCATTTTTCTTTTTGAAAACTATAAATAGGGCTCTCCTCCTCTCATATTAGGAGAGTTGAGTTGTTGTAAAGGCATGCTATAGAAATTATAATAGAAAGTACAGTCATTCCTTGGTGTATTTCTAGGTTTCTCCACATGTTTCATGATTCTTCTCCCCTTAGTTAAAACTTTACTTCAAGTTACTTTGTTGTTCTGGTTTCCTTTAGTTAGCTTTAGTGGATTTAGTATGTTGTATTTGGTTATGAAGCTTTCTATTGTGTGTATGCTTTCCTTGTCCATACTTCTGGTCACTTGCTGCTGGTAGGTGACTGTGCAAAGTTTTCCTGGACTATAATTTCATAGCTGCTCATTAAACTTTATCTTTGTTCATATTTACATGGCGAATGAATGATGAATATCCACAATCCTTAGAAGATAGAATAGATCTCATGAAATTGTGAGAATTCAGATTAAGTGAAATACTATTTAAGGAAACTGTCCATAGCAAGGACCTCCATGATCACTGTTCATCAGTAGTTGCAGGTCCAAGAACCATCCTTCTTCCTCGCCCTTTTTCCTTTTTTTGAAACAACCTGTGCTAAGGTTCATTGCACGTTGTAAAGCCAAATCTGACGAAACAATGGAGTCTAAGACTGTTGTCTGAACCTACAGCAAAAGTGTAGTAATTTCATATCCGAAGAACTCCATTCATTGACCCAATTCTCCTACAGCTTTAAATCACGTAAGTCCACCTTTTGATTCCAACAAATCACATAAATCAATTGAAATATTCCAAGCATCGTCAAGACCTGACATCTGAGAGACCTTGGGATAGTGTTCTGCAATTTGATTATGGAAGATTGTCTTTCAAGAGAGGTGATGCACCTATGCATTACCTATGTTGAGAAGTGCATAAAAACACCATCAACACCGCTCACATCCTATTTTAACCCCATTCGTTGTGCATCATAGGCACTAAAATAAACTTTTAATCCTAGCCATACGCATCACAAATTTGACTTTTAATCTTGGCCATTGAATCAAGTCAGCATTCTCCTATAAATCAAGCCTTTCATAGGCCATTTGGGAGAATCTTCTTCTAGCATGCTCACTCTGCCAAAATTTCTCTCAATCTTCTTATCTATCTATCTATTTTTCTTCTATTATCTTCATCTTATCGTTATGTTGCAAAAATGAGCAATCAACATATCAACAATCAATCCTTCAAAATCTTGCATTCTCATGCAAGTGGAGAAGAGCAATGGAGATAAATCAAATCTAGCTTGGAGATCGGTTTGCATTCGCTTGTTATTTTGATTTTCATGCTTGCTTGTACTCTATTTCACTTGTTAGGGTTTTCATATCTTGTTGTTTTAGTTTTATATATGATTTTCCCTAACTACATTATCCTCTCAAGATTAGTGTAGGAAGTTGTTCCACTACATTAGCTTCCTTACATTACCATTAATCCAAAAACATATGGTCAACCACAAAATATTGAAAAGGTATCCAAAAATCTCAAACATGCCACATTTGAAAAATGGGGAGATCTAAACACAAAGATCATAGATTAATTAAATATATCTGAATGGATATATTAGGATGAACAAGAATAACCTCCACTTCCAGTGGATAGGAATAGAAAAGGGTTCCAACTATTGAAAATAATGGGCTACATAGGTATAGGTGTCCTTGGTCTAAAATAACAAGGAATGTGTGAACCAATAATCTCAAAAAAGCGAATAAAGAACATTGGTCTTGGTTATACCTCGAACAAAAATGTGGTCCCTCTCATTGAGGATATCTCAATTGAGGAAGATGAATCTTCTTCTTGGTTAAACAAATCTAAATAGGAAATCATAAATGACTCACCCATGTGTATCACTGACTTATTTGAACATTCCTTGATATACATGATCACCACCACATCCTTTTCATCCCCCGCCCAAGACAAAGAACTTAAACTTGTATATCCATACTTATCAACTAGTACCAACAACAAGCACCAATTCTAGATTCATTCAAAAATTATGAGGCTATCTTAGAGTTAATGGGAGTCTAAGATCGCATACCTTTTGGAGACCATAAAGTAGGTTTTGATATAAATCTGGATACACAAGCCTATTTTGGGGACACAATTGAATCCTTTAATTGCAAAATAGAAAATTTAAAAATCAAAACAAGATCTCCAAGTGAAAACCACGTGGCACTTTTTGATCAAAAAATGGTAAAAATAAAGGACATATTTGACGGTGAAAGCCTCTATGAGGTTTCTAAGGATGAAGGATTCAATCTCCCCAATATAGACTAGGAGAAATCAATAGTCCTTTTGGAATCATCACAATCAGTTAATGTTGGAACAATGGAGGCACCTCAAGTCATGATCTAAGCTTCTTAATTGGATGATGAGGAATAAAAAAATCTAGTAACTTTTATTAGATAAATAAAGACCCGCTTTGCTTGGTCATATGCAGATATGCATGGTATCGACACTTCATTAGTGGTGCATCACCTAATAGTGCATCCAAAATGCGAAACCAGTGAAACAAAAACTAAGAAAAAAACATCCACATATTGCATTATTGGTCAAAGTAGAGCTATGAGAGTTGCTTGATGTGGGCTTTATAACACCCATTGACTATCCAAAGTGGGTTTCAAACCTTGTACTAGTCTCAAAACCCACTAGGGGTAGATCTGACAATTGGGCATGATATGCTTTCTCTCATGGGTAGATTCTCCAAATAAAATCAAATTATGATAGCAAAATAAGATCAATATAAAATAGATTTTACATGTCCATGGGGAACATACTACTAGAACATCATGCCTTTTGGTCTAAAGAATATAGGTGCAACTTATCAAAGAGAAATGACTTTGATCTTTCTTGACAAGTTCCACAAGATTCTAGAAGACTGTGGAAGATATCCTAGAAAAATAAATTTCAAGGAAAGGACATCTAGAAGTGCAAGCTAAAATATTTGACAGGCTTAAAAAATACCAGGTGAGATTGAATCCAAAAATATGTCCTGGGAGTCACTACTGGTAAAATTTTGGGGTACATTATATCACGAAGAGGAATTGAGGTGGAACCTTCCAAATTCAAAGTTATAATGGAAATTTCCATAAAAAATATTGAAACAACTCAGAATCCTTCAAGGAAAGTTACAGTTCATAAGGAGGTTCATTGCATAGTTGGCAGACAAGTGCCACCTATTTATGCACCTTCTTCACAAAGGTGTGGATTTCAAATGGGACAATCATTGTGAACAAGCATTCCAAAAACTAAAAGATTATCTAGCAATGCCATAAATCTCAATGCCAACAATTGCAGGAAAACCTCTAATATTATACATCTCAACAACTTCAATAGAAATAGGAGATCTGTTGGCATAATAGGATGAAACAAGAAAGGAAGGGAATATTTACTATATCAACAAGACCTAAGTGGGATATGAGCTTAACTATACTCCAATTGAAAGAGCATATCTACTAGTGGTCTTTGCCTCTCAAAAGCTAAGACACTTTATGCTTCATCATGAAATTAAGCTTATTTCCAAGATCGATCCAATAAAGTAATTGTTATCCAAGGCTATTCTCACAGGCTGCATGGAAAAATAAGTGATGATCCTCAACAAGTTTGACATTGATCATGAAGATCACAAGGCAATCAAAGGATAGGTTATCATGGATTAGTTAGCTAAAGCACTGTTATATGTAGAAAATCCCTTAGTATATGAGTTTCCAGATGAGAAAATATTTCCTATTGAATCAATGAATTAGTGGAAAATATACTTTGATGGGTCACACACAACATAGATCCAGAGCAGGTATTCTATTCATTACCCCATAATGTGATTGTATACCCAAATCTTATAGGTTAGAATTTCCATGCACAAAAAATATAGCTAAGTATGAAGCCCTCATCACAGGGTTGAGAACTTCTATCTAATGGAAAATTTAGAAACTACAAGTTTTTGGTCATTCTCAACTAATAGTGAGACCGGTTAATGATGATTATCAGACCAAAAATGATATACTAATGCCATACAAGAAAATTGTATATAGTTTCAAAGAGTACTTCATCAGCATAACATTTGGACAAATCCCCAAGATCAACAACAGTGCAACAGATGCGATGGCCACCATTGGATTGTTGTTAGATATGCTATAAAATATCTTGAAGTGTGAATTCCTCATTAAGCAACTTATCATACTAGCTTGTGACATTCCTAAATCAGATTTTTTTTGTGAAGTTGTTGGTCTCGGTTCACCTTGGCATCATGAAATTTTTGCATACCTTCATAATGACAACTTTCCATCCAACCTTACCCATAACCTACATAAAACATTCATCTACAGATCCTCATGTTTCATCATTATTGGTGATACCTTATATCAAATAAGTCTTGATGGTACATTACTAATATTTCTTAACCAAGAAGAATCTTACATCACCTTAAAATATGTACATGAAGGTATCTATGGGTCACATTCAAGCGACATAACCTTGGCTAAAAATTTGTTAAGAATGGGATATTATTGGCCAACCATGGAGCAGGAACATAATCAGTTTGTAAAGAAGTGTCTATAATTTCAACATCATGGGGACCTTATTCATGCTCCAACACAAGAGCTTTGACCAATCACAACACCATGGTCTTTCTCATAATGGGGGCTCAACCTCATAGGAAATATTACACCTACATCCTCAAATGAGCATAAATTAATAATTACTACCATTGAGTATTTTACAAAGTGGATCAAGGCTATACCTATGACCTATATAACTAGTAAACAAATTTCAAAATTAATCCTAAATTACCTAATTTTTTGATATGGTGTTCCCTATGCCATCATCACAAATAATGGAACACCATTCAAGAATTAGGATGTTCAAGAACTATGCAACCAATTCAATATCAAGCATCATTTCTCTACCCCCAAGGAAACGGTCAATTCGAGGCTTCTAAGAAAACCATTATCAACATCCTGAAAAACATAATTAATGATGTTGGCCAAGATTGGCACTTGTAGTTGAACCCCACCTCATGGGCATACAAAACTAGTATTAGAACACCAACTAGTGCTACACCCTATTCCTTGGTTTATGGGAATAAAGACATCTTACCTATCGAGGTCGAGCTCCCATCATTAAGGGTTTCATTATAGCACTTAATCACAAACAAAGAATATAGGGTATCAAGATTGAATGAAATAGAATTTCTAAATGAATGTCATCTAGAAGCCCTTAACCATCTCCAAGTGTATCATAATCGATTTAGAAGAAAATATAACAATAAAATCAAGGGTTGACACTTCTAGGTAGGAGATCTTGTTCTAAAAGAGAATTAAAAGAATTAGATGGATCAGGATAATAAGGGAATTTTGAGCCAAACTGGTTAGGACCATTCATCATCATTGCAAGATATGGTTAAGGATCCTACCAACTAGTGACACTTGAAGGAGATCCCTTATAGGAACCAATTAATAGCATGCATCTCAAAAATTTCTATGCTTATCCCATGAGGGGTATGATATTTCTAAAAAACCAAAAAAATCAAAAAATAGAAAAAAGGAAAAGGATAAAACAGTAAAGAGAAAAATCATCCTTTAGTGAAAACCACTTCAATGGCACTTTGGCCAAGTACCTTGCTGAGAAAACAGGCACCTTGTGTAAATAAGTGCCACTTATAATCCATCAAAGACCCTTATCCTTCATCCATTCCATAACAAATTGACCTTATCCATCCATTTTCCACCCCTACCATGGCTTTGTGTTCAACGATTATCTAATTGTGTTTTTTATTCCTATCCCTAGGTCATCCTATTTGACTCACATCAAAGTAACTTAATACTTCACTGGGGGCATCTTCCTATACTTGGTCATCAAATCAAATTCTTGTATATTACCTAAGTCGTGGGATCTTTGAAAATAAAAAAACATTCAAAATATCGTAAAATCCAAAAACATCCAAAACAATACAAAATACTAAAACATCCAAAACATGTCAAAATCCTAAAACATCCAAGTAAATTTTATAAAAGGGTCAAAAACATTTAAAACATGTCAAAATCCCAAAACATCTAGATAAATTCAAAATATTATAAAAAGGTCAAAAACATAAAAATCGCCCAAAATCATCATTAGTCATTGTGTGCTAATATCCAAGTCTAATAATCAGGCTACAAAGACTCTACAAAGTTACATAGGCAAGGCCATCTCTGATGAGCCCTCAAGGCATAGGTTTGTCCCTTAGGTCATGTTCTCTTGGTCCAAATAGTTTGAAAACTCAAAAATATTTTAATATTTTAAAAAAACAACTGGAAAACATCACATGAAACCCAAAATAATCTCACACATTTCAAAATACCAAAAAAAAATTTATAAAACCCCAAAGTATCAAAATAACCTCAAATATCCTTAAAACATAAAAAACATTGAAAATTTTAAAAAATAAAATCACCCATTCCATCTCACTCTCACTTGCAATAAAATTCCAAACATAACAAATGGATTGTCAGCTTCAACCTTTGGTAACACAAACAAAAGCAAGTACAAAACTTATGGAAACACAATTTTTCATGCAAAATCATAAGTTTGGATCATTATTAAAACATGTTGATTAACATTCATATCAATGGCCTATTTTAAAACAATCAACATCCAAATATGTCTTACGGATATATCTTTCCTACAATAGACACCATCATTAGATATTACTTTAAAAACAATGCTCTTTGGTAAGAGATATGATAACACTAACATTTTGTCATTTTGATCTTTTCTTTTTCATTTATCTTGTTGTTCCATTCTGATGATCCCCCGACAATGTCTAAAATGATTTAGAGAGAAGGGAATGGGGCATTGATCATTGCTAAATCTTATGTTGTGCTTGTTGGATATTCTTGTAATACGACCTTGGAAAATACTTGCCTTGCATGTGTAGGGATGGTATCAAGTAAAACAAATGGCTTGTGCATATCAAGTTTTTCATACCTTTTGTGTATTAGTATCCTTACTTTAATGGCTTCATTCTCTCACATGATCAAACAAGGTTTTCGTATGTCAAATATGAACAAGGATACTCCTATATATTTGTAGAGTTAAATTCCATGCATTAGATACAAATCCACCCTAGTTCTTCATACCTTGGTGTATTGTGTCTATTTGCTAAATTAGATAAGGATTTATATGATGAAATTAAGAATAATTCCAAAAAAAAGAAAAAAATCCATCCCATCTCATCACATATCCAATAAAATATTGGAACCAATCCTAATAATCACATATTTATTATTATCATGATCAAAATCATATTATTCTACTTCATCCCATCCATTCCCATTCTATATCATTCTAATTTTATCTTATTCTTCTATCTCTATCTTTACTAACATTTCTATCCAATTATCATAAAATCAAATATGTGTAATATACATCAAAATATACATAAAGCTATCCATAGTCGATGAGTTTATATACATCATAAAATTTGTCTACATCAAACATCTGAGCTTCCTAGGACTTATTTCTTGTCCTCTTCTCAACAAAACTACTCCTATAACCTTGTCATGATCTTGACCCAAAAATCAATTTTTCTAGTCGATCTCTCGAGGGGAAGCACACCAACACTCTTTCATTTGCTAGGACATAGTGGGGCATTAGCAAAAATTAGGAAATTTTTAATTTTTTAATTTAAGCAGTACTAGTTCTTTGAAACAATGCAACAAGTACCTCGCTTCAAAGAGGGGCAAAATGTAGACACCTAAAAATGTCCTTAGTATATCATACAGCTTGATTTTCACTTACTAACACCATTTATATCTTATTCACCCATTTCGTCCATTTAATTAAAAAATGTTTAGTTATTTAGTTAAATTCGCCTTATTCTCCTATTAATCGAATAATTAAGGTTATTTGGTTAATTAATCATAATCCATCATTTTCTCCTCTTTTGATTAAATAATGTCAAATTATTTAATTGAAATGCTAATAATCTTCCTTGATTAAATAATTCATAATTATTTAATTAAGGATCCTAATTCTTCCAATTTGCACAATTAAATGATTTTCCTAAATTTCTTAATCAACTAATTTTCCTCCAATCCTCCAACTTGCATAAAGAATATTCTCATGGAATATTCCCTTTTCAATTCTTCCCTTCACTTGAATAATATCTCTAACATATTTCCTCAAATTTAGGGATACTGTTGAATTCGCATGGATTATGGACCCTTGATTAAATACTTGATCCACACCTTCATGGATTATTGACCCTTGATCCATTCATTTATCCAAACTCGCATCCTTAATTCATTTTCATCACTTGATTAGCATTTTAAATCCTCACTATCGATCAAAATTCGTAAAATCTATAAATACCAAGCCTTTTTCATATCAAATGATTCACAATCTTCATAGCACCCTTACTCTCTTGAATTCTTGAGCCATTCTCAAGCAATTTGAGAGAATTTTGAGAGAATTTGTGAATCAATCACCTTCAAATCAAGCTTTTGCAACAATGGAATAGGAAAATTTGAGCTCTCTACATCACTGCACTACAATTTTGCTTAAAATCCACAATGGGATTGGGAGGTTTGCACATTAATTAGGTTCAATTGCATTAAATTCAATGTTATTTCTTTGAATTGAGTCTTTTAGTGTTGTTAATCAAATTTCATTGAGTATGGCTTCTAATTTGATCAATTATCTTGTTAATTTCTTTAATTCAATTCTTATTTGATGAATTGAGGTTAACTATATGACATAAATATAAAATGGAAATGAAACCCTATTTGGGAATGAATTAGTATAAATCAATACAAATAATATTCCTCAAGGGTTGGTTTTCTTGGAAAAAATGATTAACAATTGACTTAATTTGAAGAAGTAGATATATACTTAGGTTAACTATTCAATTACAATGAACTATTATGATTTAATAAAAGTCCAAAATAAAAACAAAAAAATATTTTAGAACAACAGAGTCAGAGCAACTCAGCATATAAAACTGAGCTCAAACTAACTGGATAGGGGCGCTAGTGCCCTAGACCTAGAAATGTAGACCTTCATAATCAAAGATCAAGTCTCAGTTGGCCACTATCTGTAGGTTCTTCCTTTATGGAATCAGTTTTGAAACTTCATTTTTCAAAGATTAGTTTCACTTTCCCTATTTTTTTGTCATATGAGTCTTGAATACTTGATTGAGCAATTATTTTTTCAATCCTTTTCCACTTTAGATCTATCACCTACACACAAGAGAGGAGAGAAAGAGTTGTTCCATATAGAGGCTTGCCTAATTCAAACCCCATTTTTGTTTTTCCACCTCCACAATGACTATGATGATGTAAAAAGAGTGTTTAGCCTCGATCGAGCAAAGGCAAATGGATAAAAAATGGTAAATTGACAAGTGTTGCAACTTACCACTTAGTTTTGTATTCCTTGATGGATTGAAGTCATTATACTCATCACCTTCAAGGATAATTGGATGCTTGGTTCAAAATATTGAAAATGTTAATGCTCACAAAACAAATGGACATAAAACATGAGTAAAATCAGATGAAAACTTGATGCATTGCTAACATGATACTTGACTAAAATAATGCTACAATAATTCTGCTAATTTTTCCTTTGATTTATTTTTAGGATGCTCAATTTCTTAGTAGAATTTCTAGTATTTCAAATGGTGAAAAATATTTGTATTTATATGCATTTATTTAATTTCCCACAAGATTAATTACTGATCGCTGAAAAATGAATTCTAAATTCTAAATATTAAAGTACCAAAAAAATTATTTAAGTGGGGCTAAAACAAACTAGACAGGGGCACTAGCACCGTACTCCAAATTTTGGGTCTTTAAGTGTCATTAAATAAACATTAATTAATATTCTTAATTTAACTTTGAATTTATACATATGATCATAAACAGAAAAATTAATTACACAAATGGATCCAAGCACATAAGGAGGAGCTAAACCTAGCGTGAAATTATCAATGGTGAAAATTTACGATGCTACATTTAGCCCCCGCTTTAGTGAGAGTATGAATTTATGCTCATGCTCACACTAAAGTAAGGATAAGATAAGAAGTGTTCATTTATCTAAACATTGAAGAGATAGGATGGCATCGATTCTAAGGATGCACTAGCACCCAAGCTCAAGATCTTATGATACAATAATGTAAAGACAAAGTAATACACACATATGAGGTGTAATAAAGAAAAACACAAATAATACACAATGAAGAAACAAAGAAAATATAAGATAAATATACAAATTAAACACACAAAAGACACAAGGAAAAAACATAGCAAACATAACATAATAAAACACAAAAAAAAGGTTAGTGCACTAAAAAGGATTTGATTCGATAAGGTAAAGATACCTCATTCTTAATTTTTTCTCAAATACAAAATTTCATCCCTCAAATATGATTTTATACAAAATGGTGCTCTCATAAGGACCAACAAGTTGTGTTATGCTAGATCACTCCTAAGGTACATAGATCCATTGGCTAGCAAGTTCTATTATGTTAGGTGTCCATGCAATATGATGGGTTTCACAAGACTAGCAAGCTATGTTATGCTAGGTGACTCATGAAACACATGGATCTTGTAGACACTTAAAGTTGTCTTGAATGGTATTATACACTTGAATCTGATTACTAACATCATTTCATCCTGAAATTTGTCTGTTTGATTAAATAAGCCTAGTTATTTAATTAAATGCATCATTTTCATCTATTCATCTAATTATTTTAATTTCTACCATCTAACACTAATATTTCATCTAGTTTAATTGAATAATATAAATTACTTAAATGAAACCCCCCCTTATTTCCTCTCGTTTAATTAATTAATCTAAATCATTTAATTAAATGTCATTTTCACCCCCTTTTCATTAAATAACCTAATGATTTAATGATAAGTCTTTTCCCCTCAATTTTCACAATTAAAACTAGTTTTAATTATAAAATTACTAATTTTCCTTACATATCCACTTGCATAGGGAATATTCCAAAGGAATGTTCTTCTATTTGGCTCCAAAAATGAAATATTCTTTCCTAACAAACTTTGTAACAAAATTTCAAAGTTGTTACAAAGTGTGTTTGTTTGAATCATTTTGATCCCTTGATGCTTTCTTTGATCCATGTGATCTTTGATTCTCATCCATTGATGAGAATCCTTGATCCATGTCTTCACCCTTGATTCCATCTTGATCATTGATTGATCCTTTTCATCTTGACCATTGATTCTTCATTTTCTCTCCTATAAATACCTCACCATTTTGAGAGAAATGGATCCACTTCAATCAAATAAAAGTTATGTTTCCCATTTGAATACTATATCTATTCATACTTGCACCATTATCAAGATTTTTCATCCTTGTCATCCACCCATAGCATCGTTTTATCGATTTTAGCTTATTTTTCAACAATGGAGTTAGGTTAAATGCTCATTTTATCCAAGGGATTGGGAAAGGGTTGCTATTCCACATCAATAAAACACCACTCCCCCAATAGGATAAGGTTTGTAGTTCTAAATTATGTTTCTTTTATGCTTTCATGTTTATTTCATGCTTAGTTTAATGGTTTCTTAGTTTTTGAAGCTTTTGAACATCTCATTGGGATTATAGCTTGGAGGGTTAAATATGTCTTAAATTCATTTGGATCTGGTGTATTTAACTTATACTATGATTACAATCATAGTTATATATTGTGTAAGTATCATATTCCCCTTAGTACTACTTGGCACATTCCTAAGGTTAGTTTGTCCTGCCTATATCGAGGTAGTCTATCACATCACACTGGGGGTAATTTTTTATGGTTGCATTAGATTGGATTCTTCTATATCTTAAGGTTATTCAAAATCTCTTGAAAAATACCAAAAATATTCATAAAATCTCATCCAAAAATCCAAAAATACTTGCAAATTCAAAAAAAAATCCAAAACATCCAAAAAATATCAAAATCCCAAAAATAGGTCAAAAGTTAGAAAATAAATAAAAAATCCATGTCAAACTATGAGTCTTTGAGCTTGAATGTAGGCAAGGCTATCATTGATGTACCCCGGAGACACCCTAGGTCAATCCCTTAGGAGTATGTCATAATAAACTAGCAATCCATCAAGTGTTCATATATCATCAATAAAAGGTCAACGCCAGTCGAACTACGTGGTCTCTACATGTATAATGTAGGCAAGGCTAATATTTGATAAGCCCCTGAGGCCCTAGGCTAGTCCTAAACAGCCTCAAATAATTGAAAACCAAAACATTCACATAAACATTCAAAAAGACCAAAAACAACCTCAAAACATTTTCAAAACATCAAAAACATTGAAATATTCCAAAAAATCCAAAACCACCCATCCCATCTTGCTTTCACTCAGAATAAACTTCCATCCATAATAAAATCAATCGTCACACTCACCCTTTGGTAACACAAATGGGAAACAAGTACAACAATAAAAAAATTAGAACCTTTAAATGCAATAAAAATCAAACTCCTGATCATTATCAAAAATTTCAATCAAACCTTATATTAAAGGCCTTTCAAACAACCTATCAACCTGCCACCATCCACTAACATGTCCTAGAATGCATCCTTCCTACAATGGGAATTATCATTGGCAATCACTTTGGATACTTATCCTAAAACAAAACATGCCTTTTCGGCATGAGATATAGATAACATTGACTATTTGTTCAATTTGATCTTGTCTTATGATTTATCTTGTTGACCCATTTTGAGGACCTCTTAATGTTGTATATTAAAATGATTTAGAGAGAAAGGAATGGGGCATTGATCATTATCTTTCATTTTTTAATCTTGTGGGGTGTTCTTGTAAAATAAATTTGGCGGATACTTGCTTAGTTATGCATGTAGGGAGGTCATTTTGAATAGGTTGTTGACCATTGTGTATGCTTTGATTCAAAATTGTCTCAACTTCTAAACTACATTCCAATGAGGTTTTTGTATGTCAAGGTGTGAACAAGGATTATCCTATATGTTTATAGAGTCAAAGTCCATCGCACTAGATACAATGAAATCCTAGTTATTAATACCTTGATGCATCGTGTATATGTGTTATATCAAAAATAAGGAATGACAGAGAGTCCCAATCCTAGAAATGAGAAAATCATCAATCTCATCACCATATCCAATAAAGTATTGATGACTCATGGACTTGTTGGACTTCTGAATGAATCTCGAAATCAATGGTAAAATACATTTATCTTATTGTTCTATCTTCTTTTCCACGCTAACATGTTATCATGATAGTCAACAAAAATCATAAATTTATCCATCCTGCATCCACAAATAATTGGCATGCATACATACTACATAATCATAGCATATCATAAATAATTACATCATCATATGGGAAATACAAAAGGAAAAGTACATCCATCTCATAGCATGTCATAAAAAGATACTAAAAAGAGAATCAAACATCCATTGCATTACATCCATAACATATCATATGTCATATAAATATTGCATCATCGACCATCTCATAAAGCATAAATAAAGAAATGCATCCATAGCATCAAAATTTCCATCCACTATGTTTGCATCCATACATAATCATAACACATGAAATAAATACATCACATCACATCAAAATAATGAAGCATCACATCATAGATCGAATTGGGAAATCTATATATCTCAAAAATGAATGTCATGATATAAATATCAAAGTCAAAGTGTAACTATCATCAAACGTACATATACAAGAGGCTACTAAAAATGAACCGATGAATGTGTATACATGTATAAATTAGGCTATATATAAAAAAATGTGTCTACAAAATGAGCATGAGCTATCCCCTACTTTGTCAATCATCATGCCTTGACTAGTTCTATCTTTGGTTGGGCTCTTTCAGTTTTCTTATGGATGGAAGACCATCTAAAGCCTTGGGCACTACCCCACTCCTCTGGGAATAATTTGATTATCGCATCTCTCATGGGACATCTCAATGATACAATGTCCTATAGTACACTACCTCTGATATATCCTCTCTATACATACGTGTAGACACTACCTATCCCTATGTCGTTACTATCTCAACCTCTAGTTTTTGTCATCTCCCTATCTCTTAAGCCAACTGTAAGTCCAACTATTGTCGCAACTATCTCTCATAGTCTCAGTTGGCTGTCATAGTCTATAATTGTTTCCTCAATTTATCCCTCTCAATTATGAGGGCCTAGATCTATCCATCTTGAGGATCTGGACCCGGTGGCTACTATGGCTACTACTTTGGTTACTAGTGATCCTAGTGTCCTTGATCCTACCTAACCTTCTCTCCATTCCCATGATCTTATGGAGCTTGTTGCTTAGGTTGTTTTCCCCCTCTACTTGCACCTCTACCCCAAACTCTACCTTTTCCTCAGGGATATCCCCCCATTAGATCTATCAATCATGTGGGAGGCATCCACCATGCATCATAAGTCAGGGTGATCCCTACATCAAGTGGCCCTTGGTCATATGCCCATGGTTGTTTCACCAACTATTGAAATTCACCTATCGCCACCTATGATGGAATCTGAGGACCTCGGTCTACCTCTCTCTATACCTGAGCAAACACTGCTATGTAATCATCTAGGGATACGTCTTATGTCTCCCTAAAATATTGAGCCATGTGGTTTGGAAGATACCACTTGATCATGGTATGCTCCCAACCTTGTAGATATCGAGTTTGTCTAGCAAAGAACAACTATTGTTGATCATTGTACCATGTTGGAACTTGAAGCCATGGCCTTCATTTAAAAATTGGCATATCATCTATGACCCTCCTCTAGTAAGGGATCCTTGTAGGCCTTGTATGCTATAGACTCATAGTTGGTTGGTACCTATACATGATGGGCTCATCTTGATCTATATCTACTAAGACCACCATGGGTCTCAATATCACAATATGCTCCTGTATGCCCAAATGTGTGCAGGAGAGTAATGTTGCAAGGTGTGACCCTTGGTCTTCCTTGCAACACTAGCGCTTGGGTTTGTGACATTGTCTAACCACCTCCTGTGGTTCTTAATCGAAGCTTGTATAGAGCATTGACAGGTCGATATTTTGGTGCAACGACAAGTCCAACAATTGGTATCAGAGCTAGTCACAAGTTCAAACCCCACGCTTGTGTTTGGGGGGATTGTTGGAAGGTGTGACCCTTGGTCTTCCTTGTAGCACTAGTGCTTGGGTTTGTGACATGGTCTAACCACCTCCTGTGGTTCTTAACCAAAGCTTGTATCGGGCATTGACAGGTCGATCTTTTGGTGCAACAACAAGTCCAATAAGTAACATCAGATCTAATGCCCCTCCCAAGGCAGTATACTTCTTGATGCATATCATGATATAACAAGGCCAACTTAATTGGACCCCACACATACTGAATCATCCTATGAATTATGTTGTGTCATGCTAGTCCCTAACTTGGACTAAAAGCTCTACCCCATCAAAGCAGTTACAACTAGTCTAAAAGTAGGAACTGATCCTCGATATAGATCCAAATCAATCTAGGAGCTCAATAGAATGTATCGTCTAATCACAATAGCTCATGACATGCATCCATCCAAAAAAAAATCATTTTTGACTTGCTCCCCATGAATGGAAAGCCACAGAATCTGCCAGACATCCTCCAATGTGACTATAGCCTCACCAATGGGAAGGTGGAAGGATGATGTCTCACTGTGCCAATGCTCCACCAATGCCATCATCATCACTCAGTGTGTGCAGATCTCAGACATGTAAGCAATCAATCTTAACCCTAGGGCTCCCAAGTTCTCTTATCGCTCCACATCAAAATCATGTGTCGATGATAGAAGGTCAAGCCAGTGCTCCTAAGACATGAGTGGTTGAATATCTTCCTGCATGCATCGCGCATGTAGACACATAAAATATACATGCACTTGATCCTGATTTCACTGACACCGATTCGTCTTGAATCATCTCGTCAACTAATCATTTAATTGGATAATCTTTATTTGATTAAATTCATCATATTTCAACTCTTAATTAAATAAATCAAATTTATCTTATTAAGTCATCATCTTCTATTAATTAAATAAATCATTTTGTTTAGTTAATCCTATAGTCCTTCTTTTCATTAAATAATTCACTTTATTTAATTAATCTCTAAAGTCATCTCCTTTAAATTAAATAAATTAATCTTTATTTGATTTAATCTAACACTACCCTCTTTAATTAAATAAATCAAACTTTATTTAATTAGATCTAAATTCATATTCCTCTCAACTTTGATTTAAATTAATCCAAAAATCTAAGTCAAATTGTCAAATCATCTAACTTCTACTTAAATTGATCAAATTATGATTAAATATAATCCTAATCACTCAAATCCTCTAGATTTTGCAACTTGCAAAATAAATCAATTTATTCGATTTATAAATTCATCAATTTTCATTCACAAAGGCATCTTTGGTGGAATATTCCTCCAATTCAAAAATCCCTCCAAAAGGGTGTGTACATCTAACAAGGAATTAAAGGCCTCTTACATGTCCTTTTCATTGAGCCAAGTGACATTTACTCCATTTCTTTCTCCCTCCAACAAGCCAACTTTCAAATTTAAAATTTCAATCTAATAGCATTTATCATGCACATTGACCAAAATGTGCTCCACCTTTGTCCACTCACATGTTGACAAGTGGTCTTTTGCAATTGGTTGGTATTTTGTCCCACATTCATCCATTTTTCCTCTTTCTCCATCATTCTCTTATATAAATGGAGATCTCTTCTATTGAAAGATCATCCACAATATCATCCACAATCCATGCAAGCTTACTATAATCAATTTCATCCACAACTTCATCCATTTTTATAGTTTTATCAAGGTTTTGTCAAATTTGCATCAAGGAATCAAGAATCATCATCCACGATCATCAAATCACACTAAGGAGTTGGGAAAGGGTCATTTTCTACACATAAATGACACCAATTCCCCCATGGGATTGAGATTTTTCTCATTAGAATAGGATTCAATTGCTTTCATTGTGTTGTTCTTCATTTCTTTTCCTATTTTGATGTTTCAATCTAGTTTTATGGGGAATGTTACTTCTATCTTGCACTTTGATCTAATATTGTGTTTTTTCTTTGTGTTTGTGCAGGTATAGAAACACCACTCACATTTTGGCGCTAGAAGGAGGGATGATCTAGAAAAATTCATCACGTTTTTCCAAAATTTTGTGTTTTTTTTACTTTTCTTGCTGTCTATAAGGAACTCCGCCACTATCAGTCAAGTGGCACTATATTGCATTGCTCCAAAATCCAAAATCCATCGCTAGAGTCTTCCCACAAAAAAAATTCAAATTTCAAACTGAGTCGCGGGTTTTCTAAATTCCAAACAACGCCACTTGCCAAACAGCATCGTAATTGCGATCACTGTTTTGTCGCAGAGCGCCACTCTCAGTATTTAGCGGTGCCATATTGCACTGCTAACCTTTCCAAATAGTGTTGCACCCACAAATTATGTTGGGTAAAAGGAAAAATTCTGGTTATTTTTGACATGTGTTTTTTTCCATTTTGATCATTTGGAATTCTAACCAATTTTTCAGTCTTTGTTTTTGTAGTATTAACCAATTTTTGCAGGTTGGCTTGATTGAAGTGAGGAAAGAAAACGCAGACCAAGGCTCCTCCATGTTATCATTAACACATTGTATCAAGTGTTTTAAACACTTTGGGGGGAAATTATAATCCCTCTTAAGGATTTGTTATATTCTTGCTTTAGAGTTACTAAATTTCATTTGGGCTTAAAAAGAACAAGACAAAGCGTTAAAAATAATCATAGGAAAACTCACTAGATTTTGTTTTGGGGTTTAATCAATGAACAAAAAACTATCACACTTCCAAATTGGTTCTTAAAAATAATCCATACTATTGCTTTGTGGTTAAAACAAACTTATGTTTTTCATGTTTTTAATCTATTTTACAAAATAATATCATCAAAAAGACTATGCACTTCTCTCGCGCTTTATAGTGATCTTGAGAATCAAAAGTCCTTTTTGTGATATTAGGTTGTATAAGCGATTACCTCCACATTTCAAATTGGGTTCCTAAAATTGAACAAATCTTGCGAGTGTGAGTGGAGTATATCACAAGTGTTCTCCCTCTATTTCTCAACAAGGGTTGATCAAACTACGGATATGCTTTCTCGCTTTTTTTAATCTTAGAGGGCCTGCTTGGTGTGAAAAAATAATCACTCCAGGGAATGACCCAACCGGTAACATGCTAAAAGCCAAGTGACTTCCAGCCGATATATAAGTGTGGGTACTCGAGGAAAGTTTATCATAAGGATCATTCTAATAAGAAGGGCAGCAATGGTCTCTTCCCACATGGATGGTTCCCCATGAACAAAATGTCAGCATTAAAACCCCTTGTTTAGAAAGGCCAAAATCCTAATCTATTTTTTGGTGTAAGAATGGTTGTTCTAAAGCCAGCCCACATTCTTATGACTCCTAGTAGAGATGAGAATTATGTCATGGGAGATTCATGGGTATTGATTCTTGGCTGACCCAAGAAGTGTGTGTTGTGGAGGGGATCCAATGTGGTCAAGCATCTAATCATACACTAAGAGTAAGCGTAGTTGGATTTATCCAAGTGGGAACCCAATAAATATTGTCTCATTTTATCCTAGGGTTGTGCATATTCTTGGAATCGAAAATAGTTTGCTTGGATCCTAAACATTGGAAAAAAAAACATTCAACATGATCATCAAATTTCAAACCCTTTAGAAGAATCAAATACCATTGACAAAATCCAAGTGCTATTGCTTTCCCTAAGGATTTTATCCTTAGAGGCTTCTAAGTATTTGGATTTACATCTTAATTTTCTCTCACTAAATTCAACATTAAAAAACTATTGCCTTGATTTCCTTGATTCCCACATAATGGACTTTGTGGGATGATAAGAAGTTAGGACATTAGACATTTATTTTGAGAATCTAATCAAGAGAGTGTTTGTGGTAAAAATAACTCATTAATCAAAGTTAAGAACAATTGAACCCCACACATGTGCTTGTTATCTTTTGGTCATATGGTTTTCCATGCAAACATTGGTCTTTTGGTTTGAACTGCTCTTAGAGAAAATCATGTTCTTCAATATCTTTGTCTAGTAAACAAGTCATTCTTAGGTTCATTGAGGATCAAAATCAAACACTTCATCCATCCATTCAAAAAATTTATCATCCCATCCTACCAAACAACTTTAAAGCCTTGGAAACATCATTATCTAGACTTGGGTACATCATTAAACCAAATCAAAATCATTTTTTTAGTTAGGTGTGTGTGGATAAATTCTTCCTCACACACTTAGTTAAATTATCACCCTCTTGGATGAGTTCATCCTAAGATCATATCTAACATCTTAGGGTTTACAAAGTTCATTATCCAAATCAAACCAATCAAAATCCAAAATTCCTAAAGTCTAGCATTAATCCAAAGTTCAAACACCCATATCACTCACCCTTTCATCTTTCATCTCATCATTGGTTCTAAAAACCTTAGAGGTTCACTTTTGCAACAAGGTCAAAACACAAGAGGAACATGGAATATAAACTTGATTCATACATCATGAGTGGTCTAAATTAACCAAGCTATCAAAGCCTTACAACGCCAATTGATTATCTAAACTCACATTTATACAATCCATACATGGGATCATTGTCTCCTACAAACCTCAATGGTACAACGAATGTGAGTATTCCCAATCTAAGTTACGGACCACCTTTCCCTATGGTAGATTTAAATCAAATTCCAAACCTACAAATATATTAACCAAACAATCAATGCATGAGTCTTAAACAAAACAACGTTATCCCACCAAATCCATACATGCCAAATGTGACTATACCAAATCCAAGCTTACCAAACATGAACATATCAAATCCATACTTGGTAAACTTTGGGATAGATATGTTTTCAAATCACACCAATGTTGATCAAAATCCAAGCAATATATTAACGACTCCATGTATTGATCCAAGTCAAGGTAACACCATGCAAAAATCAAGGTTACCTAAATCAAAGCAATATGATTCCCAACCTCAACAATATTCAATTTAAACCTATAATGCCAAATCTAAACATCATCCCAAATTAGAACATTGTTCAAAATCAATTTGTCCATGATCCCATACAAACACCACAAGTATACATTTTGAATATGCTTGCTCAACAACCAAATCAACTATATCAAGGGTTTCAAGATCAAATTTTGCAAGATCAAATTTCTATACTTAAAAAATTCATTGATTCATATCACCAAGAGACATCTCCACCCCAAAATCAATACACTCTTCCATTATTTGAACCATGTCATCAAAACATTGAGTTGTGTCCACAACCACATCAAGAAAAATATCTCCAATGTCAAGCGGTTGGATATCAAGATCAACAACATCAACAACAAACCCAATCACCACATCTCCAAAATCAATCGCCATAAGGTCAATTCAAAGTACAAATCTCACTTGAGGTAACAAGCGAAAATACACACCACTTGGGGAACCAATCGAATCGGTCATGCAATGTTTGATACAATAAAATCTCATTAAAATCCCCTTTTATGAGAATTATCAAGAGCCTCAAGTTAAACTACCAAGGTATAATGAGAAGCACTTTTGTGATTTTCACAAAATAAAGGGACAAACAACATCAAATTTTATTTGACACAAAAATCTTATCCAAGACCTCATCGATCAAAAGATAATAACTATTGGGGACAATGATGATGATTCAATCACTAGCGATAGCATTGACAATCACTTGACCACAGTTGTTGAAAACAATGATCAATATCTATCCATCAATGAGCACCTTGAAGATGTTTCCACCTCATCCAATGATCAAATCAACATACACAAAGAATCCTTTTTTAGTCATGATCAAAACCCCTCCTACAAAGATCTATTTCAAGGAGTTTTGATGTTATTTGAACCTATTGACATAATCCAAGATCCATCCACCAATGATCATGTTGAAAATGTCTCTATATCACCTAATGAGTTAGAGGACATATCTCAAGAATTTATTCCAAGGCATGATCAACATCTATCACCAAGGTTTGGCAATGGTCCTTCCCAAGACATATTAACACCCTTTGACCTCATGGTTGCAAATACTAAAGGGATCCTCAACTCAACACTTGATCAAAATCCACTCAAAGATCAAGAGGATATTAAGCCACTTCCCATGCCTAAGGATGATGCCCAAGAATCCTTTATAAGCAATCCATCCTATGAAATTGACCCATGTCAAGAACTTGATCCAAAGTATGTCAAAACAAATTCTAAAATTAATCAAGATCAAGAATTTGTATCTCCAAGATACTACAATGACCTAATGGACACTCTCCTATCTATACAAGATGTTGCAGAAGATGATCATATCCATATAACACATACCCCTTCGTCTACCTGTCAGATTCTTTCTTTGGATGGACATGTAGATGATCTTCATTCAAAACAAGAGTCACCTACTCTTAACATTTGTACACATGATCAAGATATAGAAAAATCTAGAGACATATCAGAAATGGGTCATGAAGAAGGCTTCTACAAAAGTTGTGAATCAAAAACATCCTGTGGAGACATACCAAAAATAGATCATGAAGAAGGCTTTTATAGAAGTGGTGAATCAAAAACATCTTGTGAAGACATGTCAGAAATAGATCATGAAGAAGGCACCTACAAAATTCATGAATCAGAAACATCATGTGAAAGCATATCAAGAATGGATCATGAGGAGAACTTTAATGTGGATGGTGGATCATCAACACCTCTTGAAGAAGCATTAAAATCTGATATTTCACAAGATCAAGCCAAAGAGATCAATCAAGAATTTATCCCACATATGGAGTATCCTATCACTTATAAACATGGATCACTTACCTTTTTTAGGGCAAGCTATCTCATCAATAAAGAAGTTGTCACCTTTGAAGATCCACAATAGAGAAAAAAAGGAGTAACACCTTGTTTCCAAGGTAAATCATATCCTATTGCAAATAAAATGTTTCAACAAATGAATTATCAAGGAAGAGGATTAGGCCTACATGAATAGGGTATCCTAGAACTAGTGCATATTATTGGAAATCCCAAGCATCAAGTTTTTGGTTATTTGACAATTAAGGGATCTAAACATATCAGTGATACCTTTATAATACGGGGGGCAACTTCGTCTCAATAAAAATTCAACATAGGGAGCATGAATAATCCTTATGATGAAACCAATGCCAATACTACAACCCGCCACATCATGAATCTTCATCCACCCATCACCCCACCCACGAATTGGGACCAACATCAAAAGAAAGATTTGAATCAAAGCATGAAGAATGTTATCAAATAAAAAGAAGCTGAGAAGCACAATGGGAAAATCAAATACACATGGATACCAAAAGTACAAAGAAATATTATCCCTATCAAACTCCATTAGTCAAAGAAACTATGGGGAAAAATTAAAAAGGGGAAAGTATCTATCAAAGATGTCCACAAAGAAAAAATCAGGCTTCTCAAGCAATGTACAAAGTATATCAAGCAGTTGGTCCTAATTCCATGCACACTTTCGTATACACCCATCAATTCTCATCTTCCCAAGTTTGGAGAGTCAAAGGTTCCAAACTATCAACCAATTCATCTTTTATTACTATATGCACTACACCATCTATGGCTCCGCGCATGATATCCAATTCTCACATTGACCATGTATTGGCAGAAACCCTTCATCATAAGGATTCATAAGGCAATCTATCACGATGTGTGCACAAAGACAAAGTTAACCTTGGTATCAGCAAAGCAAAACAAAATTCTCAAAAGTTGCATTCAAGTGCACGTATCTTAGCAAAACAACTTCTTCAAGTAGGATATCGATGGCACATTATGAAAAAAGCATCAACATCAGTAGTACTAGGTGGTTCAACATGAACTTAAATATTTTGCAAAAAATAAAAAAATAAAAAAAAAGGATTTAAAATAGTAAAGATAAAAAATTGTCCTCCAGTGAAAACCGCATGGGCAACACTTTGGACAAGTACCATGATGAAAAACTGGCAAACAGACATCATGTGTAGAATCGAGCATCTACGTGTGCCAAGTGAAATCATCTTATCACATCCATAATAAAGCCAACATTCCATCCATCTCAAATTCATCCATGAGCCATTTATCCAATCCATTTTTATATATCTGCATCCATCTTTTGCATTATCTTGTCGATCTTGACAAAATTTTAATGCACACTTTACACTTGCTTATGGTAAACATCTTGACATGGGTCATTTTCATTGATCCTGTCCTACCCAATGTTATCTGAGCCTTGAAGCATTATCCAAATAAGCATCCTTTGTTCGAACACCTTATCTTCTCACAAGATAATCCTTGGCATCCTTTGCATGCTTACCATATCACCTAGCCCAAGAATCCACCCATGGAATTCCATACATTACTAGACACTTAGGGTAGATATATACATCTTGCTTCAAGGAATAAATCTCAATCTATATCCTCCAACTTATGTGGTGATCCGAACATTGGTAAACGTAAAATCAAATTGGTCAAAACACTTGTGAGCAAAAAATCAAAATCACTAGCCCATGGCATATTTTGACAAGATGGTGTTCCTTATCAAGCTTTATCTTTCATCCAACATCAATCCAAAAAATCAATATCAGTCACATCTAACTTACACTTCAGTGTCACATCAAATCATCAAAACAATTTTGTTCCAAATCAAGCTTCAAAATCTTGATCAATCAAAATCCAACCAATCCATGATCATCTCGAGATATCCTTCCCAATCCTCATGTTGCTTAACACTATCCTTGCATTGTTGTGTATCCTCAATGATGTTATCATCACAAATCCATCAATCTGATCAATCAACCCTAGCTTGGTTTTCAACAAAATCCCAAAATAAAGCACTAATATCATATCCATATCCAAATCATCAAAATCATGCAAAAATCCAAAAACATTCAATCATATCAAAATCCAAAAAAATCCAAATCATATCAAAAACTAAAAACATCCAAAACATATCAAAAACCAAAAAGATCCAAAACATTTCAAAATCCAAAAACATTCATAAAATCTTAGAAAACACCATAAAAATTGGAAAATCCGAAAAATCAAAACAGCCTCAAAACATCTCAAAAATACCAAAAACATTCAAATATTTGAAAAAACCCAAAATGGTGCATCCATATCATCTCGCTTTCACCTACAATAATCATCACTCATAATAAATCAATCGTCGCTTTCACCCTTTGGTAAAACAATCAGAAGCAAGTCTAGCAAGTTCAAAAGTGAAAACCTAATCATCAAAGTCTCATGTCTAGGTCAGTAAGTCGGCAAGTTAATTAGCTCGGAGTATCAATAGCTTATCATCCAGTCAATATTATCATCATCTGATAACAACATGTCCTAGGATGCATCCTTCCTACAATGGACATCAACATCAGACATCACTGTAGTTTAGTATTGGCTAGCGGTCTGAAGAACATTAGCTTGTTTGTTTACTTTATCTATTCTTTTTGACTTATCTTATTTTGCACTCATTCCAATGACCTCTCGATGATATCTAAACAAAAATATTTAGAGAGAAAGGAATGAGGCAATGATAATTATCTTTTTATCTTCCATGCTTGTTGGATATTCTTGTAAAATAACTTTGTCATGCGTGCTTCGTTTGGTTTGTAGGGAGGGTGTTTTAGATGTCTTGTTAACCACATAGGAAGGCTTGCTTTTCTATGTTTTGGTCTGAGATGTTTAGAATATCTAAACTGCATTTTGAATAAGGTTCCACATGTCAGGTGTGAGCATGAGTACTCCTATCTAATTGTTGAGTCAAATTCCATCACACTAGGTACAACGTCATCCTGGTTCTTTATACCTTGATGCATCGTACCTATGTGTGTTATCAAACATAAGGTAAATGGCCCTTTTAAAATCCCAATTCCTGGTAAGCAAGAAATCATCATCATCATCACTAATAATGTAGGCTTGGTGGATCCTCCTTTCATCATCTTATTTCTTCTATCCTCTTTCATGCTAAAATGATATCATGTCATCCACAAACCGTCTACATCCTACATATTTATACATACCATCATAATAGGTAACTTCCATCTCACATGCATTGCATCGTCATTTAAGATTTTTAGGATAATATAGATTTGTGTTTCTCAGTATCTTAATCCATCTCATTTGCATCATCATAATAACCACCCATATGTCCATCTTGAACCTCTTTGTCACGAGATCGATCCTCAAATCAAACTTTTTGCTCGATCTCTCGAGGGGGCAGTGTACTAGTATACTTCTTTTCATTGGGGCAACTGAAAAAATCAATTTTTTTTAAAATTTGATCGTGACAAGATTATTCTTTGAACCAACGCAATAGATACATTACTTAAAAGAGGGGCAAAATGTAGACACATAAAATATACATGCACCTAATCCTGATTTCACTAACATCAGTTTGTGGTTAATCATCTCCTCAGCTAATCATTTAATTGGATAATCTTTATTTGATTAAATTCATCATATTTCAACTCTTAATTAAATAAATCAAATTTATTTGATTAAGTCATCATCTTCTATTAATTAAATAAATTATTTTGTTTAGTTAATCCTATTGTCCTTCTTTTAATTAAATAATTCACTTTATTTAATTAATCTCTAAAGTCATCTCCTTTAAATTAAATAAATTAATCTTTATTTGATTTAATCTAAAACCAACCTCTTTAATTAAATAAATCTTTATTTAATTAAATCTAAATTCATATTCCTCTCAACTTTGATTTAAATTAATCCAAAAATCTAAGTCAAATTGTCAAATCATCTAACTTCTACTTAAATTGATCAAATCATGATTAAATCTAATCCTAATCACTCCAATCCTCTAGATTTTGCAACTTGCACAATAAATCAATTTCCATTCACAAAGGCATCTTTGGTGGAATATTCCTCCAATTCAAAAATCCTTCTGAAAGGGTGTGTACATCCAACAAGTCATTAAAGGCCTCTTACATGTCCTTTGCATTGAGCCAAGTGACATGTACTCCATTTCTTTCTCCCTCCAACAAGCCAACTTTCAAATTTCAAATTTGAATCTAATAGAATTTATCATGCACATTGACCAAAATGTGCTCCACCTTTGTCCACTCACATGTTGACAAGTGACCTTTTTCTATTGGTTGGTCTTTTGTCTCACATTAATCCATTTTTCCTCTTTCTCCATCATTCTCTTTTATAAATGGAGAGCTCTTCTATTGAAAGATCATCCACAATATTATCCACAATCCATGCAAGCTTACTATACTCAATTTCATCCACAACTTCATCCATTTTCATAGTTTTATCAAGGTTTTGTCAAATTTGCATCAAGGAATCAAGAATCATCATCCAAGATCATCAAATAACACTAAGGAGTTGGGAAAGGGCCATTTTCTACACATAAATGGCACCAATTCCCCATGGGATTGAAATTTTTCTCATTAGAATAGGATTCAATTGATTTCATTGTGTTGTTCTTCATTTATTTTCCTATTTTGATGTTTCAATCTAATTTCATGGGGAATGTTGCTTCTATCTTGCACTTTAATCTAATATTGTGTTTGTGTAGGTATAGAGACACCATTCACAGCGCAAACAGTGTCAATTTGACTAAAATTTGGAAACTGACTAAATTCTGAATGTTTGAATCTTGAAACTACAATAGCATCACTCTATTTAAAGTGTGTCACTAAATCATTTTTTAGGGTGTGTCATTGTTTTACACCATGCATCCGTATATCTCAATAGCATGATGAAATTTAAATGCGTCTCTATACCAAAAATCATTGGCACATAGAAGGTGCATTGCTATGTACTCAGTACACATCACTAGATTGAAATCCCTTGACGTGTTGTTATTCGCAACATGCATCGCCATGGCCTAAGTGTGTCACCAAACACAAATTGGTCGACATGTCGCTCAAAGAAAAGTGTGTCACTATAAAAACAATAGCAACACTGACCATTCAAAAATATGTCACGATATAGTGATGCTCTAAAAGACCTAATTGAAACCCTAAAAAATATAGGAAAAATGTGCAAATTGAGAAAAAAATTGAAGCACATACTAGGGGTCCCATATCTACTTGACGTTGGTACTCTCAAACTCTATCAAAAATGTGTGTGGGAAGCTCACGTCGTTCCATCTCGCCAAGGTGTCAGAGCTTAGGAGTAGCAATTCACTAGAAGTCGAGAGTGTAAATGAATTGAAAGTGCCCCTTTCACATCTATTTATGCCTAAACATTAGGGTGTTTTGCCCTAATTTGAGGGGGAAGCTAGGGTTTTTAGCCCGTTTTGCCAATTTTTGTGTTGTGAGGCATATTTTGCATTTTCAAGCTTATTTTCATGTCTCGAAACTTTTTTTGTCACTTGAATCAACATTGAATCTTTGTCGAGAGATCGACCCAAAATTCCAATTTTTTGCCCAATCTCTTGAGGGGGCAGGGTATCAACTTAATTCCTTCTGTTAGGGCAATAGTGGGGCATCCAAAAAATTAGAATTTTTTGAATTTTTTATATGAGCAACAACATTAATTTGAAAAGCGTCAATCTTTGAACCAACGTAACAAGTAGCTTGCTTCAAAGAGGGAAAAAATGTAGACACTTAAAATTGTCTTGAATGGTATTACAAACTTGAATCTAATTACTAACATCATTTCATCCTAAAATTCATCCTTTTTTTGCCTATTTGATTAAATAAGCCTAGTTATTTAATTAAATGCATCATTTTCATCTATTAATCTAATTAATCTAATTAGGTTAATTCCTACCATCTCACACTAACATTTAATCTAGTTTAATTGAATAATGCAAATTATTTAAATTAAACCCCCTTATTTCCTCTCATTTAATTAATTAATTAATCTAAATTATTTAATTAAATGTCATTTGCATCCCCTTTTCATTAAATAACCTAATTATTTAATGAGGTCTTTTCCCCTCAAGTTGCACAATTAAAACTTAGTTTTAATTAGCAAATTACTAATTTTCCTCACTTATCCATTTTCCTAGGGAATATTCCTTTGGAATATTCTTCTATTTGGCTTCAAAAAATGGAATATTCTTTCCTAACAAAAATTCAAGGTTGTTACAAAGTGTGTTTTCTTGAATCATTATGGGCCCTTGATACTTTCTTTGATCCATGTGATCTTTGATTCTCATCCATTGATGAGAATCCTAGATCCATGTCTTCACCCTTGATTCCATCTTGACCATTGATTCTTCATTTTATCTCCTATAAATACCTCACCATTTTGAGAAAAATGGATCCACTTCCATCAACATAAATTTATACTACCCGTTTGAATACTATCTCTATTCATACTTGCACCATTATCAATTTTTTTCATCCTTTTCATCTACCCATAGCATCATTTTATCGAGAGCTTAGTTTTTAACAATGGAGTTTGGTTAAACACTCATTTTATCCAAGGGATTGGGAAAGGGTCATTTTTCCACATCGATGCGACACCACTCCCCCATTGGGATAAGGTTTGGAGTTATATATTAGGTTTATTTTATTCTTTCATGCTTAGTTTAATGGCTTCTTAGTTTTTGAAGCTTTTTAACATGTCATTGGGATTATAGTTTAGAGGGTTCAATATGTCTTAAATTCATTTGGATCTAGTGTATTTAACCTATACCATGATTACAATCATAGATCCATTAGCAAGTTGTGTTATGCTAGGTGGCCATGTAAAATGCTCAAGTTCGTGAATCAACAAGCCACATTATGTCAAATCCATGGACTATTTTCCAATCACACCTCATGGAGTGCATGAAATTTTAATGTCGCGAGGGACTGTTCAATGTCATAGGGGACAAATCACCTTAGGGGGTGTACAAAATTTTAATATTACAAGGGAATAATCACCTTAAGGGGTGTATTAAATTTTAATATCACAAGGTATAAATCACCTTGGGGGATATATAAAATTTTAACATCACAGGGGACAAATCACTAGTCACACCTTAGGGGGGCATTATAAATAACAACACCACAAATGGTCTACATGAATAATTTGCAAGGCCACACTTTAGAGGATATCATGCCTAACACCACCACTAAAGGGATACATGATTGATATGCAAAACCACACTTTAAGGGATATCCTACCTAATACCACCACTAAAGGGGAACATTATTGATATGCTTGAGGCTACACTTTAGGAGATATCATGCATAATACCACCACTAAGGGGACATCACATGGATTGAAAATCCATACCTTAAGGGATATCATGTATAATATCACCACTAAAGGGGAACAATATGGATTGAAATTTTAGGACATGTCACAGTGGACGAGGGTATATGCCCCCTTACAATGTTAGTGTACTTGCTACACTAATATTTTAAGGAGAAAAATGGATGAAGAGGGGATCCTTTAGAAATTATACACACCTCATAGAATTAGTTATCCTTGCCCTGCAAGTAGATGGAAAAGGACAACCATTTATGGATGTTGCTCCCCGTTGATGAAATATGATTGCAAAATATGTTTTTGTGCCCCCATGTATGACAAAGAGCATCATATGATACTACAAATTCTATATAGAAAGGAAAAACACCATAATAACTAATTTATTATTTTATATGGATCCATATAAATGTCATATAATTTAATTAACCATTGTAGTTTTTTTTTTAAAGCATAACACTCATTAGTAGAGTACCCAAACATTTATTGATATGCACAAAAAGATGAATTCTATTTGTTTTCTTGTTATCCTCTATCTCATGAGGATGTGGAAGAGTGATTTATTCCCACCTCAAAAGTGTGCATAATGTATGTTCTATCTTAGGCAAGGGATTGGGCCATATTTTCTTAAATAGTGAGGTGGTGGCAATTAGGTAAAAGTTGGAATGAATGTTTTATGCAAATGTGACCTTGGTAACCAAGTCCCATTATAGAGGAATGTGATATTTATTATACGAGAGTTTGAATGTCATGTTCCTTATTTGTATCCAAACCTTGTTTAGAAAGGATCTTAAATCCTTTTTTGTAATATTTTTTAAAATCAAGAGGTGTATTGCTGATTTCGTTTATATGAGATAGATGAATAATCTATGGCAAGGGAGTTTAATTTTTGGTATTTGAATTTTAGTTATTATTATTTATGTAATGGGAGAGGGATCAATTGTAGCATAATTTATATGTTCAAGAGGATGACAACACATCAAATGATGGTATAATTGGTCTTATGGATTGTTGAAAAAGGTGAGTGGGTAAAATTGGAGGACAGTAGATGAATTCTTCAAGAATAGGTTTTATGTTGGTAGAGGAATGCTTGAATGCAAGGTAGGTAAGTTATTGTTTAGGAAGCTATTAATGATCTCCCCCTCTTGTAGCAATATATTTGCACTAGAAGGGCATGCATTGGGAGAGAGGGGTACATGAGCTTCATCTTTTGTTAGAGAAGCACTACCAAAGGCACAAAATGAAAGATCAACCAAGGACTTCAAAGAAGATATAATTTTTCTGAAGGATTCAAATATTTTGATAGTTCTTTACCAAAAATAACACAATTATATATACTAAATTGTTATAGAGAAATGCATAAAAATTGGGAACAAATTTGGGAAGAAAACACAAAGAGACTAGTATCACCAAAATCTTATCCAAAAAAAATGGACAGGGGTGCTAGTGCCCTAGACCAAAGGAGTTAACTTTCAATCATTTAAAAATATAGAAATAAATTTTAGTGTTTAGGGATCCTAATTGTAGAGGTTTAGGTCTAGCAATAGACATATTTCTAAAAATGCGCAAAATCTTAATTTTACTATGTTTAAAATACAATCATGCATACAATATTAGGTTTTTGAATTAATGCAATATATTAAAAAGGTAACATTAAGATTGTAACATGTAATAATTGACTGAACCTACTTTGAAAAATATGTAAAATTGAAAACTTCTTTACCTTTGGAAATGCTAAAGACTATGCAAATATTTACTCTTTTAGTGATTTTTAACAAAATATGCATGCATAAATGACAAATTCAAATCATTTCAAATTGCATTAAGACTTTAGCATGACCTAATTAAGATTTTAGAAGTTTTTAAAAGTGTAATAAGCCTTGGGTTCACCAAAATGTGATGTGAGAAAAGAGGATCTAGGGTCTAAATCACACCTCCTACATCACATATGGAAGCAACAAAAAGTGATCACAAACACCCACTTAGCTACTAACCTCAATGGAAGAGCCAAAATGGTGGATCAAGGTTTTGGTTCTTTCTTTGATGATTGATTTATTGATTAACAATTGATCAAATTTGAATATATATATGTGTACTTAGATTAACTATGCAACTACATCAAACTACTATGATTTCAGAAAAGCACATAATAGAAAGACAAAAAATAGTTTTAGAATAGCAGAGTGAAGAGATATAGGAACTTAGCATATAAATTCAAGCTCAAAATAATTGGACATGGGCTTTTTCACCTTAGACCTAGAAATTTAGACCTTCATAATAATAGATCAAGTCTCAATTGGCCACTATCTATAGGTTCTTCCTTTTTGAAATCAGTATTGGAACTTCATCTATGAATGATTAATTTCACTTTCCCTAATTTTTTGACATATGAGGCTTGAATACTTGATTGATAAATTAGGTCTTCAATAATTTTCCACTTTAGATCTATTACCCACATACGAGAGATGAGAGAAAGGGTTGTTCCATATAGGGGATTGCCTAACTCAAACCTTATTTTGGTGTTTTTGCCTCCACAATGGCTATGATGATGTAAATTTTAAGTATAGATTGTTGTTGATGTCAAACCAATGTCAATGGGTCATTGTGTCTGACAGTGGTTATCAAAAGGTGTCAAGTTTTTCAGATGTGAAGGTTGTCAAAGATGAAGAATATTGTAGGAGTACAAGTATTGACAAAAATCTAAAGGTTTTGGTAGTGTGTTGTCTGACAATGTGTAGGTTGTCTAATCTATCATATCTTGTATCATATTGGTCATGGCATGACAAATTTTAGATAGTTCATGTATTTATCATACCATGTCTAGTATGTAGTCAAAAATATGTGTGATGGTCTAGTAGGATATCTTTTGGATAGAGAGATTACTTCATATGGGTGGCAATTTGGAAGGAGAGTATGCCTACAGTAGTTCTATCAGTTTCTTGAGTTTTCAATGGTGTGGATTAGTGTGCGAGGAGTTTGAAATATCAAAATTCTCATCAATATTTTTAGTTTGAGGAAATGTGCAATAATGGCTACAAGCGTGCAAAATTCATTTCAAGCATGTGGAATAAGGATATGACCCATTTAAGGTTTCCTTTGTGGCTCAAGGCATCAAGTTCTTTTGGCGACAAGAATGGACTTTTGTGTTATATATTTCAAGTAATTTGAATTTAGGTCCATCCTATGTTGTCTAGGTTGGTATAGATCCCTGGCCAACATAGAAGAGTGATAATGTAGTGTCATGTGTATATTTCAAATATTTAGATGCATCAAAGTGTCTTAGTGCATCCATGTATGTTTGAATATAATTAATAATTATAGTGGAAGTATAAGAGTGGGATGTACAATTATTTAATGAATGGAAGGTATGTGATAGAAGTGTGAGCATCAGTATCAATGTGTCTATTGGTGCAAGTCAAAGTTACATTTCAAATCCACTATTATTTATGTTCTGGTAGGAGTGGTGTTCTACCTATTGTATTGTTATAATAGGGATTGGTGTCTTTGTACCAGTGGGGATTGGTGTCTCCTATAGGTTGGTGCTTGTTGAATCTTTTTTGGGATTGGTGTCTCTGGTAGGTTGGTGCCTATAGTGTAGAAAAATGTACTCGTTTACATTTTCACACTATGTTTGCATCCCCTTAATTAATTGGACTTAATTAAGCCTTTAATTGGATCAATTATACATTCACAAGCCTAATTAATTTCATTTTCTGAAAAGGAAACCCACATTTAATTAATGCCTACATTACACTTAACATCTTGGAAATTGAGTGCCCTAGATTTAAGTCTTAGGACCCATTCGCCCAACGGATAATGGGTCCCCCTTAAGTCTTGGGACATAATTTTTAATATGTTTTTGGTGACATTTTAATGATCTAAATTCAAATTGGAAAGGTCAGCTTGTGGTGTTTAATTGTCGGGTAATTAAGGAAACGCCTATAAATACATAGTTATTTTATCAATTCAACATTAAGAATTAAGAGGCAACTTTCATAAGAGAAAATATTATTGTCAAGAGCATTGAAGAGCAGATTTATTAGTCATTTATTGTAGCATTCAAGATTCTATCATGATGTTAAGATTTATGTGTGTTTATGCATGTTTTTGGAGCTAACATTGTGATGTAGGTTTCAAGTTTTCAAGCATCAAATAAAGTGTCAAATCAATCATCTAATCAATCCATTTCATACAAGATCCAATCCTTAGAGAGATGTGTTAGATTTTAGTCCTCTAAGGGAAACCATTGAGGGTTTGGTGAGTTGTTTTATTCATCATTCCTTACATTTTGTCATTATTTCATTATCAAGGTTTAATTACCAAACCAAGGTTTGACCAAGGTAAACCCCTATTCACCCAAAAACAAAAAAAAATCTCTCTCTTTGTGTATGTGTAGATTTGAAAGTGAAGAAGGATTGAATATTGATCAAAAGAGCAATGTTTCAAAGTTGTCAAAGTTGTCGACATTGTCATCAAGCCAAGGAAACTTAGATCTTGAATTTATTTCTAACTTTCTCATAGTGAAACCTAGGGAAAAGAGAATCTCAAATCCATCTCCAAATGGCCCTCGAAGTTGAGGGAAAACCTATAAAAATACCCATTCGCCCTTGGGCATATGAGTTCTTGTTAGACACTCAGAACCCACTTTTTTGGGCAAGTTTGTTATGTTTTGCACTTCTTAGATCTACTTGCAACTGGCATTTATGTTTGTGATATCCTTTCACTATACATCTCAAGTTTCACATTACATAACTGATTTCATTAATCATTTTTGATTCATCTCCCCAAAGTGCATTTTAGTAATATTTACCATTTTTTGTCATAAGGGAAACAAAAGATCTTCCAATAGGGTTGACTCGCCTAAGGGTTGAAAGTCAGTCCTACCTTTGGGGATCTCTTTTCCTAATGAAATTAGGAAATTTTAAGTGTATAGATCACACACCTTTTTCCACATTTATCACCCCATTTACATTTTCCTATGTTTCATTTTGGTGAACCTAACATCATACATCCTAAATTTTGATTTAGAGAACTTCAAAACCCTAGATCTAGGCTTGCATTAGTTTACATTTAATTTCATTTAGGGTTTCAAGATTTCATTAGTTTTCATTTCATATATGGTTTTAAAATGATATTTTTCATCATTTAAAATCTCAAAAATCCAAAAATATAGCATAAATTTTGTATACATCTTGGATCGCAGTTACATCAAGGTGTCTTTGAGTCACTTATATTCAAATTTTAGTTCAAATTTCATTTTAAAAATTTTCATTGTGTTCACTATTTTTCACTAATTTCAATTGCATTAAGACACCTAAAACTAGAAAAATTTATCAAGGAATTCATAGTTTGAAACCTGGAACAAAGAACACAAACAATAACTAAGAATTTGTATTTTTCAATTTTAAAACCATTGTACAAGGACCCATTCACCCTTGGGTGAATTTGTCCCTGCACAGGTTTCCTCACAAACTTCTTCATAAATTACTATCTATGTTTTGAATTCCTATTTCTACTTTTCAAACTATACTTTGAGATCATGAGAAACTGTTATTGCATGTGCAAGAAAAGTGTCATTTTGTTTGATTTGTTGTAAATTTGAAAAGAAAATTATTATTGCATTTTAGTATTGGAAAGCAACAAATTTGTATGATAGTTGTTTACATTTTTGAAGCATTAAAAAATATGGATAGATTACTTTTCATTTTTGGCACACACACAAAACTATAAATGCTAGTGTCTTTCCTTTTCAAGTATGCCAAGAAAAATATCATTAATGAGCATGTTAGTAATTCTTCCAATATCTCTCCTAGTTATGAGAATATCTTAGTGCAAGGTAATGAAATGTTGACACATTCATTAATACCACATTTTCTATCCTTAACTCATCCCCTAATATCTGTCCGATTTGTGAGGATGTTTTGATACAAGAGGATGCAAGAATAGACAAACATGACAATCATAGTTTCTCTTCTCTTGATACCTCTCCTACTTGTGATGAAGGTATCTTGGTGTTAGAAGATACACTCATTGAGAATCATGAGAATCTTATTTGTCCCTCTCCCACTACCCCACCCACTTGGGGGGACATTATGGCACAAGAGGATGAGATCATTGACACATTTCTTAACATCACCTTGCCTAGTCTCCATTCATCTCCCAACATCTCTCCCACTTGTAAGAATAATTTAGTGCAAGAGAGTACAATCATGGATAATCATTAAAATTGTAGTTGTTCTTCTCTTTATACCTCTCCTACTTGTGATGAAGGTATCTTGGGGAAAGGAGATACAATCATTGAGAATCATGAGAATTTGATTTCTCCCTCTTCCAATTATTCTCCCATTTGGGAAAATATGCCAAATGAATATGATATCATAGATACATTTCTTTCAAAATATGGTATAGATGAAGAGGCCAAGTCAACATTTGATCCCCCCACATTAGAAAATCATCAACAATAATTCACATCCATTGAGGTTATGCACACACAATTGGACATTAGATATCCAAAACCTCCTCTTGGACCTCCCCAGAGTCCTTTAATTATTGGACCTTCTAAGTCACCTCCTAAGCCAATTCTCATTATAAGACCTGCAAAACCTCTAAGGACTATCTTAAATTTTGTAAGGCAACATTGTAGTAACAATTTTTAACAACAATCAAGTTATAATAGCATTTTCCACACATACAATACAAGGAAAAATAGGCAACCACAAACCATACCTACTTAATTAACATTACCTCAACCTATTTCCTAGTGCTCCTCATTTACCTTTTCACAATGGAAAGGAGTATGATCTTGTGGAACAACTTAAAAACACTCATGACAAGAATTATTTATGAGACCTTATTCAAGATTCACCTAATTATCATAGAATGCTTCAAAATGCTTTGCAACAAGTTGTTTTCCCTCCTAATGTGCAATCCAATGATGTAGTAGCCCTAATTCAAGATATGAACTCAGGAAACTTAGACATTAAATTTCATTAAGATGAGTTACCTCCATTAGAAGTGTAAAAACAAAATGAGGCTTTGATTATAGTGGCTATTATTAATCGTTGTGGCATATGAAGTACCCTTGTTAATAATGGTTCAACACTCAATGTTTGTAGTGCAAACATTCTAGATAATATTGGAGTGGACAGAATCCAAAATCAACCAGACTCTTTATCTATCTATGGATCTGATAATGTGGGAAAACAACTACTTGATGTGATAACATTACCTGTTAAATCTAGTAAGGTAACTTGGAAAACACCTATCCATGTCATTACTAATGATCTTTCATATAATCTTCTCCTAGTTAGACCATGGATTCATGCAACAAATGAAGTGCCTTCAATGTTACATTGTTTAGTTAAGTACACTTACAAAATAAGGTCTACCAATCAAAACTGGCCCAAATTCATGTCACAATTGTTTGAAAACTGAAATAAGAATGAAAAATCCTCTTACAATATTGACACCAACTAAAAAAGTGAACTTTACAATTTGAGGATAAGGATAAGTGCCTTTCATCTGTGACAATGTTGTTGGAAGATGATTGGGGATCATTATATTTCATACCTAAATTCGATAGGCAACCCAAGATTAAACAATTAAAGTCAAGAAATGAGAAAGAATTTGCCATAGTGTCAACACATTTTGATTCATCAAAAGCTTGTGAATCCACAACTTTTAGCAAAGAAGAGGAGACTAATAATTATACATCCAAATATGATGAGTGTCATCATGAGAAACTACCAAATCCAAAAGAAATGGTAAAACTTTATGGAAGAGATTATGAGATTTTGAAACAACTTGGCTATAATGGAAAATGATGTGGTTCTAAAGAATAAGGTATCCATGTCCCTATAGATCCTTGCACACAAGAAAAAACTAGTGTTCTTGGTTATTGTCCTTCAAAAGAAACAAACACATCAAAGGAACCTTCACTTAATATCAATGTCATCGTGCAAAAAACTCCTAGGAAAAATATTGCTTCATCTTCAAAAACATGTCTTAGTAATGATTAGGGTTCATTATATTTTACTCCATCCTTTAAAGGAGAGTACAAATTTTCACAATCTAAACCTAGAGAGTCTCATGTATTTACGACACCTTGTAGTAAGCAACAAATATCTTTGTCAAAAAAGAAAGGAACATCTTCTACTATTGATCAAGAGGGTACCTTGTTGATGCTTCTCCGAGCCCACTTTCTATCTCTCCCTCCAAGAACATGAAAGAAATCAGACAACAAGAGCTCATTTTGTGCATATCATTGAGTTCATGGTCACTCAACCAATGAATGTAAGGCTTTGAGTAATAAAATTCAACATCTTAACGATTGTGGTTCTCTTCCTTGTGTTGATGCACCTATTTCCTCTAATTGATAATGATTTTCATCCTATCATGTTGCTCATCACTATGTGGCATCAATAGCTTTATGTGTCTTTCTCATTGTCATTCATGGTGTTACAATTTTAGGTGCAACCATATTTCTCTTGGCAGCAACATGATAGTTCTTAGTGGTTTTCTTTGTCTCTATGATTGGGGGGCAATGATAACTAGTTTTTGGAGGTGTGCATTCTTTTCAAGGATCCCCTCTTCCTTTGTTTCTACTTAAAATACAAACATAGCAAGTATGTAGACATTTTAAGTGGGGGCATATTGTCCCCCGATCATTTTTTCTGTTTTCCCTTCTTAGTGATGATAACATACATCTCCTAGGAAGTGTGATCATTACATTGACATTATTTATTTTCACCCCCTGAGGTGAGTTTTATTTTGCACCCGCTAAGGTGAGTTTTGTTTGACATTTCTTGCTCCACTTTGTTCATAGAGGTTGAACTTATTGTAGCATTGGCATAACATCTTGATCATATTGTGGCATTTTAACAAAGATATCAGGGAGTATAAATTTTGGTGTGGTTGGCATATGGGAGCTTGTAAACCTGGAATGACTTTCCTATTGCCACTTGTTTTGTAGGTTCACTCCTTATAGACCTAGTGTGTGTTTCTCATATTTATCTTGGGGGCTCACCTAATGTATATCGAATTTCACTAGCCCTTGTGAGCATATTTTCATGGCCATCGAGGATACCACAACTTGCTTTCCTATGGAGCCATGTGTTTCATAAGTGATTTTGCATCCTTATGAGTGTATTTAATCGATGTAGCATAATACAACTTTCTAGTCCATATTTCTTTCCTCCTTACATTAATTTTGACATTGTATGTTTGTGTATCTTGTCTTGTTGCTTCATATCATACATATGTGTGTGTCCCTTTGTGCTTACATTGGTTTTCCATGGGATATTGATCATAGGGACTTGCACAACCTCCTTGATCTTTGTCACCCTATCCCTTAAACATTTGTGCACTTAGGCCCCTCTTATAATATATTTGTCTACTTTAGTGTGAGTTTGAGCGTAAGTTCATACCAATTGCAAAGGTTGGCTTATGGTGTTTTATTGTTGGGTAATTAAGGAAAAACCCTTTAAATACATAGTTATTTTATCAATTCAACATTAAGAATCAAGAGGAAACTTTCACAAGAGAAAATATCATTAGCAAGAGAATTGAAAAACAAATTTATCAGTCATTTATCGCATCATTCAAGATCCTATCATGATGTCAAAATTTATGTGTGTTCACGCATGTTTTTGGAGCTGACATTGTGATGTAGGTTTCAAATTTTCAAGCATCAAATTAAGTGTCAAATCAAGCATCCAATCAATCCATTTCATGCAAGATCCAATCCTTAGAGAAATGTGTTAGAATTTGGTCCTCTAAGGGCAACCATTGAGGGTTTGGTGAGTTGTGACATAGAATTGTTCATTCATCATTCCTTACATTTTGTTATTATTTCATTATCAAAGTTTAATTACCAAATCAAGGTTTGACCAAGGTGAACCCCTATTCACCCAAAAAAAAACATTTTCCCCTCTCTTTGTGTATGTGCAAATTTTCAAGTGAAGAATGATTTAATATTAATTAAAAGAGTAATTTTGTGCAGTTGTCAAAGTTGTCAACATTGTCATCAAGCCAAAGAAACTCATATCCCAAATTTACTTCTAACTTTCTTGTAGTGAAACCTGGGGCAAAAACATCTCAAATCCATCTCTAGAGGACTCCCAAAGCTAAGGAAAAAAACTTGTACAAAGACCCATTCGCCCTTGGGCGAATGAGTCCTTGTAGGACACTTAGAACCCACTTTTTTGGGTAAGTTTTTCATGTTCTGCACTTCCAAGATCTTCTTGCAACTGGAATTTCTATTTTTCCTATCATTTAACTCTACATTTTAAGTTTTACATTGCGTAATTGAGTTCATTAAACATTTTTAATTTATCTCCCCAAAGTACATTTCAATCATATTTACCATTTTTTATCATAAGGGAAACAATAGATCATCCAATAGGGTTGACTCACCTAAGGGTTGAAAGTCAATCCTATATTTGAGGATCTCTTTTCCTAATAAAATTAGTAAAGTGTAAGTATATAGATCACACACCTTTTTCCACGTTGATCATCCCACTTATATTTTTCTATGTTTTAGTGCCTTCTCCATATTGTAGAATTTCCTTATTATATTTCTTCTTGCGAGAGCTTCTCATTGTGGTTTTTCTCTTTTTGGGTTTTCACATAAAAATCTAGTGTTATGTGTTATCTTGTGTTGTGCTTTAATTTCTTAACTTACTAGCTTGTATGGTTCAATGCTCTTCATGTTGAAAATATTTAAAGAGGTTGCTAAGGTTTTCAAAATTGATACAATTGTTTGGATCTATTGATTCGCCCCCCTCCTCTTAGTAGGTTGTGTGCCCTTAAATGGTATTAGAGCTAAGTTCCTTTGAAAGAGTTTAATAGTTTAAGGTAGATCCGAGATGACGCAAGATAGCTCTTCAGGAAATAAAGTACTATTTTTTGATGGATCTTAATTTTCTTTTTGGAAAATTAGGATGGATTCATATTGAATGGCTTTATGCATGGATTTATATAATTTAGTTGTAGAGGGATATGTAATTCTTGAAAACCCTTCTATGGATCAAATTGAATAGAGGGTTGATGAAATCAATGCTAAGGCTAGGAATGCTCTTTTATGTGGTTTGACTAACATTGAGTTTTCAAAGGTGATAAATTGTAGAACTACAAAGGAAATATGGGAAAGGTTGGAAAATATCAATGAAGGTGATGACAAAGTCAAAGTGTGTCATGTGAATTAGTGTAAATAAGTGAATAATCAACACACAACCAATGAAATATATTATATTAGAGAATTGAAATCACATAATTAATGAAATTCAAAACACAATCAATCCCTAAAGCCATTCCATTGTTTCCTATCTCTAAGGATTCCTTGAATCATAAGAGCTCTTAGATTTTGCTTGCATTATGACTTTCAGAATGACCACCTAGAGAATGGATGTTGTAAAATGCAAGAATCCTAGTTCCTACATGATTTGATAAACTATGTGATATGTTGCAAGTGATGATGGTGATATGATAATGGAGATGATGCCAAAGACTATGATGTAAATGATGTATAAAACTACTATGATAATGGAAATGCAGCTAAGAACTAAGCCATGTTTCTAAATTAGGATGCTTCTACTATGCTAAATGTTGAAGGCTCTAAATGCTCTAATACTCTTAAATACTCAAAGATAATTTTTGCAGCGTAAGTTTGCTCAAAGATGGGATCCCAAATGCTAGAGAATGAGGTTGTATTTATAAGCTTTCCAAGGCATATTGTGATGTGGCAGGATTCAACGGTCAATATTATGATCGAGAGAGATCGACGATAGAAAGTGAGGAAGTTGGAGGGAATAATGGAGATTATCGGCTTTAAGAGAACAAATGGCCAAGTGTTGAAGGGCATCAAATGGAAGGAGAAGCCATGTGTCTCCAATCTTGTTGGGAGTTTGTTGATGGAAATTCCTATTTAAAGATTATAAATATTTAAATTCATGAGACACATGTTGAGGTGGCAGATGAGGTGGAAGGAGGTTAGAGAGTTATGTAGAAACGTGAAAAAATTCAATTTTAATGAAAGGGAATTAATCAAATAAAACAAATTAGTTAGATTTGTTTATTTAATTAAATCATGAAGAAAAATGATTTTAGAAAGAATTTAAGAAAGTGAACTGTATAAATAAATTTTCCAATTTATTTATAAGTAGATGAATTAAGAGGTTTTCATAATTAAATACCTTGTATTTAATTAATTGATTATCTTGACCAATTTTAGGTGTATACATTTTTCTCCTCTTTGAAGTGATGTGTTTAGACATTGCTTCAAAGAAAAATTTGTTGGTGATGCTGACAAAACAAATTTTGATGCCCTAGATGTTGAATTTTTGAGTGATGATGGATATATGCCCCTTCGGGAGATAAATCGGTGAACTTTTGAATTTTTTGGCATTTTTTATGATTTTGATGATTTTGAAATTTTCAGCACGTTTCAACGATTTATCTCCCAAAAATAATAGTGAATATGTCCCTGTTGATTAATTGATGAATTAAGCCCCTTTGAAAAAAATAACAAATCACTCCCATAAAAATCTCACTTAATCACCCTTTAAAAGGTAAAAAGGAGTGAAAAGGAAATCATTTGTGCATTTTGAAGTTTGAAAATTTGAGAGTGAGTGATTTTAAGCAACTTTGAGAAAGATGGTGATTCCAATTCAAACACATCGATTCGAGCACGTGCAACATCACAACCACCCGGCAGCGTATGGACCTATGGTACATACCCTGAAAAACCTCCTTGTGATTTGTGCAATTCATTTTTCTCGCTTTTTTTTCACATTTAAATTATACTTTTAGCGGTTTAGCGCATAGAAGCCCCAATGTAGCGCATCAGGCTCTTGTTCTTGCGCATATGGTAGATTAGTGCATAGGGTTGGTTTTTTAGTGCATTTGGTAAATGATATAGTGCATCAATATTTTAGCGCATTGGTGGCTAGGTGTAGCGCATAAGGGAAACATTTTAGCGCATTGAGTAATTAGCGCATAGAGACCTTGAAATGGTGCATCCGGTAGATTTGATGACGCATCTAGACTTTTGGTGCATAAGGAATCTGTTATGGTTCATACATGAAATTCTCTAGCACATCCATGTTTTTAGCACTTTGAGACACTGTTTTAGCCCATCCATGCCAGATTGATGAATGTTTTATTAAACTCCCTGATTTTGATTATTTTTTATCGCATCAACCTTCGATTTGATGTTGTTTGATGATGTTGATAGATTATATGATGATTGATCTCATGATAGGTGAGATTCAATGATAGGATGATGATGATTGACCTCACGATAGGTGAGTATCAATGATAGCTTGATGATGATTGACCTCATGATAGGTGAGGATTAATGATAAATGCTCAAGAGATTTGATCAAAGTCTCATCAAAGCTAATTATATTGATAGGTTGATTGATGCTTGATTGATTGACAAGATAGCTGATTTTTGATATGCTATGATGATAGGAGCCTTCTTTCATCTTGATGTCATTGGAGCGTTTCCCAAGGACCTCAGATTTGATACCACATTTAGATTAGGCCGATCTACATGTGATTGGACGATGTGGGTTGACTTCATTCCTCGATATGCCCCAGGTTAGAATTAACCGAGGACTCTTGACAAATTTGGTAGAGAGGTGGCACAATGACCACAACACCTTCCACTTACCCACCGTTGAGATGGCAATCACACTAGAGGACGTTTATCGGACTCTACGTATTCTCGTTATTGGAGATTTGGTTGTTTATGATGTCACTCTGCAGGGAGGGACCAATGCCTTGAGGAGATTCTTCGAGGATGATCAAATTTGTGGTTATGAGATCCTATGGCAGGATATGGTTGATGCTTATGCCATATTTTTGTGTGTGCTTGTTAGGTTTATTGGTGGATTCTTATGTCCTGACTGTAGGTCGAAGGGACTCTTAGTTGGATGGGGCCGAACACTAGAGAGCCTGATCACACAACAGACTCGATATGCCTGGGGATCCTGCATGCTTTCTCATTTATACCATGATCTTCACCAGGTTGTCTATCTCAGAGCATCAAATTTATCAGCTGGAGTCACATTATTATAGATGTAGGCATGGGAGCACATAGTTGTCATGAGACTAGTTGCAGAGAGATAGCGGCTAGCTAAGAGGCCATATGTTCATGGATACATAGGTCCAGTTATCCAACATAAGCTAGGAAAACTAGAGTACTGGAGGAGAGTCATTGATGATCTAGATACTGTTATATGGAGACCCTACATAGGCTACAAGTAGTGGCTAGAGGATGACACAGAGATGCCTTATGTATGCATGACTAGATACTTGCTTGGGAGGACACCTTTTATCATTAAGATATTCCTTCTAGGGAGAGTACATCGACAGTATGGTAGGGTACAAGGGATGCCAAAGGGAGTGGCTTAGTATGCACGTAGACGACAGGACATTCTAAAGTGGGGGCCTGTGTTATTATATGATGTTGCTTGCCAAAATTACTTTGGTTTATAGCCAGTGATATGGGACTATCACCTAGATATTATAGAGGTTGCTTGCTCAAAGTATTATGCACAGTATTTCTTTACCCATCCTTTTCCACGGTTATCGATCCCAAATGAGCCTATGTTGTTATTAGATGATGATGAGAGGGCACCACCACATGCACCTAGGCAGAGGAGAGGTGGAGGATATGGTGAGGAGGGAGAGATAAGTGATGGGCGAGATGGGGATGGTAGATATGATGATGAAGATGATGGTGGAGGTGCAGGTGGCAGAGTGGCATTTGATGTGAGAGATTTTATGGTACCTCAGAGGAGATCTCTAGTGGGTGCAACACAGTAGTGTGTACAGATTGGGTTGCCCTCGCAGCAGCAACAAACACATATAGTTGCTTTACATGTTCAGGTTCAAACACTGTAGGGTCAGCAGGCATAGGTGCAGGCTTTGTTGGCACAAGCACATGCATAGATAGCCACATTAACAACTGAGAGAGATGCGGCTAGACAACAAGGTGAGCAAGCAGTGGCCTTAGCTAATAGATTGCAGAGAGTGGCAAAGGGGACCACTATAGGTGATATGATGAGGAGATCACACAGGTCGCCAGAGAGGTTGAGTATTACAGAGGTTGATATCATGCAGTTGTGCCTACAGAGCAAGAGTTAGCTATGCCCAATCCAGATCAGCACACAACCACTCTCGGACCACCAGCATGGGTGTGACACAGTCACCACGTAGAGATCCAAGCCCAGACCTAGGTACAAGTGTAGTAGGTGTAGGTACATCAGGTGGTGTTGCAGGAGGCTTCGCAAGGCCAGTGAGGTTTGGGTGGGAGCACCTCATAGCTTCATGATCATATCTGATGTATTTGAGACACTTGATGTATACATCGACATTACGATATACTACCACATTTTTGATGATGTACCTCTTCATATGTTGATATCATTTGTACACTTGAAATTATGATTTTCAGATTATATATGACATGCAAAGATGATGGTTGATCTATATGATGTCCATGTGCATTTTTATTATTAAATGTCTATGATGGGAGCATTTGATTTCTATGTTATGATGCTTACCTGATGTTTATATTTTCATGATTATGAAATAATGATATGTTAATGCATAGATTATGATGCTAAATGTTTTATGGATGATGTCTTATGATATGGGATGGATGCAACTGAAATGTGATGCAACTTATTTTTGTATTTTCCTAATGCATATATAGGATTTTTCTATACTACATGAGATGAAATTAATTATGCAAATGTGGTGTAATGCATTTCCTTTTGTATTTTATAATGCAAATAATATGATGTCATGTATGAATGGTTGTATGATATACAAATGATTATACAACTACATGAGAATGATATGCTTTTGTTAATGTCAAGTATACTCAATCCATTTAATGATAAAGATAACATCGTTTGAAAATCGTTCCAGCCTTGGAAAATCCTAAAATACAAAAGCAAGATTAATATGGATGCAATCTAATGTACCATGCAGGTCTAAAATGCAAGGTTGTCATTTTGTTTAGCCAATTTTTCGTGCTTTTTATCATCATTGAGCCTTTATTATGTTGAAAGTTAGTACAAACATTGATGGTATAATTAGACCATGATGACCTGAGTACAACTTCCATACAACTTCCCTTGAGTTTGATAGTGCAAGATAACACAAGCATCTAGGTATAATTGGACCGAGATGACCTAAGCATAACTTGCATAAACAGACAAGACTTAATCATTTTCCCATGCAAATTCGAAATGCCATCAATGATACTTTATAGAGCATGTCCCATGAAAATTTGCACAGTAGTAATGATTGACTCACAAACAACAAACAAAGAAAAGATCATTCTCCTTCCTAGCCCCTCTAGTTCGAGACATCATCGAGGTACTCCAGATAAATGATAACAACAATCAAAATACGACAGTTGAACATATGTGTCAAAGTGATCAAACCATGATTCAGAAGATGATCATCCAGTGAGATTCGATTTGCTTGTCTTGATGTTGATTTGGATGCTCTATTGTTTGATTGATTGTGATTGATGCTTAGTTTTGATGTTTAGGATGATTGTTGTTTTTGCCAAGTTGTCTTGTTGTTGTTTGCCTGTTATTTTAAGCTCAAAGCAGTTTGCCCTCTAGTGAGTTTGGGATTTTTCCCCTAGTGAGAAACAAACCAATTATTATGGATATGTACATTAATGACCAATCCAACGTGGGACATGACTGCAGTAGACAAATATGTACATAAAGCTCATTTTATGATAGGTATGTATGCGTGATGATAGCAAAATCGGATGACCAACACACGTTCCAATGGATGGAGAAGCCAACTCATCACAAATAGTGCATGTTTTCTAGGTTTTCACTACTTGCTTGTATTGCACTTTTTTAGATTTTATGAAAAAAAATTACCATTACCAAGACGCTTGTTTGCCAGGTTTTCACCAGGGTAACCTTTTTTCAGGACATTTTTTGATTTTTTTTATATTTCTTCAGGACTTTTTCTTATTTTTTTGGTTTTCTTTGGGACTTTTTCTAATTTTTTGGATTTCTTCTAGACTTTTTTTTTTTTTGTATTTCTTCAAGAATTTTTGTGATTTTTTTGAATTTCTTCAAGAATTTTATATTGTGTAATGGATGAATTATGTGTAGAACTTTTTAAGATGGAGGTTGTTCATAGCTTCCTCAAATAAATCCCCTTCAGGCCTAGATAGTTGATATGATCTTGATCCATAGACTGATATAATGACAAAGGGTCCTAGCCAGTTCAGTTCAAAATTCCCCTTCTATTATCTGTCTTGTTAATTGTGCAGATTTTCCTTCAGTACCAAATCACCGACCTGAAATGTTCTTGGTTTGACCTTGTGATTATAACTTTGTGACATTCTTTGTTGATATGCTTTCAGGTGATCAACTGCAAGCTGATGACGTTCATCCAACAATTCCAACTCTTGTAATCTAGATACTCAATAGTCCTCATCTGAGGTGATGCCTTTCAATGACACATGAAGTGAGGGTAATTCAACCTCAATATGTAAAATGGCCTTTGATCCATAAATGAGAGTATATGGTGTGGCTCCTGTTGGGGTGTGGATATTGGTATGATATGCCCAAAAGGTAGGGTTCAGTTGAATGTACCATTCATGTCCAACATCATTGATGGTTTTCTTTAGGATCTTCAAGATGGTTTTGTTTGAGGCCTATGCTTGGCCATTTCCTTGAGAGTAGTATGGTGTAGAGAATCAATGTTGGATATGAAACCTTTCGCAAAGTTCTTGGATGTCTTGATTCTTGAAAGGTCTACCATTGTTGGTGATGATGGATTAAGGAATATCATACCTACAAATGATGTAACTTAGAATGAAGGATGCAATCTGCTTACCAGTGATGGTAGTTAAAGGAATAGCTTCAACCCACTTCTTGAAGTACTCGGTGGCCGTGATTATGAATTTGTGCTCATTGGAATAAGATGGATGGATTTTCCCCACAAGGTCGATTCCCCACTAACAAAAGGGCTAGGTTGATGCAAATGGTTGGAGTTCTTATGTCAGTGCATGTATGACATTACCATGGATCTGACATTTCTTGCATTTCTTGACAAATTGGAAAGACTCTTTCTCCATATTCGGCCAGTAATACCCCAAACGTAGGAGTTTCTTTGCTAGGGTAAGACCACTTGAATGTGTTCCATAGATTCCCTCATGAACTTCTTGTAAGGTCATTTCAGACTCAACGTGTTCCAAAAATCAAAGGAGAGTTCCATCAAGACATCATCGTTAAAGTACATCTACGATAAGGGTTTGTCGAGCGGCTTGACGGATGAAGTTTTACTTTTGGTTCCATGATAAGTCAGGTGGAAGGGTGTTATCTCTTAGGTATGTGTAGATCTTCTCATAGATTAATGTATTGACATCAAGTAAATGGAAAATGACTTGGGAATCGGGATCATCATAGGCAGGGGTAAACAGTTGTTCCACCATGAACTCATAATGGCTCCTTTTATTTGGAATTTGTAATAGAGAAGCAATAGTGGCCATAGCGTCAATAGATTTGTTGTATGTTCTTAGGATTTGTTCAAATTTGATATTAACAAAGTATTTCTTAAAGTCATCAATCATACTTTTATAGGGCATTAGTTTTTCGTCCTTTGTCTGATAGTCATCATTGACTTGATTTATGACCAATTAAGAATCTCCATAGACTTGCAACTCTGTGATTTTCCACTCTACAACTATCGTGATGTCAATGATCACTGCTTCATACTCTGCCATGTTGTTAGTGTAGGGGAACATCAGTCTAGATGATTTTGGAATAGTATGCCCTTGGGGAGTGATAAATAAAATTCCCGCTCTCAATCCATGATGAGTGTACGATCCATCAAAGTATAATATCCACTGTTTTGTTGTTATGGTAAGGACATCAGTATCTGAAAACTCAATGTGTAGAGGATGATCATCATGCAATGGTGTTTCAACTAGTTGGTCGGCAATGAATTGTCCCTTAATCAATTTCCTATCGACATACTAGATGTCAAAATCACTCAGTATCATTACCCACTTTTCCAGTCATCTTGTTAGATTTACCTTGTTGAGCAGCTATTTCAATGGATCAATTTTGGCTATTAACTTAATGGTATGAGTTAGCATATAGTGTCATGATTGTTGAGAGGTGAACACTATTGCAAGACAATCCTTTTCAATGGTTGTGTAATTAATTTCATAACCATTTAATGTTTGTTGATATATTAGAGTGCCCTTTCTTTTCCTGTTGAATCCTCTTGCACTAGCAAATCTCCCAATGATGCCTCAATTTTTGCTATGTTTAGTAAGAGTGGTTTTCCTTCCATTGGTGGTACTAAGATGGGTGGAATTATTAGATATTGTTTCAATTGGTTGAAATCGGCTTCACATTTCTCATTCCATCTAAAGGAAACATTTTTGTGTAGCAAGTGAGTGAAAGGATGGGTCTTGTCTGTCAGTTGTGAGATGAATCTTTGGATAGACTGAAATCTTCCTTGGAGTGATCTTAGCTGACTAATGTTCTTAGGAGGAAACATTTCCATGATTACCTTAACTTTTGTGGGATCCACCTCAAATCCCTTTTCTAAAACTATGTATCCCAAGAGTTTTGTAGATGTCACGCCAAATACACATTTTTTTGGGTTCAGTCATACATTGAATTTTTCCAGTCTGATGAATATTTTGTCTAGGATCTCTAGGTTTCCTTCTCTGGTGTATAATTTGGCTAAAAAATCATCTACATAGTCTTCCATGAATGTGTGCATCATATTATGGAAAATTGTCGTCATGGCTCATAGATAAGTAGCTCTCGCATTCTTCAGTCCAAAGGGCATGACGTTCCAAAAAAATGTACCCCATGGGCATGTGAAGATTGTTTTATCTCAATCCTCAGGTGTTATTTTGATTTGGTTATATCCTGAAAATCCATCCATAAGTGAAAACATGGCATGTCCAGTTGTTAGTTCCACAATGATGTCTATGTTGGGTAGAGGAAAATCATCCTTTGGGCAAGCTTTATTGAGATCTCTGAAATCTGTGAAAATTCGGATACTGTTCTCAGGTTTTGAAACTGGTACAATATTGGAGATCCACTCAGAATAATCAATAGGTCTGATGAACCCTACATCCAATAACTTCTTCAGTATCGCCTTCACTAAGAGGGCAATATGTGGATGCACTTTCCTTAACTTTTTCTCTATTGGTCTTATTCTTGATGGTAAAGATAAATGATTCATGATTAAATTTAGATCTATCCCTGGCATTTTTTTATAGGAACAAGCAAATTGATTTGTCACTCTTCAAAGAATTTGGTGAAGCTCGATTTTTCTTGTTCTATCAAGGATGCTGCTAAATGTAGAGTCTTCACTCTTTCTATTGTGCAAATGTTGATGGATTGAGTGAGCTCAACCAATACTTTTGATCTCTTTTGAAATTTTTTAGGGAGAGTGTCAAATCTCTCATCCTTCAACGCCTCAAAAAGGTTTTGACCGCTGGAGGCACTCTTTTTAAAAAAAATTTTATGATCTAATACTGCCATAGAATGGTTTTTACCATTAGATCTATTTTCTATATTATTCATCTTGCAATTGAGAGATTTGACACTCCCCTAACTAGAAGCTTCATTCTGAGACTTAGTGGTGGAACAAGTTTTAGGGTTGTCAGCATAGAAGAATTTGACAATGGCATCATCATTTGAAAATATAGGGATGTCAAGAGGTTTGGTTTGGTCCCAGTCAATAAGTTTGAGATGTACTAGAGGTAGGGAATCGTCGGATTAGTTTAAGTCAAAGGAACCGAGGGTCCTGATGGTGACATCTTCAAGTAGTCTGATAGCAATGTCAAGGTCTATGATGTAACTCTCCTCTGAATTATTTGTCTCTCTAGGAGTCAGATCGTCCTTGCTTGATCCATCGATATGTTGTGATACAAATTCAAGTGGTCTTAACCCTGAACTTTGTCCCTCCTCGTGTATGGGTTCATACTTTTGTATTACATCGATTCCCTTGTCATGACAAGACTCTTCAGATACCGAATCCCACTCATATTCATTTGAGTCAATTTCATAGTCATTACTAGCTTGTAGTTGTAGGATTCGTTCAACAACCTTTTGGGTGGCTTCTTCTTTTGTTTCCTCTTTATATCCCAGCCCTATCTTGTCTTTTGGATAGGTTAATATGGGTTTAATTGGTTCCACAATTCCTTCTTTTCTCTTGTCAATAGGTCCTTGTCCTTCATATCCCATTTTCTCCAAGACTGAAAATCCTTTGTCATACTATGTTTTTTGTATATTAGTTGTTGTTGCTTGAGATTCGACTTCATCCTTGTAAATTTAATTTAGAACATCTTTGTCTTTTGCTTCATCAACTACAGTGCCTGCTTTCACAAATTGACCATCAAAAAGTGTGATAGATTATGAGGACTATTGTGTTGAGTTTGATGGTTGACCATAGGACTTTGGGGAAGATAATTGTGAGAGACATAGGGATTGCTCAGTAGAATATTCACCCTTTCCTTTATCTTTAACTTGGACCTTTTTCTCAAATTGTTTAGACAAAGTGTTGAGTTAGGCATCATGATTAGTGAATGTATAAGGGGTAGCTTATTCCTTTTTCTCAAGGTGTTTAGGAGAGGAACTTGGTTGAATTTCTTTATTTAAGGACGTGGCAAGCCATTTTGACAAGGAATTTGATTGGCTTGAATTACTTGGGGTGGTGAATTTGGAATCAAGATCTTCTCTGTTATGGGGCACAAAGACATCCTAGACCGACTTGAGGGTGTTGCAATACTGGGGACTATTGGAATCAACCGAAATGGTGATCTCTTGCCCATTGCAAGGGAATTTCAAACATTGATGGTAAGTCAAGGGGACTACTTGCATCTCATGGATCCAAGGACGACCCAAGAGTATATTGTATGTCAAGTCTTTGTCCAAAAATTGGAAAATTTTGTCTTTTTGAATCAGCCCCACCTAAATTGGCAACACAATTAGTCTCTGTGAAGATATTTCCTCATCATCATAGGCTTTGATGGTGATCTTTTTTCTTGAATCTATTGCATTCTCTGAGAATCCCAGTGCATGGATGAGCTTTAAAGTACATATATTGAGACTGGCTCCTCCATCTATTAGAACACACTTGACTTGACTTTTATGTATTAAGACTTCAATGTGGAGTGTTGTGTTATGGGGATGAGTGATGGATGTGTCATAATTTTTCAAGAATGATAGGAAATGAGGTGCAATCAAATGCCCCACCATGGCTTGGAATGTACAAACTTCCAAATCCATTGGTACGGTTGTGTCCACTAGGGCCTTTTTCAAAATTTCCTTGTGGGTAGATGAAATCTTGAGGAGTTCCAATATAGATATTTGTGTTGAAATATTTTGCAATTGATCAACAATGTTGTATTGATGTGATGGGGCGATGGGTGTTTTGGAGGTGCTTCCTTTTAGAATATATTTGGATTGTGCTCTTGTGGTCACATTTACAGGTATGCTATTTTGTTTCCCTTTGATTTTAATGGCGTTGATTTGGTTGTCCATTGCAACCATGTATTGTCTGATGTTAGGGACTTGATTTGATGTGATGTTGGTGTCATTGATTTTTTTTTCAATTATGGTGGTGTCTTGTCCATGTTGAATTGGAACATCATTAATTAGATTAGTGGCTGCAATAATGTCTTGTGTGTCATTGATTTTAATGTCATTTGTTTGATCTTCAATGGATGAAATATGAAGGATGAGAGTATCATGAACATAGTTCACATTTTTCCCTTTGTTGTTCATTGTAGAGGATTCCCTTTGTCATAATTTCATAAGGGATTCCTGAATGCACCATGATCAACATTTGTTTGGAGTCCTTCTATTTGTATGATATTTTGGTCTATCAAATCTTGCACCTTGTGCTTTAATTGCATGTAGTTATTTATTTGATGGCCTTTGCATCGATGAAATTCATAGTAATAGGCATCATTCCACCATGATGATTTCAATTTTGGCTCTAAACCTCGGGTGTCAAGTAAGGTGATAAGAGTTTCTGCAAGAAGTTCTTTCAATGTGGATTCAAGTGATTGATCCAAAGGCGTGAATTTCTTGTGATTTGATGGTGTTTGATATGATGATGGTCAAGATGGAGCATTGTTTTGGTTACTATTTTGGGTGTCGTTTTGGTTGTTGTTCGGATTATTGTTTTGATTAGTCTTGGTGGAAGCAGTTGTCAAGTTAAATACTGGTTTTGCATTTCATGTTTCAGTTCTAGCATCATGATTACCAAAAATTTTGTTTCTTTGCCAAAACTTTGGTTTATCATTGTTGTGGTAATCATTAGAGGATTTTTTTGAGTTGTTTTCATTGTAAATTTTCAAGACTCCTCTCTTGACTAAGGCTTCTTTGATTTTGATTCCATTTTCAATAATTTTCTCAAAGGTAGGTGGGCATTGTAATTCAAGTTTATAGCTCATCCCATCATTAAACTATCAATGAAAATTTCCATCTTTTCTTTTTTAGGTATGGGATGAGCATATCTTGCGAACAATATTCTCCATCTTTGTAAAAATAAGAGGAATGATTCACCCTTCTTTTGTTTAGTATTTCAAAGATCCTTCATGGTAATTTCATGTTGTATGTTGTAAGAGTATTGGGTGATGAATTTGTTAACTAGCTCTTCAAAGGTTTTATTACCTGGTGCAAGTTTGGAGAACCATTCCATGCATTGTCCCCCTAGGCTACGAGGAAATAATCTCATCAAATAAGTGTCTTTGTGTGCAAACTCAAGGCTCATGGTTTGAAATTCCCTTAGATGATCTATAGGGTTTGTTTTTCCATTATATTTGTCATACTTTGGGAATTCACAATGTTTGGGAAAAGGAATCATGTTTAAACTTTGATCAAAAGGATATGGGCAAATGTCATGCAACAAGTAACGTTTTGTGGTTCCTCTTTGCATATCTTGGAGTTGTTGCAGATTTTTCATTTGATGAGTTAATGCAGCTATAGGATCTATGTTTGGAGGATTCATTTTAGTTCTTTTAGGTGCTCCTTTAAGTTGTTTGACATTAAAGTCATCGGGAAATTTGACACCTTGTTTAGCCAGCATTAAAAGGCATTTTTCTCCATATTTTTTCAAAAATATTTTCTAGGAACTTGTGAAAATTTGGATCTTGTTGAGCTTGTTAGATGTCTTCTTCAGTTATTTCATCACCCCCAAATTGGCAGAGATTATGGAAAGGATTTTCTTCTTGTTCAACCATGGTGTCTTGAGTTTCAAGTTCTTTTTCTTTGAGTTTCTACCTTTGTGATCTTGTTTGAATGGGCATACAAATAATGAAGATTTACTAAGCTTTTAATCGTTGTTTAGAAGTGCCAAAAGGGACTAAGTTAAATTTGATTATAGAATGTTTGTTTTGGGATGAAAGATGATGAATCCTAATAAAGGATGATGGATCCCGATGGTAAAACTCAACTGATAATCGGATATAGATGTGATGATGAGGCACTTTTAGATGTTTGATCAAGGCTTAGGTAAAGGTATTTTCACTTGTAAATGTTAGTTTCAACAAGTTTAAGACTCTGTGGTATATGAGAAATGATTATGTGCTGATAGGAATCCTTAGTTCTAGCTCCAATTGATGAGCAGGGGATGAGATTATCTCTCTGGTTTGGGATTAATTGGATGCACTAAAATAGGGTATCAATGTGCTAAAAGATTGCACAAATGCGCTAAAATATTGAACTAATATGCTAGACTGTTCCTCAAATGCGCTAAAGAATGGACTGTATGTGCTAGACACTGACTCAGATGTGCCAAAAAAATTAGTAAATGTGCCACAATAGGGAATGAATGTGCTAAAATTATGAGAAAATGTGTTATAAAGGGGACCATATGCATTGGATAATGACTCAAATGTGCTATAACAGAGACTAAATGCATTGGGAAATGACTCGGATGCACCAGAAAAAATAGTAAATGTGCCAGAATAGGGTATGAATGCGCTAATCTGGAAAGATGTTCTTTGTTTTGACAATCTAATTGATTTTTTCTCGTTTTCTAGGGAGGGAAATGATTGTTTGAGTGGATGTTCTTTTGAATCAGTGGTTGTAATTTCCATGTGTATGATTTTGTTTTTGAATTTTATTTGGAACACACATGTAAGATACATCAAACAAGTATAATTCCTAAGGTTGTTTAGGACAGTATTCACTGGATTCCCACTTGGATTTTACTCTAGTTGTGCTTACTTTTAGCGGATGATTAAAAGCTTGACCACACTGGCTCCCCCTTTCTCGACATTCACTCCTCAAGTCATCCAAGCTTCAATTCTCATGAATCTCCCATGACAAACTTTTCATCTCTACTAAAAGCCACAAGAATATGGGATGGCTTCAGAGGTTAGACCTCTTGCACCAGCAAATAGAAATTGGATTTTGGCTTACTATAACAAAAAGGTTTTAGTATAGGCATTTCTTTCATGGGGGATCATCCATATGGCAAGAGAATATTGTTTCCCTTCTTGTCGAAACAATCCTCGTGATACTTGAACTTTCCTCAAGTACTCACACTTATATATCAGGTGGTAGTCGCTTGGCTTTAGCGTGTTCCTGGTTGGGTTGTTCCCTGAGGTGATTACTTTTTCCCACCAGGAAAGCCCTCTAAGGATAAAATTGCAATAAAATGAAAAGAATGGGTCTATATTTTTTATCACCCAATTAAGGGGAGAGCATATGCCTACCACTCCACAAGCACAACAAACATGTTTGTTCAATTATCCTTCTAATTAAGCTAAGTGTCTAATTTAATTAAAAAGAATACATAAAAAGCTCCAACCCCTACAAAAAGAAATACTATCAGTAGTTTTAGAATATTGGTCTTTGACAGCATTCTTATAGTTTCAGCAAATTCTTGGACAGCATTTACAATACCTACAAAATAGAGAACATAAAATAGTTCTCAGAATTTTGATTTTTTGCAAAATGAACTAGATGCGCCATAACAACAACCATATGTGTTGAAATATCACTCCTATGTGCTAAATAATTTTGTGTATGCACTAGAACAGTCTATACATGTGCTAGAATATAGAGTGAATACCTATAAAACCCCCTATATGTGTCGAAAGATAGTCTGGATGCACTAAACAAAAGGCTAGATGCGCCAAAATAGGGCCTAGATGCACCAAAGGATGTTTCGTATGCGTTGAAATAACTCACGGTCACACTAAAATATTTCACATTAAAACCTGTAAAAACACTTTCTAGAAAATATTAATAAAACGGGGCTTGTGCCCCACGGTGGGTGCCAAAATGTATCGTGTGAATTAGTGTAAATAAGTGAATAATCAACACACAACCAATAAAATTTATTATATTAGAGAATTGAAATCATATAATTAATTGAATTCAAAACACAATCAATCCCTAAAGTCATTACATTGTTTCCTATCTCTAAGGATTCCTTGAATCATAAGGGCTCTCAAATTTTGCTTGCACTATGAATTTTGGAATGACCACCTAGAGAATGGATGCCATAGAATGGTTTTCACCATTAGATCGATTTTTTGTATTATTCATTTTGTAGCTGAGAGATTTGACACTCTCCCTCGAACATTTTCAAGAGAGACCAAAAGTATCGGTTGAGCTCACTCAATCCATCAATATTGGCATAATAGAAACAATGAAGACTCTACATTTAGCAACATCCCTAATAGAACAAGAAAACCGAGCTTCACCAAATTCTTTGAAGAGCGAGAAATAAAATTTGCTTAGTCCTATGCAGACAGGCCAGGGATAGATTCATATTTAATCATGCATCATTTATCTTTACCATCAAGAGTAAAACTAGTAAAGAAAAAGTTAAGGAAAATGCATCCGCATATTACCCTCTTAGTGAAGGTGGGACTGAAGAAGCTATTGGATGTAGGGTTCATCATACCTATTGATTATTCCAAGTGGATCTCCAATATTGTACCAGTTTCAAAACCTGACAATGGTATCTAGATTTGCACAGATTTTAGAGATCTCAATAAAGCTTTCCCGAAGGATGATTTAAGTCTACCCAACATAAACATCATCATAGACCTAACGGCTGGACATGCCATGTTGTCACTTATGGATGGCTTTTCAAGATATAGCCAAATCAAAATCACATCTAAGGATCAAGATAAGATAGCCTTCACATGCCCATGGGGCACATTCTATTGGAACGCCATGCCCTTTGGACTGAAGAATGCGAGAGCTACTTATCAGTGAGCCATGACGATAATTTTCCATGATATGATTCACACATTCATGGAAGAATATGTAGATGATTTGTTAGCTAAATCACACACCAAAGGACACCTAGAGATCCTAGACAAAATCTTCATCAGACTGGGAAAATTCAATGTACGACTGAACCCAAAAAAATATGTATTTGGTGTGACATTTACAAAACTCTTGGGATACATAGTTTCAAAAAAGGGCATTGAGGTGGATCCTATGAAAGTTAAGGCAATCATGGAGATGCTACCTTCCAAGAACATCAATCAGCTAAGATCACTCCAAGGAATATTTCAGTCTATTCAAATATTCATCTCACAACTGGCAGACAAGACCCATCCTTTCACTCACTTGCTACACAAAAATGTTTCCTTTAGATGGGATGAGAAATATGAAGTCGCTTTCAACCAATTGAAACAATATATAATAATTCCACCCATCTTAGTACCACCAATAGAAGGAAAACCACTCTTACTATGCATAGCAACAACTAAGGCATCATTGGGAGTTTTGCTAGTGCAAGAGGATTCAACAGGAAAAGAAAGGGCGATCTATTATATCAGTAGAAAATTAAATGGTTATGAAATTAACTACACATCCATTGAAAAGGCTTGTATGGCAGTAGTGTTTTCCACACAATAATTATGACATTATATGCTAACTCATACCATCAAGTTAATAGCCAAAATTTACCCATTAAAATATTTGCTCAACAAGGCAAATCTAATAGAAAGACTAGCAAAGTGGGTAATGATACTGGGTGAGTTTGACATCCAATATGTTTATAGGAAATCCATCAAGGGACAAGCCATCACCTACCAACTAGCTGAACCACCATTGCATGATGATCATTCTCTACACATTAAGTTTCCAGATATTGATGTCCTTACCATAACAACAAAATAGTGGATATTGTACTTTTATGGATCATACACTCAACATGGATAGGAGCGGGAATTTTATTTGTCACCCCCCAAGGGCATACTATTCCAAAATCATACAGACTAATGTTTCCCTGCACTAACAACATGGCAGAGTATGAAGCGGTGATCATTGGCATCAAGATAGTTGTAGAGTGGAAAATTATAGAGTTACAAGTCTACAAAGATTCTCAATTGGTCATAAATCAATTCAATGATGACTATCATACAAAGGACGATAAAATAATTCCCTATAAAAGGATGATTTATGACTTTAAGAAATATTTTTTTGCTATCAAGTTTGAACAAATCCCAAGAATAGACAATAAAGTTGTTGGCACTATGGCCACGATTGATTCTCTGTTATAAATTCTAGATAAAATGAGTCATTATGAGTTCATGGTGGAACAATTGTTTACCCCTTCCTATGAAGATCTCGAGTCCCAAGTCATTTTCTATTTACTTGACATCGATACCTCAATCTACGAGAAGATCTACACCTACCTAAGAGATAACACCCTTCCACCCGACTTATCACGAAACCAAAAATGAAACTTCATCTGTCAAGCCGCCTGACACACCCTTATCACGAATGTACTTTACTGATGAGGTTTTGATGGAACTCTCCTTCAATGTCTAGAATGTGACGAGTCTCAAATGACCTTACGAGAATTTCATGAGGGTATATGTGGAACACATTCAAGTGGTCTTACCCTAGCAAAGAAACTCCTACGTTCGGGGTATTACTGGTCAAATATGGAGAAAGAGTCTTTCCAGTTTGTCAAGAGATGCAAGAAATGTCAAATCCATTATAACCTCATACATGCACCAGCACAAGAACTCCAACCATTTGCATCAACCTGGCCCTTTATTCAGTAGGGACTCAACCTTGTAGGGAAAATCCATCCATCTTCTTCCAATGGGCAGAGATTAATAATTACGACCACCGAGTACTTCACAAAGTGGGTTGAACTTGTTCCATTAACTACCATCACTAGTAGGTAGGTTGTATCCTTCATTTTAAATTACATCATCTATACGTATGGCATTCCTCAATCCATTGTCATCGAAAATGGTATACCTTTCAAGAATTAGGACATCCAAGAACTTTGTGAAAGGTTTCATATCCAACATTAGTTCTCTACACCATACTACCCTCAAAGAAATTTCCAAGTAGAGGCCTCAAACAAAACCATCCTAAAGATCCTAAAGAATACCATCAACGATGTTGAACGTGACTAGCACGTTCAACTGAACCCTGCTTTGTGGGCATACTACACCAATAGGAGCCACAACATATGTTCTCATCTATGGATCAAAGGCCATTTTACTTGAGGTTAAATTACTCTCGCTCTGAGTGTCATTAAAAATCATCATCTCATATGAAGACTACCAGGGATCTAGACTACAAGAGTTGGAATTATTGGATGAACGTCATCAGCTTGCAATTGATCACCTGAAAGCATATCAACAAAGAATGTCACAAAGTTAAAATCACAAGGTCAAACCAAGAACATTTCAGGTCAGTGATTTGGTACTAAAGGAAAATCCACACAATCAACAAGACATAGAAAAGAAGGGAAAGTTTGAATTGAATTGGCTAGGACCCTTTGTCATTGTATATCATATCAACTATCCACACCTGAAGGGGATATATTTAAGGAACCTATGAATAGTCTGCATCTCAAGAAGTTTTATACCTAAATCATCCAGTGCACGTTAAAAAGTCCTAAAGAAATTAAAAAAAAAACAAAATATATCCTAAAGAAATACAAAAAAATCTTGAAGAAATACAAAACAAAATCAGACAAAGTCCTGAAGAAATCCAAAAAAAATCAGAAAAAGTCTTGAAGAAATCCAAAAAAAAATCAGAAAATGTCTTGAAAAAATGGATACCCTGGTGAAATCCTAGCAAACATACACCTTGGTGAGAGAAAAAGAAGAAGTAAAAAGCTCAAAACTACAAAAAAGTCAAAAAGGGAAAAAATACAAAAAAAAGTGAAAAATCAAAAAAATCGTTACCCTGGTGAAAACCTGACAAACAGGCATCTTGGTAATAGAAAAAAAAAATATAAAATCTGAAAAAGTGCAATAAAAGTAAGTAGTGAAAACCTTGCAAACAGGTGCTATTTGCGATGAGTTGGCTTCTCTAGCTATTGGAACATGTGTTGGTCGTCTATTTTTCCTATCATCATGCATACATGCCTATCATAAAACGAGCTTCATGTACATATCCAGTTGTTGCAGTTGCGTCTCACGTTGGCTTGGTTATTAATGTACATATCCATAATAATTGGTTTGTTTCTCATTGGGGACAAAATCCCGAACTCACTGGGGGTCAAACTGCTTTGAGCTTAAAACAATAGGCTAACAACAGCAAGACAACATGGAAAAAACAACAATCATCCTAAATATAAAAACTAAACATCAATCACAATCAATCAAAACAATCAACCATCCAAATCAACATCAAGACAAACAAATCTAATCTCATTAGATGATCATCTTTTGAATCATGGTTTGATCACTTTCACATGTATGTTCAATTGTCGTATTTTGATTATTGGTATCCTTTCTTTGGAGTACCTCGATGATGTCCTGAACTAGAGGGGCTAGGAAGGAGAATGATATTTTTTTTGTCTGCTTTCTATGAGTCAATCATTACTACTATGCAAATTATCATAGGACATGCTCTACAAAGTATCATTGATGACATTCTGAATTTGCATGGGAAAACGATTAACTCTTGTATGTTTACAAAAGTTATGCTCAAGTGATCTCGATCCAATTATACCTAGATGCTTGTGTTATCTTGCACTATCAAACTCAATGGAAATTGTATGAAAGTTGTACTCAGGTCATCATGGTCTAATTATACCATCAATGTTTGTGTTAACTTTCAACATAATAAATGGGTCAAAATTAACTTTGATGGGGTGGAAAAGGGTAATCCTTGGCCTGTTGGGTGTGGGGGAGTAATAAGGGATGAGAATGGCATTTTTATATCAGCAGTGGCGCTCCCCTTGGGTACCCAGACCAACCACCTTGCTGAAGCCATAGGGGCATTCCTAGCTTTAAATCTTGCTTGTCAATTGAACTACAATTATGTTTGGTTAGAAGGGGACTCTAATAATATCATCCAATGTATCAAGGGCCTTCAAAAGCCTTCATGGACCATAGAAAGCCAGATTAATATATCTAAAAGGACTATAAGCTCTTTTGAAAAATGCTTCATTTCCCATGCCTACCCAGAAATTAATACGGTGGCGGACCTTTTTTGCCAACAAGGGTGTCCAGGCCAATGAAAAAACCACGTGGCATAGAGGTGACAAGTTGGAGGATGATGTCATAGCCTTACTAAAGTATGACATAATCCATGGAAATGCTACTAATATCCCTATCAACTAATGATTATGGATGTGGAGTATCAAGTCATGCAGTCTTGGAACTATTGTTTAATAATTCCAAATCAGAGGCAGGAGTACCAAAGTCTAAATTGCTATTCCAAGATTTTACGCCTCCCATGCTTTCTGGGTATTTTGGCGAGTAGGTTGTGTGGATTTTTGGAGTCTACTGAGCGGTTTTGTTATTTTGCTAAAATGGGTGGTGATTGTCATCGTGTGGAACCGATGGACTGTGAGGAGTTGAGGAAAATGCTAAGGTGTGGCCACTATTGGAGAAGGGAGGATCACCCCTTATATTGAAAAAATTCATGGCTGGGACCCAGAGGTAACAAGGTACTTTGCTAGGGAATGGAAGAATGATAAAATTAATATGTTTGGGAGAAAGGTTGTCATCGATGAGCAGCTTATAGCCGAGGTAACGAGGTTTTCTATGGAGGGTCTTAAATTTTACAGGGATAGGAAACTCTCAGACCTGGCAGTGAAAAAGTTTCCAAAGACGGAGAAGGAAAAAGAGGACCTTCGTAGGGTCTCTAAAAGCAACTACAACTCCAAGAACATTAAGTTGCTCTGCCAAGAGGTTTTAAGGGTGATTATGAAATACATTACTCTAGATGGAAGATACACTAGGGTCTTTGGCTACCACTTTGTGTTCCTCAACCACTTTCAGCATCACGTAAGGGTTTCTTTTCCTTTCTATCTGCTTACCTCTTTGAACGCCAGCCTTAATGATCATAGCATGAACCCTGTTAGACACCCTATTCTTCATGAAGGCTTGCTTGTCTTAATTTTTGAGCATTTTAAAGCCATGTCTACCCTTTCCCGATTGTCTCCTTCTCCCCACTTGTTTGTTTCTACTGAGGATGAATTGGACACAAGTTACACAAATAAGGAGGAATGAGAAATAGATTTAAAGGATGAGGTTGGCCTCTCCTTGAAGGATTTGGGGAAGGGCAGTAGAAAAGGCAAGACAAAAGCTAGTGCCCCCTCTACACCTGGTTCTTTGTCCCCTAAAGGTAGAGTCAAGGTTTTTTCCCTTGGTTCTAAACATGCCAAATCTAAGGTGAAAGGAAAATCTATTGTCTCCCCCCAGGAGAAGGTTAAAAGAAAGGATTTAGTGGAAAATAACCCTTTCTATGATTTTGACCATGAGGAGTCTCAGTTGGCCCCATTGTCGAAGGATTCAAGCTACCCTGTCACTGACAGAGAGAATAGGCCTTGTTTTCCTAGAGACATTAATGCAAATGACCATTACTTCAAAGTTGAATGTGAGTTCCCTGATGACATCCTCGCCATTGCTCGCAATGGGGTTGTGGACTTTTTTAGAATGATGAAATGGGTGTTTTTTGAGATTAAGGAAATTAAGCTAAAACAGAGGGCTTTGAGCAGCAAGCTAGAAGGGCCTGAGTTGATTGATCACATAATCAAAGATAGAGATAGGGCTACTGACTTATGGACTGAGGAAGAAAATAAATACATGGTGGAATGCCTTAAGAAAACTATGGAGGATCTTCAAAAATTTAAGAAAATCGTGAGGACAAGGTCTCTTCTATTGAGGAAAATCTTAAGAATATAAAAGAGTTAATTTAAATGGTGATGAATATGAGCCACAAGGTATTAAAAACTACTGCGGATATAATGAACATCATGGTTGGAACTCTAGAGAATGTTTATCAGGAAAAGACTGTTGTGGAACTGGATGCTGAAAAAGAGAAAGGCCAGGAGGAGTTTGTTGGTCCAAGCAAAAGAACTAGAGTGAATCTGAAGAGAAAGGCAAACAAGGCTCCTGTTAACATTCAGGAGCTAAATAAAGTGGTGCTCAACATGAACCAACTGGAGCTGGAGGTGGCGGACATCCTGAAGACTCTGACCTAGTGGTTGGCTTGTTGTTAGGCTTTTGTTGGCTTTTCTATGGTGTTGCCTCCATGTTGGTTTTTATGGGTCTTCTTTTCTGGAAGCTTTATGTTTTCTGATTTGAATTTGGTCATGTTATATATGTCTCTACTTTTTTGTTAAAGGGTTTCAGGGCCCCTTCAAAACTATTTTTTCCTTAATCAAAAACTTTCAACATAATAAAGGCTCAATGATGATAAAAATCACGACAAATTGGCTAAATAGAATGACAACCTTTCATTTTAGACCTGCATGGTAGATTAGATTGCATCCATATTAATCTTGCATCTGTATTTCAGGATTTTCCAAGGCTGGAACAATTTTCAAACATTTTTATCTCTATCATTAAATGGATTGAGTATACTTGACATTAACAAAAACATATCATTCTCGTGTAGTTGTATAATCATTTGCATATCATACATCCATTCATACATGGCATCATATTATTTGCATTGAAAATATAAAAAGAAATGCATTACATCACATTTGAATAGTTATATTCATCTCATGTAGTGTAGCAACATCCTATATATGCATGTTAGAAAAATACAATAATAAGTTGCATCACATTTCAATTGCATCCATCCCATATCATAAGACATCATCCATAAAACATTTAACATCATAATCTATGCATTAACATATCATCATTGCATAATCATGAAAACATAAACATCAGGTAAGCATCATAATATAGAAACCAAATGCACCCATCATAGAAATTTATCATAATAAAAATGCACATGGACATCATATAGATCAACCATCATCGTTGCATGTCATATATAATCTCAAAATCAGAATGTCAAGTGTACAAATGATATCAACATATGAAGAGATGCATCATCAAAAGTGTGGTAGTATATCATAATGTCAATGTATACATCAAGTGTCTCAAATACATCAGATATGATCACGAAGCTATGAGGTGCTTCTCCCAAACCTCGTTGGCCTCACTAAGCCTCCTTCAACACCACATGATGTACTTGCACCTGTTGCACCTATACTTGGGTTTGGGGCTAGATCTCGATGTGGTGGTTATGTCACACCCATGGTGGTAGTCCGAGAGTGGTTGTGTGCTGATCTAGACTAGGCATAGCTAGCTCTCTACTCTGTAGGCACAACTACATGATATCGACCTATGTAATACTTGGCCTCTTTGGTGACCCATGTGACCTCTCTCATCATATCACCTGTAGTGGTCCCTTTTGCCACTCTATGCAATATGTCGGCTAAGGCCACTACCTACTCACCCTGTTGTCTAGCCACATCTCTCTCAGCTATCAATGTGGCTATCTATGCCTATGCTTGTGCATGTGCCAAAATATCTTACACCTGTGCCAGCTAACCTTGTAGTGTCTAAACTTGAACCTATAAAGCAACTATCTGTGTCTACTGCTGTTGCGAGGGCAACCTAATCTATACACACTGTTGTGTTGCGGCCACTAGAGATATCCTCCTCTGAGGTACCATAAAATCTCTCATATAAAATGCCAGTCTACCACCTGCACCTCCACCATCATCTCCACTATCATCTGCACCATCCCCATCTCCATCCTCGTCACCCCCATCACCACTCTCTCCCTCCTCCTCATCATCTCCTTCACCTCTCCTCTGCATGGATGCATGTGGTGGTGCCCTCTCATCATCATCTAATAACAACACAGGATCATCTAGGCTCGATATCCATGGAAAAGGATGGGTAAAGAAATATTGCACATAATCCTCTGAGTATAAAGCCTCTATAATCTTTGGGTGATAGTCCCATATAACTAGCTATAAACCAAAGTACTCCTGGCAGACAACATCACACAATAACACAAGCCCCCACTCTAGAATTTCCTATCGTCTATGTGCATACTGAGCCACCCCCTAGGGCATCCCTTGTACCCTATCATACTATCGATGTACTCTCCCTAGAAGGAATCTCTCAATGATAAAAGGTGTCCTCCCAATCAGGTATCTAGTTGTGCATACATAAGGCATCTATGTGTCATCCTCTAGCCACTGCTCGCAACCTATGTAGGGTCTCCATATAATAGTATCTAGATCATCAAGGACTCTCCTCTAGTACTCCAGTTTTCCCAGCTTATAATATACAACTGGACCTGTGTATCCATGAACATATGGCCTCCCAACTAGTTGATGGCTCTCTGCAACTTGTCTTGTGACAGCTATGTCCTCCCACACCCATATTTGTAATAATGTGACTCCAACTGATAAACTGGATGCCATGAGGCAGACAACCTAGTGAAGATCATGGTATAAATGAGAAAGCATGTAGGATCCTTAGGCATATTGATTTTGTTGTGTTATCAGGCTCTCTAGTGTCCGACCCCATCCAACTGAGAGTCCCTTCAACCTACGGTCGGGACATAAGAATCAACCAATGTACCCAACAAGCACACATGACAATGTGGCATAGGAATCAACCATATCCTGCCATGAGATCTTATAACCACAAATCTGATCATCCTTGAAGACTCTCCTCAAGGTATCGGTCCCTCCCTGCTCAGTGACATCATAAACAACCAAATCTCCAACAATGAGAATACGTAGAATCTGGTAGACGTCTTCTAGTGTGATTGTCATCTCACTAGTGGGTAAGTGGAAGGTGTTGTGGTCGTTGTGCCACCTCTATGCCAAAGTTTTCAAGACCCCCAATTAATTCTAACCTAGGGCATATTGAGCAATGAAGTCAACCCACGTCATCCAATCACATGTAGATCAACCGGATCTAAATGTAGTATCAAATCCTAGGTCCTTAGGAAATGCTCTCGCAACATCAGGATGGAAGAAGGCTCCTATCATCATAGCATATCAAAAATCAGCTATCTTCTTAATTAATCAAACATCAATCAACCTATCAATCTAATTAGCTCTTATGAGACTTTGATCAAATCTTATGAGCGTTTATCATTGATCCTCACCTATCATGAGGTCAATCATCATCAATCTATCATTGATCCTCACCTATCATGAGGTCAATCATCAGCAATCTATCATTGATCCTCACCTATAATGAGGTCAATCATCATCAATCTATCATTTATTCTCACCCATCATGATATCAATTATCATCTAATCTATCAAAATCATCAAACAACATCAAATCGAAGGTTGATGCGATCAAACATCATCAAAATCAAGGAGTTTAATAAAAAAACATCAATCTAACATGGATGCACTAGAGAATTTCATGTATGCACCAAAACAAAGTCCTTATGCGCCAAAAGTTTGGATGTGCCATGAAATCTACCGGATGCACCATTTTAGTGTCTCTATGCACTAATTACTCAATGTGCTAAAATGTTTCACTGATGCACTACACCTAACCAACAAATACACTAAAAACCAACCCTATGTGCTAATCTATCATATGTGCAAGAACATGAACCCGATGTGCTACATTAGGGTTTCTATGTGTTAAACCGCTAAAAGCAAAATTTAAACATGGAAAAAAAAGTGAGAAAAATGAAATGCACAAATCATGAGGAGGTTTTTTGGGGTACATACTAGAGGTCCATACACTACTGGGCAGTTGTGATGTTGCACACGCTCGAATCAATGTGTTTGAATTTGAAACACCATCTTGCTCAAAGTTGCTTAAAATCACTCACTCTCTCAAACTTTCAAACTTCCAAATGCACAAATGATTTCCTTTTCAGTCTTTTTTACCTTTTAAAGGGTGATTAAGTGGGATTTTTATGGCAGTGATTTGTTTTACTTTTTTCAAAGGGGCTTAATTCATCAATTAACCAACAAGGGTAGATTTCACTATTATTTTCGAGAGATAAATCATTGAAACGTGCTGAAAATTTCAAAATCATCAAAAATGCCAAAAAATTCAAAATTTCCGAAAAATTCAAAAATTCACCAATTTATCTCCTGAGGGGGCATATATCCATCATCACTCAAAAATTCAACATCTAGGCCATCGAAAAAAAAATTGTCAGCATCACTAACAAATTTTTCTTTGAAGCAATGTGTAAACACATCACTTCAAAGAGGAGAAAAATGTATACACCTGAAATCGGTCAAGATAATCAATTAATTAAATACAAGGTATTTAATTATGAAAACCTCTTAGTTCCTCTACTTATAAATAAATTGGAAAATTTATTTATATAGTTCACTTTCTTAAAAAAATTCTAAAATCATTTTTCTTCATGATTTGATTAAATAAACAAATCTAACTAATTTATTATATTTGATTAATTCCCTTTCATTAAAATTGAATTTCTAAATTCAATTTTCTCACATTTCTACATAATTTTCTAACCCCCTTTCACCTCATCTGCCACCTCAGCATGTGTCTCATGAATTTTAATATTTCTAATTTTTAAATGGAATTTTTTGTCAACAAACTCCTAACAAGATTGGAGACACATGGCTTCTCCTTCCATTTGATGCCCTTCAACACTTGGTCATTTTTTCTCTTAAAGGGGACAACCTCCATGATTTCCTCCAACTTCCTCACTTTCTACCGTCGATCTCTCTGGATCATATTCTCAACTGTCGAATCCTGCCACATCACAATATGCCTTGGAAATCTTATAAATACAGCCTCATTCTCCAATATTTGGGATCCCATCTTTGAGAAAACTTACGCTGTAGAGATTATCTTTGAGCATGTAAGAGAATTAGAGCATTTAGAGCCTTCATCATTTAGCATAGTAGAAGCATACAAATTTAGAAACATGGCTTAGTTCTTAGTTATATTTCCATTATCATAGTAGTTTTATTCAACATTTGCATCATAGTCTTTGGCATCATCTCCATTATCATATCACCATCATCACTTGCAACATATCACATAGTTTATCAAATCATATAGGAACCAAGATTCTTGCATTTTACAACATCCATTCTCTAGGTGGCCATTCTGAAAGTCATAGTGCAAGCAAAATTTGAGAGCCCTTATGATTTAAGGAATCCTTAGAAATAGGAAACAATGGAATGGCTTTAGGGATTGATTATGTTTTGAATTCGATTAATTTCGTTATTTCAATTCTCTAATATAATACATTTCATTGGTTTTGTGTTGATTATTCACTTATTTACACTAATTCACATGACACATTCATCAACACACAACCAATGGAACTTATTATATTAGAGAATTAAAATCACAGAATTAACCGAATTTAAAACATAATCAATCCCTAAATCCGTTCCATTGTTTCCTATCTCTAAGGATTCCTTGAATCATAAGGGCTCTCAGAATTCTCTTGTAAAGTCACTTCTAGTCAAGAATTAGAATGTGGATGAAAGTTTTGAAGTTGAGAATCCCATCTTTAAAGACATTCAGATCTCTCCAATTAGAAATTTGGAGAGTTCTTATGAGGAAGCTAGAGAGGATGGTAGCCTTTTTGAAGATCTAGAATCAGAACCTCCAATGGATGATGAGATAAGAGATGGGGAGGACTTGGGCCTAAATGCAGAATTGGGTATTTTGGAGAAAACTTTGGCTAAGCAGGTAAAGGTGAAGGTGGGTGAAAATAATAAATGGGGGCCAAAATCAGTGAGGATGAAGTTAGAAATTGTAGGAAGTGCAACAGGGCAAAAAAAGATGAGATCGAGAAAAGGCTACACCTTTTTCTCGGGAGAAATGAAGGTCCTTTCGTGGAATGTTAGGGGCTGCAATTCCCCTAATAAATATTTGTTTGATCAAAATATGCCTTGATCAAACGAGACTAGATGTTGTTCTATTACAAGAGTTGAAGCTCAATGGGGCTGATGTAGATTCTTTTAATAGGTGATTTGGCTCTTGGAAGTGTTTTATTGTTGAAGAAGTAGAAGATTTTGGAGGCTTAGGTCTTTTGTATAAAGATGCAGCCATTGAGGTCTAGGTAATTAGATCAAAAAAGTCTTGGCAATGGGTTAATGTTTTATCTAAGCAATTACTTTCAAGTTTCTATATAATTAATGTCTATGGGCCGAACAATATTTGTGAAATGAGAGGAGTAAGGAAAGCTATTTCGAAGGTGTTGTTTGCTAATGGTGATAGCTTGTTTCTTTTGGGGGTGACTTTAATGCAATCTTACGACCATCTAATAAGAGAGGTGGTCTTGGATGGCTAAATCAAAAGAACAAGGATTTCAGTGACTTTGTGTGTAGCAATGGCCTTTTTGAAATTCAATTTAAAAGTGGTGATTTCACTTGGACAAATAGGAGAAGTGGTTTTTTAAATATTGCTGAAAAATTAGACAGATTTTTTATTTTTGGGAATTGGGTAGAATTTCAGTGGACCTTTCAAGATGACATCCACCCCATTACAGGGTCTAATCACTATCCAATTAGTGTGAGAATTCAAGAGGATGTTGTACCGAACCGATGCCCATTTAAATTTGAAAAAATATGGCTAAGAGAGGAAGGTTTTTTGGAACTGGTGGCTAGATGGTGGTCTAATGTGCCACCACAAGTTGGAAATAAAGCCTTTATGTTTTTCAAAAATTTGCAATTTTTCAAGGAGAAGCTGAAAAAATGGAATATAGAGGTGTTTAAGAACATCTTCTTGGAAAATCTTAGAACTGAACAAGACTTGGGGGTGTTACATTCAAAATTTATTGAAGGGGTTATGAGTGAGGATGATTTTCTAAAAGAAAAAGATCTTAATAAGCATTATGAGAAGATTTTGGCAAGAGAAGAAATCTTTTGGAGATAGAAATCAAGGGAGACATGGCTCAAAGAGGGGGACCCTAATAAATTTTTTTTTCACAATTCGATTAAGGTCAGGAGGTCCTGAAATAAAATGTTTTCAATACAAGAAAAACATGGAAATACTCTTAAGGAAAATGATGATATTTGTAAGATGGGAAAAAATAAAATAGCATAGATAAAAGTGATAGCCAACACTTCTAAGCTATTAACCTCATCCAAACAAGAGAATACAATGAAAGCATAAGTAAAATGAAAACATAAAATAATAATACTCCCCATGCTTGATCTTGAATCACTTCTCTTGTTCTCCTATTTCTCCTTATGCAACTTTTCCCTCATATTTTGAATTAGACTTGTGCAAACACCTGCAAATTGTAAGTAGAAAGTTGGAGATAAAATGACTATTAAATCAAAAATGGAGGAGAAAGAATGCTTTTATAGACAACCATTCAAACGAACGGATGAGATTGATCTTCTAGAAATATTCTAAGATCAACGGATGAGGATTTGTGAGAGGGAGGTTACAAAATGGATGGCCAAGATCGAATTTCTAGAAAGATGCCAAGATCTACAGTTGAAAATCAATGCAACCAGAATATGTCATGCATGGAAAATATATGACGTCGATAGCTATGATGCCCTACGACTATGACATACATGTAGGACATGTAGGCTACGACATGAAATAATGATAGGGGATCTTTGCCCAAAATGGAGGGATAAATAATTTATTTTAAATCATTTATTCAAAAATGGAGGAGAAGGGGAAGTGGCAAATAAATAGTTTATTTCAAATTATTTATTCGGAAGAAATGAAAAAGGAGATTTAATTAAATTCATAAATTTAATTAAAGGAGGAGATAGAAATTAAATATGGATAGTTGATTTGGCTCAATTATTTAATTATAGAAGAATAAAAGGTCAAATAATAATTATTATCTGACTATGGACATGTGATGAAAGATAAATAATTAAATAAATAATGGTTTATTTAATTATTGAAGAAAGGGGTATTAATGACACAATTAATTTATTTTAATTGATCAAGATAGAATAGAGATTAGAAAGTGAATTAATTAAATAATTATTTAATTAATAATGAAATATGATCAGGAATAATTAAATAATTAAAATTATTTAATTATTAGAGGATGATGACTAAGGAAAAAAAGTTGCTCGAAGACTTAGGACATTTTTTAGTGTCTACATTTTACCCCTCTTTGACATAATGCAGTTCATCGTGTTGTGTCAAAGAAATTTAATTTTTAAATATGCCCCAATGTAAAGAGAAAGGGGAAGGATGCCCAGAAGGGTTGTGGTATGCCCCCTCGAGAGGACAAGTGGGTTCAAAGAACATGAAAGTGCTCTCGAAATGGAAGATAAGACTAGGGGATGAAGGATAGAATAAATGTTAGCATGAAGGAGATGGAATGTTAGTGTGAAAAGGGGAAAGAAGATAGATAGGAAATGATAAGGGAACCAACTTTCATGCTTACATTTATATATTTATCATCATTGGGTGTCAAAAATGTTACAAATGGACCACAAACACCATGGTATGACATAAACCAAGGTGTGAAAGGTGACCATTTGGGAGAGACAAACAGTCAAAAAGACAAGGAATGCCCTAGCTCATACTAGGGACCCAATTGTCCCAGTCTTTTTGCCAAGACAAATGACAAGCATCAAACAAAGGAAAGAGGTCATGATCCATCATCGTCCCTCTAAATCCATTGATAGGATATCCTCGAGGAGACTAGTAACATGACCCAAAACCAATCGAAAATATAAGAAGATCTAGACTAACAAAGTATTTTCCAAGATAGTGTTTTCCAGTGATAATGATGATTGTTTGATTGGTTGATTAGGTTGACCAAGATGACCGATTTGATTGATAGGTTGATAAAGATTGATAATGTGATTTGATTTACCATGCCTAGCCTCAAGAAGGAAACATCCTAATGAATGAAAGGTTGGTTGACCAAGTTGATAAGATTGATTGGTGTGAAAAAGTTGATTGACAAAGATGACAAATTGATTCAATCGATAGATTGGCAAAGATTGATTAACAAATTGACAAAAGATGACAGATTGATTTGATCGATAGGTTGACAAAGATTGATCATTTGTTTGATGAATATGACCAAGTGATGTGATGATACCCAATTTCAAGAAAGACACACCATGTTTAAGGTAGAGGACACATCTAATAAATTTGACCAAATGATAAGTGTTGATGAGGCACCTATCCGCAAGAAAGACATATCCTACGTAAGGTAAATGACCAAATTGAAAAAATCTAATCTCAAGAAGGACACATCCTGATAAGAGACAAGAGATAATACTGAATGAGACAAATGACATAATGCCCCATTCGATTTGAATGGCCAAGTTGATGGATGATAAGATAATTGATTGTTGGAGGATTTCATTCGTTTGTTGTTTTGTGATTGAATGATGATTGCTTCCAGACCAAGGAAATGACTTGACTCAATGAACCCTAAATTACTTGACCTAGGGGGCCTCGAGGGGTCATTGACAGATGGCCTTGCCTACGTAGCAGTGTTGTAGAGACCTCGTAGTTCGACATGACTTGACTTTGTCTTATTCGACAAAATACTGAGTCATAATTTTATTTGGACAACCTAAAGGGATTTACCTAATGCCTCGAGGGATTATTTAAGATGAGCCTTGCCTACATAGAAAATGCGTAGAGGCAACGTAGTTCGACCACTCTAAAAAAAAAATGACTCAGACTCAAACTCTATTTTTGGGATTTTTGATGTTTTGTGATGTTTTGGGATTTTGAGGATTTTATGATTTTTTTGGATTTTGAAATGTCTTGTTTTTTTGGGATTTTTTAAAATGTTTTGATTTTTTTGGATTTTGAAATGTTTTAATTTTTGGATTTTTGAAATGTTTTGATTTTTTGGATTTTGGAAGTTTTGATTTTTTTGGATTTTGAAATGTTTTAGTTTTTTTGGATTTTGAAGGTTTTAAAGGGTTGGTACCATGTATTATTTCCCATGAAGATTTAAGTCAAGGAATTACCCCCAATCAGGTATAGGACCTATTTACTATGCGTGAGGGGAATAAGAGGACGAATGTAAAGGAAGATCATGAAGACAAAGGATACTGGATATTGGTTGTTTTCAAGCCATGGGAAGGATGGTGAAGCTTTATTATGGATGAATGAGACTCTATTATGGATGATAACTATAAGGATCATGGAAAATGCATGTGAAAAATACCCACAATCAACCAAAAGGCATACACAAGGATCCAAGGACAAACATGATCTTGCCCCTAGTCAAGCTGAAAACCAATTGATAGGTGATGATGATGACGACAACGTTGTTTGATATGGGAAGGACACATCCCGAAACAACATGAGGATTGGGAAAGACATATCACGTGGATGATAATGTAACGAAAGGATCAAGGTTTGCAGCAAGGCTGCGAAAAAAGCCAATGAATGTTTTGGATGATGCACTAGAGTGCATAGCAAGATTGTATGGATTAGGCTTGTTGCATTTGAAATGACTAACCTTAGGACAAGATGGGATTATGGAGGGAACTTGGATAAGTGGATTAGAATCCTTAAACCAATGACAAGGGAAAACCACGTCCAGCAATAGGTATGAAAAGATAATGGATTGATTTTGGAAAAGGATAAGAGACATGAGGATTATTGGATGGAAGAATTAGGATATGATCTCCAAGGACTATTTTGCATACGAATAATTTATTTTCTCCAAGATATGGTTTGGATAAATTCTATGAAGGCAGTGACATGATATTTCATGAATAGTGTATGACCAAAGGATACACATGCCAATAATTTTTCCAAAGCATGATTTATATTTGTACCCCATTTCTTTATCAAGATCAAGGTAGGTGGGAGAATGGATGGAAATGATAGGGCTTAGATGGATAGGTGGAAGTGTCATAAGGAATGTCATGTGAAGGGTATGGGAGATGATACAACTTGCCCCCAAGTGTAGTGGTCCACATAGATAATTTCTTTTACACATGATGTCTGTTTGCCAGGTTTTCATCATGGTACTTATCCAAAGTGCCATAAAAATGGTTTTCACTATTGGACAAAAATTTTCTCTTTACTTTTTTTTTTCTCTTTTTTTTCCTTTTTGATGATGTCACACAAGATGCCTATTTTCCAGGTTTTCATCAATGTGACAAATTTTCTGATTTTGTATATCTACTTGATGTTTTGTATGATCGTTGATTGTTTTGAATCCTTTGATGGTGTTGATGTAGATACTAGTGTCATGATGTGCCAATAGTGACCTTTATGGAGTAATTGTCTTGCCAGGATCATAGCACTTGTATACAATTGATCGATGTCATTGTGATCCTCTTTGATACTAGTGTTGGCCTTATCAGAATACGCACATTGTGATAGAGTGTCATTTGAGTCCTTATGATAAAGAGTTGTTTCCAAGATGTGATGGATTCATGAGGTATGTATTTTATACTTTAGGCATGATGTAGGATTATGATGGATGATGGTAGATGTGGAAGGATTATTTGGACATTTGGATGAATCACTTTTTATTGTCCAAACTTGGGATGTTGGATGGTGGAGTTTGGAGTTTTGATTGGGATAGATTTTGGAGCCAACACTTCTATATGCCCTACTTGATGACCATTTAGAAGGAGGTGGACATTTATTATATGTGGGAGTCCTCTTTTCTTGTAGCTCCACATTTTGATTGACTTTTACTTTTGAACTATTTTCTTTGTTTGATCCATTTTTCTTTGGGATCCATTTTAACTTCATTTGTCCATTTGTATTTTTGTTTGATTCAATGGCCTTTGAAATTTGATTTTGAACTTTGGATTTATAATAATTTTATTTTTGTTGGTTCCAAATGGAAGATTTATTAATGTTGGAATGACGGTTTATGGTATGGATGGAAGGAGTGTTGGCAGCAATCTTATGACAAGGACTACTCATGGCCCCCATTTTGATTTTTGTATTAGATAATTTTTTCCCCAATATCGAGGAGGTACCACTAACATCGTTTGATTATCTCATTTAAGAATAACCAAGACCTTGATGTCTATGATTTGCATAAAATTGTACTGGTTCTATAATGCCTTGCTTATGCAGGCCTAGTCCTTTTCCTTCATATTGCATGCTCTAACAGATTATGTTTGCGATGGGGTATTTTTTGTTTTGAAAGCAAGATGTGAACCCATCATTATATATGTGGAAATTGCTGCTTGGAATCTCCTCATCTACAAGAAAGCCTACTTTGAAAAAGGTGGATGCTCCTAGTTGATAGGATGCTTGGGATTTATCATTTGTCATGCTTGTTTCTTCTTGATCATTTGGGATGTCGATTTGATTCATGGTAGCTTGTGTATCCTCTTCTTTGACTTGATCCATAGTAGCTTGTTTATGTTCTTCTTGATCCATAATAACCTTTTTGTGTTATTCTTTGACTTGATCCATAGTAGCTTATTTATTTTCTTTTTGATCTATAGTAGCCTTTTTGTGTTCTTCTTTGATTTTATCCATTCCATTTGTTTGATTATCTATGTGTCCAAAGGAGGCAAGTGTCTCATTTTGGGAAATGGAGGTGTTTGGAATTTGGATGGGATCAACTTCAAATGTTTGATCATGTATGGTATAAAGTTCAATGAGATGATCATTTTGGATTTCTTGTTCAATGGTAGGATCTTGGTCAAAAATAGGTGTATCTTGGATGACATGATTGAGAACATAATCTTGATCAAGGATAGGTGTATTTTGGATGCCATGATTAGTTAGAAGGATCTCTTAGATGGACTTAAGGATGGGGTCATGAGATGGACTAATTTGATCTTGACATGAAGGTAAAGTTATGATGTCATGCTTTGGACCTTCTATTTGACATGTATCCTCAAGTTTAGGCAATGGAATTTGATTTTGGAAAAGGATATGATTTTCTTTGATAGACCCAGGATTTTGACATGGCAATAATGGAGCTTCAATAGCAAGATATTTTTCAGTATTGGTAGACAATGGAGGACATGATGGTGAAAAATGGTTGTATGGTGTAGGATCAACAATGTGATTGGATTTCCTAACTTTGTTTTCATTTAGGAGTTGAACAAGTTCCTTTGCTAGTTGTCCTTGGAGAGCATTAATTAATGTACTTTTATTGGATGGTATTGGAGTGGATGGCAATTGGTTAGTGGATGATGGATTAGGATAAGATGTGGAGGATTGGAATGGACCAGTAGATGATGGATTATGATAGGATGTGGAGGATTGGAATGGACTAGCAGAAGGTTGGTTTCCCTTGTCAAAGTTAGGATAGGGATGATTAATGGACATTTATTGGGGATTAATGGTATGGATTGTGTCAAGTGACTCTTGATAGTGAGGGTAGATGTATGAAGGACTAGAGATTATGGATTGTTGGTAAGAAGGGTATGTGAGTGGTTAGTATTGGCAATTGAGGATTGATTGGTATTCAACTTGACTACGAAGAAGATCAAGGTAAAGTGAAGACATGGTCATGAATTTGGATTAGGATGGATAAGGAAAACTTAGTGAGGACCATACAAAACTTGTGACCTTTGGATGACAATGCAAGGTGCCAATGCAAAATGGATATGAAACTAGGCTATTTTTTTGTGATTTTCAAGGATATAAGGATGCAAAGTGCAATCTAGGCAATATGAGTCTTAATGAGAGTAATGTGAAGGAATTTTAAACTAAGAGTGGAAATCAAGCCAATGTGAACCCAAGGAAACAAAATCCAAATTTTATTGACCATAAGAGAACAACCAAGACTAGGACACAAGACCAAGATCAAACTTGACAAAGTGACAAATGACAAGACAATGACAAATAGAATGTGTAACCCAAAATTCCCAAAAGCTCAAAGGTCTCCCTATGTTCAAAATTTGAAGGCCTAAATGCAACCTAAGGGTGAAAGTCCAAACTGTGCAATCCAAGGAATGAAGGGATGCAACCAATAATGCAATGTTTTCCTAATGGGGATGCTTAGAATGGGTTGGCAAACCTTGCAAGTCTCTAGTTTGGAAATCAAGATCATAGTCAAGATGAGTTGGACAACGATTTTTGAAACTTTGGTGATCAGTATTTTGTGGTTTTGTTTCAATAAGTTGTGGTTCACAAAGAGTTATTTTTGAAAATTTGATGTTTTGGACTTGTTTTGAGTGGATTTTTGATTGATTTTGATGAAATTTGTCTTGGAAAACACAATAGACAGTATCAAGCACTTTGTTTGAGGACTGGTTTGATGTAAAAATATTTGATTTTTTAAAGAAGACAAGCACAATCCTAAAGTTGGCAAGAACTATATTCATTGGATCCCACACGGATTTTACTCCAACCACACTTATTCTTAGCGGGTGACTTAGAAGCTTGGCCACACAAGCTCCCCCTTTCATTGCACTCACTTATTGGGTCAACCAAGCTTTGAGCTCTCATAACTCTCCCATGATAGGCTCTTCACCTCTACTAAGAATTGTGAGAATGCAGGTGCCTTGGCAACGACCATTTTCGCACCAGCGAATAGGAAAGGTTTTTGGCAACTACAAACAAGAGGTATCTTATAAGGGCATCTGGTTCAAGGGTACTATGATAAAATCCCTCAGGATGTATCCCTACCCTTAGAACAAGGGGTTACATATCATAAAGATACTGGGGGAGAGCTATCGCATACCACATCCCATTGATTGCAAACTTTCCTTGCAATCACAAATTTCTATAGCGATTCGAAAGGACTTGGATTTAGCCCTTACTGCTTAGGGTCGTCCCTTGGGGTGAGTACTTTTTCCCACCAAAGCAGGCCCTTCTAATGGGTGAACACAAAAAATGGATGGGTCTGGCTTTCTTATCACTGGGTTTGCACAAGGTGAGAGCATAATACCTACCACCCTCAAACACTAAGACATGGTGTTCATTTACCCTCTAATTTAATCTATGTGAGAAAGACAGTTGTAAATTTTAAACCTTTGCTTATGATTTGAAGACACTTTGATTCATTTTATTCCAATGAAATTTTGATGCAAGTTCATTTTAATACCCATGAGTGAAAATATGCAACTTGTTGTTCATTTTAAACCCATGAATGAAACATGCAATTTGTTGTTCATTTTAAGCCCATAAATGAAATATGCAATTTGTTGTTCATTTTAAACCCATGAATTAAATATACAATTTATTGTAAATTTTAAGACCAAATGAGTGACATATGCAAATTGTGGTTCATTTTAAGCCCATGAATGAAATATGCAATTTGTTGTTCATTTTAGCCTTTATGAATGAAAATTCATGTTCATTTTAACCTTTATGAGTGTGAATGCAATTTTTTGTAGTTGTCGAAAGAAAACAAAATTAATTATGCCTAAAGAAATGAAAAGCTCAATTTTTGTTTCTAAAGAAACAGTTTTTAGACTCCCTCCAACCTATACCACATGTTGAAAAAAAAGAGATTAGTAACTCAAAAGAAAAGTTTAATGACAACAGAAAATTGAAACAGCAATAACTTTCTCAAAACTTAACAAAAATTTTAATCATTTGAATCCATGGAAAGCTGAAAATCAAACCTTCGAAACCCAGAAATTAGTTTTCCAATATTCTGCACGAAAACATTGTTATAGGCAAAAGAAATGTGAGTTTTAACAAATAAATTTAAAAAACAACAAATACTAAAATGGCCATAACTTTCTCAAAACATATCAAAATTTCAAACCATTTGAAGTTTCAGAAAGCTAAAAATGAGGCCTATAAAACCCAAATAACAGTTTTTGAATATTTCATACGCTCATTTTTCTGTGCTCAAAAGAAGATGACGGGATTTTGTATGAATTCTTGGTTGTAACCTGCAAAACAACAAAAATATACAGATTTCTCTGCAAAGTTGTAAGATTCACATTGGGTTCACCAATGTAAGATGGGAAAAACTAAAATAGCATAGATAAAAGTGGCAGCCAACACTTCTAAGCTATTAACCTCTTCCAAACAAGAGAATACAATGAAAGCATAAGTAAAATGAAAACATCAAATAATAATACTCCCTGTGCTTGATCTTGGATCACTTCTCTTGCTCTCCTATTTCTCCTTATGCAAATTTTCTCTCAGATTTTGAATTAGACTTGTGCAAACACCTGCAAATTGTAAGTAGAAAGTTGGAGATAAAATGACTATTAAATCAAAAATGGAGGAGAAAGGTTGTTTTTATAAACAACCATTCGAATGGACATACAAGATTGATCTTCTAGAAAGATTCTAAGATCAACGAATAAGGATTCATGAGAGGGAGGTTACAAAATGGATGGCCAAGATCGAATTTCTAGAAAGATGCCAAGATTTACGGTTGAAAATTGATGCAACCAGAATATGCCATGAATGGAAAAGATATGACGTCGGCGACTATGATGCCCGATGACTATGACAGACATGCAGAACATGCAGGCTATGACATGAAATAATGACAGGGGATCTTTGCCCAAAATGGAGGGATAAATAATTTATTTTAAATCATTTATTCGAAAATGGAGGAGAAGGACAAGTGGCAAATAAATAATTTATTTCAAATTATTTATTCAGAGGAAATGAAAAAGGAGATTTAATTAAATTCATAAATTTAATTAAAGGAGGAGATAGAAATTAAATATGGATAATTGATTTGGGTCAATTATTTAATTATAGAAGAATAAAAGGTCAAATAATTATTATTATTTGACTATGGACATGTCATGAAAGATAAATAATTAAATAAATAATGATTTATTTAATTATTGAAGAAAGGGGTATTAGTGATGCAATTAATTTATTTTAACTGATCAGGATAGAATAGAGATTAGAAAGTGAATTAATTAAATAATTAAATAATTATTTAATTAATAAAGGAATATGATCAGGAATACTTAAATAATTAAAATTATTTAATTATTAGAGGATGATGACTAAGGAAAAAATGTTGCTTGAAGACTTAGGACATTTTTTCAATGTCTACAATATTTGCAATGAAGTTGTGTGTTTCTTTTCAAAAGCTTTTAGATGTAATCAGTTTGATTTTCTCAGGTGGATACAATTTTGGAAGTTATCCCTCTGTGTGTTTGAGAAGCTCAGAATGCAATGCTTTCAAAGGTTATCACAATGGAAGAAGTTAAATTTTCTCTCTTTAGTCTTGGTGGAGACAAAGCACCTAGTCCTGTTGTTTTCCCAACACTTTGTTTCTAGAAATTGTGGGATGTCTTGGCTACCAATCTTTGGGAGGTGGTGGAGGAATCAAGAGCAAGTGGCTTTGTTTTGAAAGACTTAACAATATATTTATTGCTCTTGTCCCCAAGAAAGATGAAATTTTGTCTTTTAATGATTTTAGGCCCATCTCTCTCTGCAACACTTTATATAAGGTCATTTTGAAGGTGATGGAAAATAGGTTGAAGGGTGTTCTTGATGTTGTGATCTCTCCTGAACAAAGTGGTTTTTCATCGAACCACTCCATCTACGAAGGAGTCATTGTTGCTCACGAGGCGATTCACTCTATTTGAATAGCTCAAATTGAAAGAATGCTAGTAAAGTTGGATATTAGGAAGGTGTATGATGAAGTTAACCTAAATTTTCTTTTAAAGGTTCTTAGGAGGTTTAAATTTTGTCATGCTTGGGTAAATTGGGTTGAAATTTAATTTAAAACCCCTCATTTTTCAGTTTTAGTGAATGGAAGCCCACAAGGATTTTTTGACTCTAAGAAAGGAATAAGGCAGGGGGACCCAATCTCGCCTTTCTTGTTTATAATAATGGTTGGAGCTTTGGGAAGAATGATATCAAAAAAAGGGGAGATGGGGTCTGGAAGGGCGTTTAGGTTGCGGAGGGTGTTGATTCTCTTTCTCATCTATAGTTTGTTGACGATACTCTTCTAATGGGGGAAGCTTCTTTTAGGGAAGCCAAGGTGATGAAAGAAGTTCTAGATAAGTATAGAAAAGCCTCTGGGCAAGGCATAAATTGGACAAATTTTCTCTTTTTAATACTAGTTGCCATAAACAAAGGGAAATTTGCTCTATTTTGGGTACGAAATTGGGCTCTCTCTCGGGGAAATATCTGGGCATTCCACTATTTGGGGGAGCAAGTAAGTCGTCAGTGTGGAAGGAGTTGATGGATTTGTGTTTGAAGTGTATGGATGGATGGAAAAGTAGATGGTTGAATTTAGCTAGAAGAATTTTGATGTTAAAATCTATTATTTTTGCCATTCCTATATTCTCAATGATGTGCCTTAGAATACCAAAAAAAATCATAAAGGTTGTTGGGCAGAGGATGAGGAATTTTTTTGGAATGGTGCTAATGATCAGGATAAGACACCCCTTCTCTCATGGGAGAAGATTTGTATTACGAAGGAAAAAGGGGGAGCGGGGTTGAGAGATTGGAATATAATGAATGCAGCTCTGGGTGCAAAATTGGTGTGGAACATCTGCTCCCAACCCTCTCAGTTGTGGGTTCGGATTTTAAAAGCCAAGTATCTGGACTCTATGGAAGACAACAAGGTTCTTACCATGTGTAACCCCCCTTCTAGCTCAGCTATATGTAACTTTATTATTTCCTATCATCATGTTATAGTTGATCATATTACTTGGTGGATTAGGAATGGTTTGAAGGTGAAGTTCTGGGATGATTCTTGGGATGGTTTCCCAGCTTTGAAAGAAAATGAAGAACTTCATGATCTAAGACTCTAGTTATACAACATTGGGGTGAAAAGGTAAGTGATTATTTAGAATTTAGAGGGGATGCTTTGGATGGAGATTCGGGTTGGAAATCTCTCCAGAATGTTGAAATATCAAACCGGCAGCGGGCTCTCATGCAGGATATTTTTAAATCAAGAAAAATTATAAGGTCTAATAAGGAGGAAAAGGTTGTGTGGTGTGGTGTTGTGGATGGTAAGTATTCAGTCAAAGTAGGATACCAATTCTTGGATACAAGAGCAAGGGTGAGGACTGGCTAGTTAGTTTATGTTGGGTGAAAGAATTTTTACCTAAGGCAGCGACTTCTATGTGGTTGGCGATTAGGAGACATATTCTAACAGGGGAAAGGAGAAAACATTTGGGATTTTGTGGACCATCTAAATGTGTTATGTGTGTAGAGGCAAAGGAGACAATAAATCATTTGTTGAGCTACATTGCAGGATGGCATCTTCATGTTGGGAAATGTTGATGAGATCGTTGGGGTGGCAGGGCCCTTTCATAGATACATTAAAGAAAGTTTTTGAGGGGTGGCCTTTGCATAGGAAAAAGTTGAATTTTTCTTGTATATGGAAGATATGCCCATATATTTTTGTCTAGAAAATATGGAAAGAAAGAAATAGGAAAATTTTCTTAGACAAGGAAGAGTCACTAGATAGATTAAAGATGAGAATTAATCATGTTATAGAGGAAGTGGTTGGTGCGACAACTTCACAATTCTTCAATCCAGGGGTCCCCTTTTCTTTGGAGAATAGGCGTATACAGGAACAATGGATGGGTATCCGTCTTAGGCCCGTTAAGGGGAATGTTTGGGTTAATTCAGCTTCAAAGGTGCTAGTGAAGGTTGCTTGGGAAAAACTGATGGAGGGATGATGGAAACTAAATTTTGATGGTGCCTCTAAAGGGAACCCTGGACCGTTTGGGGACAGGTTTCATCATTCGTGATTGGAAAGGGAATGTGTTGGACTTGGGGGTGAAGAAGTTGGAGGTTGGGACAAAAAATGTAGCTAAAGCCTTAGCAACATTAACAGCTATTAGATTTGGCAATAAATTGGGGGCTTCAAAAATATATCTAGAAGGTGACTCTCTCATAATAATTTAGGTAGTGATGAAGGGGAGCATTGAAGCATGACATCTTCAGAATATAATTGCTAAAAATGTGGAGGAATTAGCATTGTTTGATGAATTCCTTGTTGGTCATGTAAGGAGATTCGAGAATGTGGAAGCTGACACCCTCTTGAAATGGGCTCTAACCTTTGGAGAGGTTGATGAGATGAGAATTGAAGATTTAAGACAAGTTGACGTAGAGGAGTTGGTTCATTGAGAGGTGGTAAGTACGTATCATTAAGTGAGAAAGAATTAATGAAAGACCGAAGTGGTTGAAGAGTCTAGAAAAATGGTGTGGAGATGAGCGGTGATGCTTGTAGTAAATTATGCATTTAAGGCCGAATGTGTAGTATTAAATTTGTTTAAAGTTTTTTTGCCCTTGCTTCTCAATGTTTCATATGAAGATTTTTGTGGTCAGAAAGGCTTTGAGAAGGTGCAAAGGAGAGTGGCAGAAATGTTGTTACAACTCTTTAATGGAGGCAAATTTTACACTGCACAAGGAGGCAATTATGCCCGTTCTTTGACAAAATGACAGTAAGGAGATTGAAGGGTATCTTTTTGTATAATGATAAGAGGTTGGTGAAAGGTGTATAGTTGGTTCTGGGTAAGATGTTTGGGGATTTAAGACATAAGTACCAAACAAACATGGATGTTTATTCCATAATAATGGCATGGGGTTTGGATTTGGGGGAGTCGATGGAAACGATGAAGGGGGTTATGGAAGCAATTGTGCATATTTTTTGGATGGCATGGATTCAATTTTGGAGTGGGCAATCCCAGGTGAAGGTTTTGATGTTCGTGAAGGGATTAAAAATGTTCAACATGAAGTTTTTGACAAATGTATTCAAAGATTGTTGCAGAGAGGAGGCTAGACACGGTTGGGAGGTGTTGAAGGTCTTTGCACAATTGATGGAAGCGAAACCGGTGCTTTCTCAGGACAAGGTAGAAGCCAAGCGAATGGAGAGTAGAGAACTTCGTCCCTGGAAGAGGAAGGCACTGAAAGCACTAGTAGGTGGAGCAGTTTCAGGTAGCTCAATTTGAGTCAAATAGTGATTTTCTTTGTTATGTAATTGCACTGCGACTTTGTTCTATCCTTCTCATTTGAATTTTGGGATCTAGCCTTGTTGGGATGCAATGGTTAAAAGTATCTTAATGTAGGGTGGTTGGAGGTGTTTTATGTCATTGTTTTGATTGTAAGTCCAAGATCTTTTTTGAGCTCAAATCAGTTGAGCAGAGGACTAACATAGTGTGGTATGGATGTTAAATGCTTAATCTTGTAAAAACGGTTCTATTCGTAGGTGGTTTTTTGGGTGGTAGGTGTTTTTCTTGAAAATAATGATGTACTTTGATTTTACTATTGAATAATATAAAAAATTATTATCGAGCAAAAGAAATTGCATCGTTGAAAGATTTCTAGGACCTCCTTTGTAAACTAGCCCTTGAGACGTGTTTATCGCACCCAAAATACATTAAAATAATGTATCAAATGACCTTAATTTTTTATTAAAATTGATCTATATAGGTTTTAGACCAAAAAACGAAATGGGTTGTTCTTAGATTTTCAAAATTTGAAACTTTTTGCAACACCATTTTTGGCCCTGTCGTGATCAAAAATTGATTAAATAACCCATCAAAACTCACTCTGGGGGCCTAAAACTGAGCATACATGTAGAAATTTGACCCAAGAACTCATTTCAACAAAATTATTAACAAAATTCATCCTAAGGTGAAATATATTAATATCCAAAGTGGCTCAATCATACTTTTCTATAATTGTGCTTAAAACCAATTAGGGCTCACCAAGTTGCCACTTCGAAAAAATACCAAATCATCTCCTAGGGAACTTCCAATGGACACACTAGGTCATTTGGGTTCACTAATTATGTTTTCAAGATGTATTTCCTTGAATCATCATTCATCACAAGATATTAAGGGTAGTTTCAGAAATGCAAATGTAAAATTAGAACAAACTGCATTTGCTTTTGATCTCGAAAAAATAGAAAATCAGATCCTGAGACTCTAAAACCAGACCAGGGAGCATATGAATGTGGGAGGAATATAGGGAAAAAATTAATTCATTATTAAAATCATCAAGCTATGAAATATCAGCTTGGATAAGAGGCCACTTCGTAGGACAATGTTTGCAAACATCAGAACAGTCCCAAAACCCTGCAACTTTGCTTTTCAAAACCCTGTCAAAACTCATCATGAGAAGCTAAAAAATGGGAGGCATGTTCACATATTTCAACTAAATATTTACACCAAGGGGCTTGGAATTAAAATCATTTGGCTCTGAATTATGACCCTCCAAAGTAGTTCACTTAGGCAGATTCTTCAGGTGCACTTCTAAGTGTGCAAAGCCAAATTTTTCAATATGGGCATTTCAAATTTGTGAAATTTGAAGGTTCCATAAAATCTTGTGAAATTAATCTTAATTTCTTATGAATATTTAGGATTTATTAGATGAAATTTAGTGAAATAACCTTGTATTTATACTTGTCTTACTCTTAATTCTCAAAATTCAAATAACACAAGCCGATATCAAATCTAGGATTTGAAATCATTAAAATACCACCAAAAACATATCCCAAGGGGGGTCCAAGGGTTAAGTGAGGACCCATTCTCCATGTGATGAATGGTTCCTAACACACTTAACTAGGACATACTTTGGGGGTTGTGAAAGTTTATGTAAAATTAGGGTCCTAGGACCTAGTGAGGACCCATTCGCTAGGTAGCAAATGGGTCCTAGGTCACTAACCTCGGACACACACCTTGTAAAATTAAGCATTGTGTAATATCATTTATTATTGTTGGGCTTTATCTCTCAAAATTTGCAATTAATTAGGCTTGGATTTGAATTAAAGGGGCTAATTAACCTCAATTAACTAATAAAGCCCTAGATTAGCGTGAAATAGTAAAGGTACACCTTACAAAACCTTAAATAAGGCACCATTAAGTCCATTTTATTAAGAAGGGTCCTAAACTTAATGTGAATGTGTAAAACACATCACAACACCAAATCAAGGCATAATTAAGCTTATTTTAATATTATTTTTTCCCAAATAAAGTGTGAAAAAGGGATACTTTTTCAACACTGTATTTTGCCCCCACTTTAGTGAGAGTATGACTTCACGTCAAACTCACACTAAAGTAGAAATTCAACACACTTATGTATGGAGAAATGAAAAAGATTCACAATCATACAACATCAAATACCAAGAAGAAAAGGGAGGTGGATCAAGCCTCAACTATCCAACACGATGTGGAACATATCTCAGACATTTTTCTAAAAATGTTCACAAGCAAAACTTGATTGTCTACTATGAAAATGACGCACACATTCACTCTGGGGTAGTAGAACCTTAGGATGTCCACCAGGTGAGTATTCCAAAAGGGTGGTAAATGACAGAATCATATTAGGCTCCCATACCATATCAAAGTTATCCTCCTGACAACTTCAATAAGGCACCACAATGTTAGGCAAGGCTTCATAAGAAAGCAAGCTGTGTTATGCTAGGTGGCCTTTATCAAGGTTGTGTTTGAACTTCATAAGGTCAAAAAGTTGTGTTATGCCAAACACTTATGAACATTAAGTCTATAGGTTTTTGTTCAAAGGGATTTCGCTTCGTTCATGCATGGACTTCTTCTTGGGGAAAATCATGCCTAATGTGTCCAAAAGAGGAAAAATCAATAGTAATAGATTACAACTTAGAGGATTCCTCGTGTCGCATCAAGCCACTAACAGATAGTCATACGCTAAGAAATATCACACTTTTGGAGGACATCAAACCCAATGAAACCACCAAGAAAAGGACGCATCACAAGAAAGAAGAAAATCACACCATGAAACATGAAAAATGTCAAAAGATATTATTAATGTATGCCCCCACTTTAAAGTGGTTGCTAACACTGTCATTGTGAGAAATTGCTTTAAAGTAGCCAATGTTTACTCCTAAGACGAGAACTTTCCTCGAAAAACCCTATTCCAAGTCATATGTTTCTAAAATAAAGCTATGTCACGAAAAAGGATGGAGGGGTTTCCCCCAAAAATACATAAGGGATCTATGGATTTAGGGTAAGTATATCTTTGCTACATTGTTGTTATAGAGCTCAAAAATGTCATCATTCCCCAAATACTCATAGAACTAGAAGAATGAACCATAAAGATCAAAAACAAGAAAAAGACTTTCGGGTTAACATGGAAGAGACCTAAATGTCTTGATGCCTTGTATCATCCCAAAAAGGAAAACACAAGATAAATGAAAAAGGTAAAATTTTTACAACATATAAAAGAATGTAGATACAAATAGAGGAATGCACAAAAAGAAAGAGAGATACGCCAAATGAAATAGCATGGGGGATCACATTACACACATGCAATCACATAAAGAAACATGAAAAGAAAACAATGAAAAATACTAGTAAGGCACATGTGATTTAACCTATAGTAGGTCATTCGCATCCCAATCTCAGTCGGTATATACAGAAGGAAAATAACTAGCCAAAGGGGCAACATTAAGTGTCGAACTAGGACACATACCAAGATCAACACTCTTCTTAGGAGAATTGTCATGTAAGCTCATAGAAGATGTGAACATTGAGTTCAACTCACTATGCACTTGCTCATCAATCTTTACAATATTAATGTCATCATCTAAATTAATCACAACAGGAGGTCAAATGATAATGTCTCTAGAAGGTTTTGTTTACGTTTCAACGATGGTATGGGATCATCATGCATTTCTTTAGGCAAGTTTGGACTTTGATTTTCTATGTTGCTATTTTCTTCTTGAATTTGTAACATACAAGCAATAGCATGACGTCTATGCCTATGCTCTCTAGCATTTTGGTTTTGTTTCAATTTGTTTTCAATTTGAGTTTGTGTAGGAGTAGGTTTTTCAATCATAGGCTTCTTCTCTTCCCTTAGGAGAGGAATGAAAGGAACCATAGGAGGTTGTTCAACCACTTTCTCTTTAGATTTGTAAACTTATTTAACTTTAGGAGGCACAACATGATTGTTTTGGTTGTCTCATGGTCTCTTATAGGAAATGGTAGGAGGATTTTTCATAGGTTGTTCTTGGATATTTGGAATAGCTTTTGGTTCAATCACAATTTCATCAAGGATAGGTGGATCAATGACAAGTTGCGACATGTTTCTAAGGGATAATTCTGCTATGTGCTTTGCCTTAAACTTTTGATGTGATTTGAAAAAGTAGTCCTCATGAGGTCTAATAGGTTCAATAGGATCGAGCCAAAAGAAATCCAATAACAAATTCCCTTGGGAAGACACGTGATTAAAGCCACTATGGTGTACAATAAAGATCTCATTTCCAAAAGGAAACTTTAGACATTTATGCACAACTGATGGGATGAAATTTATGGAGTGAAGCCATGGATAGCCTAACTTCACACGAAATTGGTCCAATGACGAGATGATGGTGAATGAGACATTTAATATTTTTATTTTGAATTTTAAAGGGAGATTTATCAAGCCCATGGTAGGACAAGAAAAATCATTGTGTTTTGATCCATTCTTTTAGTTTATCATATGTATCTTGATAGATTTCATGCACAAATAAGAATTCTTTAGTAATCACATTCTCTACATAGACAGACTCAATTAATATCCCATTAGTAGGCTTGTCATTGATTCTTCCAATTATGTAAAGAGGACCATCGGGTGCATGTTTAAGTATGTCTTTTTGTGAGAAATCAATATCAAGAGGCATCTTGGTTGAGCCCTTACGAGGTCTAGCTTCAATAAAGTTGACCAAGGAATGTATGTTATTATTATCTTGTTTTTTTTAGTTCTCATGAAGGGAGCAATTGAGACTATTGACAATTTGTGTTGTGTTTCCAGTTTTAAGCAGTTTCCTTAGATTTTGTAAAGTAGGAATCATACTAATGTCCATGCTTTCAACAAGGATAAAGTCTTGTAAGTTTTTGAGAATTTCATCTAGTCTTTTGATGTCTTCTTGTGAGAAATTAACATCATGCACATTGGTTATAGAAAGTGAAGTCATGTGAAATGAAACATGCATGCTATGATCCATAGGGGGTTTATTATCAGCAGTATTAGAAATAGAGTTAGAAAACCCAAGATCCACGATGAATGATGTATCGTGGGATGACATGAGTCTCAAAATATATCTCACAATAGTATTTCTAATGGTACACCAAGTTGTAAATTTCATACAAGTTTCACAAACTTAGTGTGTAAACCCAAAATGGAATGAGGCTTAAAATGTAACGCAATGGCCTAGAATGCAATATGTAAATGCAATTTTAAAATTCTAAACAAGGTAATTTGTTGATTACACTGTGCAACAATTTGAAAATTAAATCTTGTAAATGAAATATTTAATTTAGATAATGCACTAAATGTACCAAATTAAGCTATATATAATGAAAATGATGAAACAAAAACTCAGCAAACTGAAACAAAAATTTGATAACATTAAACTGAAACACATAACTGAAGATTTTAATTTCCAAAAATGTAGATTAAGGTTTGATCAAGGACTCATTTTCCCTATGGAAAATGGGTCCTATATTAGGGTTTTGAAATTGATTTTTTACAGATTTTCAAGTCTTTTCTAATGATTTTCAGATTCAGGTCTGCTACAATAAGTTTTAATTTCAATTTTCTGTAAATGCAATGTGAAATGCAAGTTGAAAATGTGACAAAATGATGAACTAAAAGACCTAGTTTGATATGCAATTTTTGTTTCAATTTTCAAATGTAGGTTTATATGATGTAAATGATATGCAAGATGACTATTTTTTTTTGTATTTTTCATATTTAAAGAATGTAAAATAATGCAATCCTAAAACCCTATATGAGATGCAAATTTGAATGCAAACTAAACACCCTAAATGAGATCTAATTCAATGCAAATGAATGAAAGATCTAATCTAATATGAAAAGAGACTCCAGAATCAGAAAACTACTATGCTAAAAAATTTGGGTTCACCAAAATGAAACAAAGGAAAAGAGGGGAGAATGAACCAAAATGTAATCAAGATGGTTAACCTCTTTTTTCAATAGTTATTTCATTCAATTATGCATAGATGAATATCAAAAATCAAACCTAACCAATATATCAATAAAAAAGGTTTTAAGAGGGTCAGATGTTATGTACTTGTTGCAAAAAGTGATTTTTCGAGCCTCACTGAGGACTTATTTTCCCAATGGTGAATGGGTCCTGCCTAGGGTTTTGGAAAATCAATTTCTGGGTTATCTTCTTCAATGTCTACATTCCCAAAACCTAGTCAAAGACTATTGGAAACCCAAAAATAGATTTTGTAGCTTAGTTTCCATGATCTTGTAAGAAAGGTGACAACTTTGACAACTTCGACAAATTTTTCTCTCTACTTGATCTTCAACCTTAAACCTGCAATCACACATCAAAAAGGAGAAAAATGTTGATTGTTAGGGAATAGGGTTTTTCCTTGGTCAAACAACATTTTGGTAATTAAACCTTGAAATGAAACAATGCATAAAGGAATGATGAATGAACAAATAATATGTAACAACTCACCAAACCTCAATTGAATCCTTGGAGTATAAATCAACAATCTTGCATGAAGTGACCTTAATGAATGTAGATCTTGATCACAACACTTTATTAGAAACAATGACTTGAATATTCTTGAATTGATCTTCAATGCTACATCAACACATTAGCTCAACAACATGCATGTTGTATTATACCTTTGACATGATGAATGAATCTTGATTGCTACAATATTCTTCAATAATCTACCTTTGAATGCCTTCTTTAATTCTCTTGAATGCTCTATAATGATGTTGTGAAAGTACTCTTAATTTCTTATGAAGATCTGTGATTTCTTGGATCAAACTTAGTGAAATAACGTTGTATTTATACTTATCTTACTCTTGATTCCCAAAATTAAAATAACACAAGCCAACATCAAATCTAGGATTTGAAATATTCATTAAAATATCGTTAAAAACATATCCCAAGGGGGGGTCCTAGGGTTAAGTGAGGACCTATTCACCATGTAGCGAATGGGTCCTAGCACACTTAACTAGGATACACTTTGAGGGTTGTGAAATTTTATGTAAAATTCAAGTCCTAGGACCTAGTGAGGACCCATTTGCCAGGTGGCAAATGGGTCCTAGGTCACTAAGCTAGGACACACACCTTGTAAAATTAAGTGTTGTGTAATATCATTTATGAATTTCGGGTTTTATCCCTCAAAATATGCAATCAATTAAGCTTGGATTTGAATTAAAGGGGCCAATTAACCTCAATTAATTAATAGTCTTAGATTAGTGTGAAAGTGTAAAGGTACACCTTATGACACCCTAAATAAGGCACCGGTAAGTCTATTTTATTAATAAGGGTCCTAAACTTAATGTGAATGTGTAAAACACATTACAACATCAAATCAAGGCATAATTAAGCTCATTTTAATATTAATTATTCCCAAATTAAGTGTGAAAAATGGATACTTTTTTTGACACTACAATCACAAAATAAATGGACATAAAACATTAGTGAACTCACACATGAAAACTTGATGCATTTATAACATGATAGTTGACTGAAATAATGCCACAATAATTCTACTAATTTTCCTCTTGATTACTTTTTTGGATGCTCAATTTCTCAATAGAATTTCCACTATTTCAAATGGTGAAAAAGACTTGTATTTATATGTATTATTTTAATTTCTTGCAAAATTAATTACTGACAACTAACAAATAAATTTAAATTTCTAAATGTTAAATATCGTTAATGAAATATTTAAATTGGGACCAAAATAGGCTAGAAAGAGGCACTAGCACCCTAGTCCATACCTATTTTGGGTCGTTAAGTATTGTTAAATAAAAATTAATTGATAATTTCCCAATTTAACTTTGATTTTCTAAATATGATCATAAAGGCTTCAAGAAAATTCAACTCCAATAATTCACCACCAAAAAATTCACCTCCAACAATTCATCGCCATGAAAAATTCATCTCATGGAAAATTCACCGCCATGAATTGTTGGTGAATTGTGTGGTGAATTTTCTACGAGATGAATTTGTTATGGTGATGAATTGTTGGAGGTGAATTTTTTGGCAATGAAATGTTGGCAGTGAATTTTCCTAGAGTCGATCATAAAATAAGAAAATTAAGAGGACAAATGGGTCTAGGAACATAGGGGGGGAGTTAAACTTACTGTTAAATTGTCAAGGATGACAGTTCACAATGCTACAATTGGTAAGAGACTTTAAAAACCTCATGAAAAAAGTTGATTTCCTTGTTGCATATATTTAAAAAATGTTTACATGGTCATATGAGGATCTCTAGGCATATAGGGAGGATTTGTTTCAACATACTATCCCACTCTAGCTTGATGCTAAACCATTCATGCTAATAAAGACTTTTTTAGCTTTGACCAAATTGGTGAGGGATGCAAAGTCAAGGTTACCCCTCGTTCACTATCTAATCATCATCCAATCTTCTCTAAACTTCGAATAACCAAAGATAGAAGTCAAAAATATGAAAAGAAAAGTAATTTTATCCTAAACACTAATTTTTTAAAAGATGAGGATTATAATAATGCAATCATTACCCTCAGGGAATCAACAAATGGATGCTAAAAGATAAATTTTCCATTGAAAGATAGAATTTTAATGTTAAAAGATGGGAAACTATATTTCAAACTATTAGAAAAAAGAGAGCCTTAGACAATAGGAAGATAGAGACCAGCCTTTATGAAGATTTATGTAAACTGGAAAAGATCTTCAAATGGCCCCAAGAACTTAGGTTTGAATAAGGTGCTAACCTTAGTAAAAAACAAGTTGAGAAATCTACAAGCTAGAAAAATACAAGGTTTAAGGGTAAGAGCCAAATTAAATTGGCTTAACAATGGAGATAAGAGTACCAATTTTTTTAGGTATATTACAGATAAAACTATCAGAGAATAAGAAAACCATATGTGGGATGAGAACAAGTTCATAAATGACCTCAATGAAGTAAAAAAGATATTTCATAAAAATTTATAAGACTTCTCTTTTGAAGGGAAAAATCAACAAATTCATAATGTGAGGAACATATGCAAGAACTTAATTCACAATAAAATATCAAATTTCATAGTAGAAGTCTTAAAAAATAAAATTTCAAAAGAAAAAATCCTAAATGTTATTCAAAAACTAAATAATGATAAGACCCATGGAGCTGATGGGCTTCCAATTGAGTTCTACAAAAAAATAGAGAATAGGTTGGAGAGGACCTAGTACAAGTCTATTTTGAAGCCATAAACAAAGGATCCCTAAGAGGTAGCATCAATAAAGGAATTATCAAACTACTCCCTAAATATGGGTACAAGACTAATTAAAAATTGGAGACCTATTACCCTTCTTAATTTCTCATACAAAATTCTAGCAAACATTTTGGCCCTTAGATTAGTGGATATCCTCCCCAATTTTATTAGATCCACACAAACATTATTCATTAAAGGTAGATACATTTTTTGAGTCTCATATCAAGTTGGGCAGTAATGGAGTGGGCGAAAACCTCCAATCAAAAAATTGGCATGCTTTTATTAGACTTTGAAAAGGCCTATGATGGGATTGAGTGGTCCTTTTTGATGATGTCATCGGAAGCTTTTGGTTTTCCAAGTGTATCTTGACAAATGGTGAGGACCTTATTGAATGATGTTGTTGCTCAAGTGGATGTTAATGGATCACTGTTTGAATAATTCCTCCTTCAAATATTAATTAGGCATGGATTCCCTCTTGTCCCTACCTTATTTGTGATAACATCTAATGCTACCTTTTACCTTCTAATGGATTCTAATTTTTCACCTAAAATAAATGGTCGATCTCTCCCTAATGGCTATGATCTCCTAAACATCCAATTTGTAGATGACACGACAATTTTTGTTAACCTTGAAGAACAAAATTCGGACTACCTTATGCATAAATTCAATTTATTTTGTGAATCCTCAAGAGAAAAAATCTCTAAGGCAAAACCTTTTATTCTTAGTTGGGACAAGGCCCCCCTTAGTTTCTTTGGTAAGTTTGAGTTTCAATGGGGAGGACCTAACAAACAAGTTAGGTACCTTGACATTCCATTTGTTTTCAATCCCTATCTGAAAGACATGTGGGATTGGACTAAGAGAAAAATAGAGAAAAACTCTATCAATGAAACAAACAATATCTATCCTTAACAGGTAGGTTTCAAGTGTGTCAAAAAATTATTTCCTCATAGAAGCTATATTATTCCTCAATTTGGTTATTTAGTAGCTACTAGATAAATTGAATTCAAAAAAATATTAGGCAATTTCTATGGTCAAATGGGAAAGGTAAAAAGAAAAAACATGTTAAATGGGAATGGTGTTGCATTGACAAGTTGGAAGGAGGTCTTGGTTTGAGAGAATTAAAGAAACATGGCATCACCTTAGTAGGCAAGTGGATCCTTAAAGAATTAAAGGGAACCAAGCCTTGAAAGATTTTAATAATGAATATAATCCAAATAGTTGTCCCAAAACAAGAAAGAAGTTGGAAACAACCTCCTTTAAATGAAATTATTTTTGGTAAATTCTCAATAGCTTCTATTGGATCCAATGTGTTCAAGAGCATATGGAAAGCATGGGAGGTCATTAGAAGTTAGTTTAAAAATAGTGATTTCTTGAATCAAAGAAAGGGGACCTTGAGCCTTGATAGGTTAATCTGGTGGAACCTTGAGAATAAAATCAAGCCCCTTGCATTACTACAAGGTTGCTCAACAAAACAAGGCATTTAAAATGTTTATATGATTTAACGACATATTGTGTAATATAACCAATTAAAGTCTTGGAATGAGTTGAGTGTAGAATTTAATCTCCCTCCATCTCATTGTAGGACTTACTCTATTCTTAGGGAAGCTTGCAAGATCATTCACTTTCTCATTTGCAAAATAGATTACAAGGAGTCTCTTGATATTTCCACTTGGGTTGAAGGCATTAAGATTCTGAATTTAAAACCAAATATAATTTATAAAACACTAGTTTAATCCCAATCTGATCTTCATAAAAACCTAAACAAATCCTGGAATATTGATCTACCTAGGGCATAATGGTCAAAAAAATTAAAAAACATGTGGTATAATATCCTAGAACCAAAAAATGTTTTCTTCAAATGGTTATTCCTATTGTAGAAAATTCCACTCACTATATATTCTTCCCTATAGAACATTTGTGTAGTATGTAAACATCCTAAGAGCATCAAACACATTTTTTGACTGTATGTTTGCAAAATAGATTTGGAAAATATTTTTATCTAATTTGGTGGGATGGGAAGATAGAGGAAAAATTAATTTGCAAGAAATCATATTTAGTTATGCAAAAGGGTTTAATCATTCTTATAATCTATTTTGGATTATTTTATCTTTTACTATTTTATGAGAAATTTGGAAAGCTAGAAATGAGGATATTTTCTAGGGTACTAAGAGAGTACTTACCAAGTCTTTGAGAAGGCTCATGTTTTACAATATCTTTGTGCAGGTGACAACCACAATTGAGATCTCAAAAGACAAGTTTTTAAAGCTGCTAAAGGAAGGATATGTGGAAATCAATAAGGGAGGGGTCAAACATGGAACGCACTGACCCTTTAATGAAGCAGATAATATTTTGTATATGAAAAGCTACTTAGAATTTCAAAAAAATTATAACACTAAACACATAGCTTAGACATTGGTGAATGATCTTTACTTTTAGATAGGTCTGCGATCCAATGAGGGCAGCTTAGAGATAAAACAATTTTGGAATGAAATAAAACCTTATGGTATATGCAAGAACCTCTGACCAATAGTGGGAAAAATATTTATATTTTTGTAATCTATCTTTGTTATACAAGTTGAAATCATTTTTACTCATAACACTAGTATGTTTATAGATCCGTGTAAAGAACAACATATTATCTAGCTAAATGTAGACAAAATTCAAGGAAAAAATACTAACCCATAAGCTTATCAAGTTGATAAGACCCTATGTGGTCTGCTTATAATCATAACTGGTACTTTTGATGGTTTTCTTGTAATTTTTTAGATACGATCCTTAATACAAAAAAAGTGTTTAGATGGTCATATGAGGATATTTAGGCATATAGGGAGGATTTTTTTCAACATACTATATGATTTAGGCAAAAAGATTCTTATCAATTCTACATTGGCCCCTCAAATACGAAAGGAGTTAATGAAATTAAAGGAAGCAAGAATAATCAAATAAAATAGACATCCTAAAATGGGGTCTAATCTTGTTCCTATGCAAAAAAATATTGGAAAAATAAGGTTGTGTGTTGTTTTAGGAATCTCAACCTAAAATATCTCAATGATAACTATCCTCTTCCAAACATGGACCACTTGCTACAACAAGTAACAAGAGTAAAAATAATGTTTATGATGAATGGATTTTCGGTTACAACCAGGTGGTTGTGAAATAATTAGAACAACATAAAATGACATTCAATACTCCATGGGGTAAATATGTGCTCATGAGGTTGTTGTTTGGATTGAAGAATGCATTGAGATTAAATTTTTAGAGAGTAATGGACATATCTTTTGCTAGTCTTATTAATTGGATCATGGTAGTTTCCCAAGATGAACTAACTACATTTTCAAAGGAAAGAGGTGAGCATTGCCAACACCTTGAATTAATTTTTAAAACATGCTTAGAGAACATTATTTTTTTGAATCCCACTAAGTGTGTGTTCGGTGTTAAGGAGGGTAACCTTCTAGGGCATATTGTGTCAAAGGATGGTGTGAGGATAGACCCTGAAAGAGTAAGGCTATTAGAATCATTCCTCAACCTAAATCTATGGAAGGAATTCAATCCTTTTTTGGGAAAATCAACTTTGTTAGGAGGTTTGCTCCTAACTTTTTTGAGAAGACCAAGGCCATATAAAAAATTCTCAAGAAAGAACAATTAATTGAATTGAGTGGAAAGTCAACTGAAGCTTTCAAGGAGATTAAGAAATCCATAGTAGAGGTACCTTGCTTGTAAGTCCAAATTATTCCTTGAGCCTCTCCAACTCTTTTCTTTTGCATTATTTTGCACCTTCGCTATTGTATTGTTACAAAAGTATTGAGGGATACGAGAAACATGTAGCCTTCTTCAATAAATCATTACAAGTAGTTGAATTAAAATATTTTATAATGGAGAAGCATGCTTAAGCTTTGGTTAAGACAATAATTTTCTTTAGATCTTATCTCATGGGTGCTAAGGTTGTAGCATTTGTGCCACACCTTGTTGTCAAATATATCTTTATGCTGCAAGAAGCATAAAATAAAAATGCCATTGGATTAACAAAATCCAAGAGGGTAAACCCACAAATATGGTTTACAATTCTAGTGTGGAAGGAAAAGTTGCAAAAAATTACCCCATGCAAAAAAAATTGATTTTTGAGGGTTCAAACGAACTTTTGGTTCGAGCATCGAACCCGCCTTTGAGCGAACCTATTTAATGTTGGATCCCACATTTCTTGAAAAAATAAGCAAAAAAAAATCTTGTGGAAAGGGGGTTTGAATGAACCCTGGTTCAAGCGAACCCCCCTTTTCCCCCATTCTCCCCCTCTGGCACCAAAAAACTCCAGAATTTTTCCTTCAAAGCTCAGGTTTAGGATGAAAATGGAGGAGACTTCACAGTCCCAACTGGATGATGGTAGTCCATGAAACGAGTTATCCAATGAATATAATTTTAATATGTTTTGGTTTTATTATGTATTTGTTTTTTTAGTTTGATTAAACATAGGTTTTTCATTGAAACTCAAGCTCTTTATTTTGCACATGTGGAAAAATAACAAATTATCAAAATAAAATTCTAAAAAATATGTGCAGGCTAGGTATTGATGTCCTTGATCTAGTAATTTTTTTTTGAATTTTGATACATACAAAGAGATTTATGTTGTATACGGTCCGCCTATGTTTAAATTGTAATTGGTTTGACTTTGAAACTTGATTAAGAAAAAAATATTCAGTAAAACACTATGAAACCAAATGAAAGGGCTAGATATCATAGTTACAAATGTAAATTCAAAAAAATTAGAATTTTATCCTTCATGGAAAAAAATTTATGTTGTATACGGTGAGTGTCACTCTTTGAAAATGTTGTTTACTGAAAAAAACTAGTTTTTGAAGGAGATGGAAAAAGAAGTGCAATCTAATTCCAATTTTTTTGAAAAAAATATATTTAGAATCTATAGACAAAATATCACAAAACACTAGTTTGCATCATCTTCAAATTCCTCACAGTTTAGTTAGAAATAATTATTTCAGTGTCGATTTTGGCTAAAAATTGTATACCAGTATTGTGGGATCACCCAAGAATTTAGATCACCAAACTTATCAGAGGCCAAGGCTTGGCCAAGTTGATGAAAAAATCCATCTTGGAAGTATTAGAGGTGAATATAGAGGATGCTTCCCTATCGTGCAAGTTGAGTGAAAGTCATTAGTACAGGAATGTGATACTCTACCTAATGAACATGAATTTCCAACCATCAATGGATAAGACTCAAAAGAGAACCCTCAAGGTCAAATCCAAGGTGAGATGATGTGGAGAAACCGTGAGGTAGTTTCACTCAAATGTTTTGATAGTGATGAGGTTGACAAAATGACCACAAAGTGTCATTATGATGTGTGTGGTGGACACTTCAAAGCTAAAACCACAACACATAAGATCCTCAGGGTTGGATTTTGGTGGCCCACATTGTTTAAATATGTACCATGAATGATAAAAAATGTGATGATTGCCAAATATTCTCAGGAAATCTCAAACTTGATAGCGCACTTCTCTTACTACCTCTTTCTATTAAAGCTACTTTTTAGTAGTGGGGGATATAATTCATAGAATAAGTACAAAAGAAGTCCAAAAATGGATATAAGTGGATCCTTTTGGCTATTTAATACTTCACTTAGTGGGTTGAGCCAATTCCAACTCACAGTGTAACATCCAAGGTGGTAGTGGATTTCTTGATCAATAATATTATAACTAGATTTAAGGTTCCAAATTAGATCTTAGATAATGATGATATATATTTTAGATAATAAGGCATGATGAATATGTGCTCTAAGTTTGGTATAAAATTGGTACACTCTTCCCCATATCGATGTAGAAGTCTAATTTTTACCCAATGAGCTAGACATTATGAAACTACCAAGTTGTATCAAAATCAATATTTTTTTGTGTGTTGACTTGGGATTAAGCTCTATATAATTTGTATGGGATATGAAACTATTGAAACACAAAATAAATCTGCTAATTTGGGAATAAGACCGTTGATCTAAAGTTTTATAGATTTTAATGTAACTGAGGTTGATTACATAGAAAAATGAATTCGTTGAACCACAAAACTAATCCATCAAAATTAGGTTAGGGACACTAAAGAAGAGTTTGATTTTGTGTGGTGATTTGAGTATGGGTCAACTTAGACTAAATGGATCTGGTGAGCAATAGAGGAGATCCACTTATTTTTGGACAATACCGCCAAAAGATAGTGATAAAATTGGGCTATGATTGGGTTGGTAAACTGGCTAAGACAAAACCACCAAAAATCATAGAAAATCTACCAAAAGGCTAATAGATTCACTAATTTGGAGTTTGAGGATTTTGATAGTATATTTAGGTTGGAAAAAACCACCAAAAATTAGGACTAATTTTTCAAAAGCATAATGCATATGGTAATTGGTAAAATTTTGGAAAAAGGGATTTAACTCATAGCAAACAAGAAGATACTTGGGTTTGAATTTTGATGAACTCTTGGATGAAGGAATTTATAGTTTAGCACATGAAGACACGCCAAACACACTCACATTCCCTATGATTATTCAAATATGAGTGTTTTCATAGTACGATCCCATAATGGAAATTAATCCATTAATACCATCTACCTATGAGTGGATAGCTAGGGATAGCAGCGCACACATGAAATCCCTTACCAAAGATGTTACCTTGTTTAGCTCTATCTCACCACATAAAGGTACATCATGAGTAACTTTAGGGTATGATATGCCTCCCTTGCACCACATTAGAATTTTTTTGAAGGTATTAGGCTACTATATAAGGCCACTAGAGGAATTCATAAATTAGGGGCATGTCTATAAGTTTTTAAGCTAGGAAGGTCCCTCCTAGACTCTTTAACACCAAGTCTCGATAGATTGATGGTCTCAGGGCTTAGGTAAAAACAACGATAACTCACTCTTGAGGTGCAAATTTTTATCTCCCCCTTTATATACCCATTGAAAAACATGGTTGAGGTAATCCCTTGGGGTGATGAAATCCCCAAGAAAGTCTCCTATAAGGAAAGAGACACTTGGCACTTTTGATCTCCAAAAGTGCACAAAGTGTGAAGAGATAGCATACATGTTATCAATTGCTCTTCGTTAACACTACAAGACTTGGATTGACTTAAGGATTTTGATCTCCAAGATCACCAAATGGTGCAATGAGAGAGCATACACTTATAAGAAGATCTCAAAAATGTCACACATTGTTCTTTAACCCTTTAATCTACTATAATGTTCCTCATTTTAGTGGAAAAAGTGAAGTCTTTGACCACGGGACTGTAAAAGATACCGTTAGTAGTTTTTTTATTGTCTTGGACTAACATATGTTGCAAAAATATGTTAGATTGATCAAAAAATCCATGTTAGCTAATTAATCCAAGATAATATGAATAATAAGTAGTTAGAACTACTAAAAATGCTAAATCTTGTTTAAAAATTTGGATTTAACTAGAAAAAATGTATAAAAATTAAAAAAATGTTTATACCAAGTGCATTAGTTGAAAAATAGAACACATCCTCTAAAAAACATATCCATTGATTTAGAAACACATCTAAAAAATAAAATGTGTTTTTTAAAACCTGTATTCACTAAAAATAGAATGCATCTGTTGGTCTAGAACAAAATTGCCAAAAAAACCTACAACAACAAAAAACTAAGCAAAATTTTAAAGTGGTCCTCAGACATGGGTCCCACTAAGTGTGCAAGAATGTGTGAGAGGAATTTGTGTTGTAAGCGAATAGTTTAAGTAGCTAAATCAAAAAACACAAAAGATAATCAAACACACAGTTAAGGTGTTATGGAATCTAATTATAACACAAAATGAAACAAGCATTCCATGTTAGATCTCATTGTTGCATAAAATGTTTTTTCCCAATTGATTTTGTTGATGTGTGCTCTAATTTGTCTAGCATAACATTGCATTCCACAATTGATATGAAAAATGGCTTAGGTTGAAGCTAATTTATAGATCTTTGGGTAAATGGATGGATGGATAGGATTACAAGATGAGATTTGTTGACACCTATAAATTTGATGAATTTCTAGTGCAAAATCATCCCTGAGTCAGTGACAAAAACTTATTTTTGAGCCTTGCACAACATCCAGCTAGACTAGAAATTCCATCATTAAAATTTTAAAATCTAGAGCTTGTCATGAAAATATGGTTGATAGAAAGTTTTTATACTTCACTAAGGGTGTGCTTACCAATTTTTCGTGGCTATTAGAAGAGTTTTGGTCAAGATTTTAATATGTCAACGTCTTGGAGCGAGTCTGTAAGGTCCCATAAAAAGTTTCAAATTTTCCCTAGTTGCTCATTTATCTTCAATTGCTTGTAGATTTGTTTTTGTGGTCTTTAGAGAATTTTGAGAGCCACAATGAAAATTTGGTTAATCAGCTTGCTAGAAGGCCGAATTTACAAAAGAAGTTCTAAAAATTGATTTATTGTGCAAGTTTTAATGAGATGAAGAGGATCAACATCAAATATAAGTCATCCCTATCAATTCTTGTGGCCCTCAAAGGTCACATGCACCCATGTTTTGGAGTCTATCAATTGACCCACAAATTAATAAATTGCTCATTTTCTCATGGTTTTGATTTTGAAAATTTAAAACAATGTTTTAAATATTTCTAAGAGCATAAATAATGGTTTCAAAGGATTTTATTCTTTATGGATCCTCCCCTTGGAAACTTTATTATTTTTAAAGCAATTTGGCCCCTGCTTAAAATAATTCTTCACATGGAAAAAATAGTTTTAAGTGGTTGTTTCATTGCTTGGTCATGTTTGTGAAGGCTAGTCTATGTGTCAATGTTGTGCATCATTGCAACTTCCTTGCTCTCTCATTTCCTCAATTTGTAATGCACTACCAAGCTTGTGATAGGATTTGGTTGATCATTTTTGAAGCTAAAATGGAGTGAGGACAGGCACTCAAATATTTTTTTTGCCCTCACATACCTTTTAAATCCTCTTAAACTTGGTTTAACTGTTGTCTTTCAGTTGTTTATTGTGTTTGTTTGTCCTTGACGACAAAACTGGATTTGGTAATACATGATGTTTTTGGTGACGTTTTTTCATGATCTTGATGGCACATGATGATTACAGTTAATTTACATGGCTCAAATTTTGGATAGTTGATTTACATGGTTCAATTTTTGGCTTTCACATGTAGTTCCAATTTTTGGTTGTTGCATGATACATGTTGATTCTGACATCTTATCACTTTAATAGGATTTGATACATATTGATGATCTTGATACATATTGATGCTAACACTTTTATTCTTTTGATAGGGCAATACTATAGTCTTTGCATTTGAAGCATTTCAAATTGGCTCAAAAAAAGTGTTCCATGTATATGTGTGGCTTGGTCAATTCACTTTTTCATGTCTTTTCTAAGGTTATTGACATTTTATTTATTATCAAGATGTGGCACAAAATTGGTTCAATCGGATCTCATTGTAATCCATATTGTCAAAGAAGTTGACATTATGCAAATCACTTGAAAGTCATTCAAGAAAGTTTTTGTTATTAACTATCTTTTTGACAAGGTGATTTGATTTTTGTTTGGACTCATTTCAATAAGGTTTTGGGCTTTAGACAAATTCATATTAATCATGTGATGGCTGGAGAATACATGAGGTTTCAGGCAGGTTTATATAGTTAGCATTTTTGTTCAGATACATTGTTTTCATGTGATATCAACTTCATTCATTAGATGATCTAGCAGTGCAAGGTATTATTATTGTGTTTGGTTATGATGTGGCAATAATATGTGTCGAAATCCGTGATAGAAGACTTTGACATTGGACTCAAAATCATTATGATGTTTGATTAAATCATGTGTATTATTGAGTTTTGGGTTTACCAGACTTCAAAGCATAATTTTTTTTTATAAAGTCTTTGAAATACTTGAAGCTTGGTTAGGGCAAAAGGTTTTATGGAACCCTAGCCGCCATGGTACTCTGTGGTCTGCAAATTTGTTGAACTTTCACAACCGACATGTTATTGTTATGAAAATGAGCTCATTGTATGAGCTTGGCCGACACATGGAATGACTTTGAGTTTGAAAATAGATGTGGTTGAGATGGTTTTGACTTGAAGTGAAAAAGCTTAGCTATAAAGAGAAGCGACAAGGCTTGTCTATGGAGGTCTTCAGCTGGGTAGTTATGGATTTCGTAGACCGATTCTTTTGGCATTTGTTTGTTTATCTTCCTCCTTAAATAGGTATTAAAGTAAAAACTATTTTTACGGGATTTGAGACATTTGGCTTTAAGACATTTTGTTAAGGCAGTAGTTTTGCAGATTCAGAGGTTAATGACATCGTTTTACTTCGAAACCCTTGACTATTTTTCTGCAAATAGGTAAAGAGTTAATATGCTTTTATGAGTAGTCTACCTACCATTGCATTGAGGTATCTTGAAATAAAATAGTTATTGCAATTAGTTTTATTTGAAAGTTCGATGAAGATACATGGTAGCATATGTGTATTTTTGTATACCTATAAAAATAGTGGTTGATCACTGTTTTGTTGTTGGTATTTTTAAAAGGGTTTTTATCTTGAATGTGTTCACAAAATTTTGTAATTGAAATCTTGCGAATATGATGCAGAGTATATAACTGATATGTCTGGTATTTTAGAGATTCTAGGATGAATCTTTAGGGTATTAGATGTATTAGAATGAAAGGAATATGTGAATTGAATTGCAATAGAGAAATCCTCTGATACATTATTGTTATGAGTTTTGTATAAGGGGTTGGTGCTCCTTGGAATGGGTATTTCTCAATGTATAAGGGGTTTGTGCTCCTAGAGTGGGTGCTCTAAATTTTGCTAGTAAGGCATTGTAAACAGTGAGTTTTGAAGTTAAGCCAGTAAGGCATCATTTCTGGAGTGGTTTTTCTACCCCTAGATGGTTTTCCACTCATCAATTTCTTTGTCTTGTGGTCTCATTTCTTTAATGTGATAATGCTTCAAGATTGTAAAGATCTTTGATTTGCTTTAATATTTCTTATTTGTTCTTTAATGATTGCATTCAATTCTTGAATGTATTTATCATTGAAATATTAAGAGCATAAATTAACTAAGTCTTTTTCATGGCGTAAAAATTTGTTTAAGACATTGATTCACCCCGCTCCCCGCCCCCCCCCCCCTCTTAGTGTCTTCTTTATTCCATTATTAACTTGCTAAAGGTACGCTAGAAAAATTAGTGGTTGAAGTCAAACAATTAGTATCTGATGTGGAAATTTGTGTGGTTGGTGCACTATCAAATGATCAAATGATCAAATGAAACAACCAAAACAATTGTGATGGGACAAAGGACAATGATGGGTTTTTATTTCCTAATGTTTTGTTGACTGAGTAGTTGAGGTAGGTGCCTAAGGGAATGCTTATTTCATGTGTAGTTTGTGTTTCCTTCTTTCTATTCCTTTTCATTGTTTCCAATGCCATTACGGGGACATGGAAACCATTTCTAATCTGTAGCAAACCATTTCCAACATTGCAATAATCATCTAATGTGTGGTAAAGATGTGTCTAAGATTTTTGGGCATTGTAATCTCCTTTTTTTTGCTATCCTTTCAACTAAAACTTGCAACAAAAAATCTCCAACAATGAAAATGAAGATCAATCATGTGCAAAGTTATTTGAAAAAAATTTTGATGCCATTTTTGAGTTACAAACAGTGGTTTTTTCCTTCCAAAAGGTGTCTGGACTTTTTCTCACACATGGGTAGTGGTTTTGACAATGTCTTACATATTTTTTGAGTGCTTGTCAGCTTGAAATTGATCTAGTATTTATTTTCATGACCTCCAAGTTTTAAAAGTGCTCGAAAACCATCTCATTTTCCTCCACTATGATTTGTATGTTGTTTATTTTACTCATCTATGTGAGAAATGATCTACAGCAACAAAAACATTTTTCTATGGAGTTTTGGTACTATGGCACATTGAAAAATGGTTGCAATGTTAATGTTAAGATAAATGTCTATTACCATTGTTGAAATGGTAATAGTTAATCATATGTAAAAGGTTCCAAATAACAAATAATACTAGGAAAGACAAAGTTAAGGTGCAAACATAGATAGATAAGAGACAATCACAAGTAAAATGCATATGGGTGATTACTGACCATGTGTTTGATAAAATGCCTTAATTAATTATAGGAAAACAAAGGAAGTTTTGAAGGAAAAAGTTCTTAGTTAATAGCATAATTTAACTGCGAGTGAGGAGGGTAAAGGTTGATGGTGATTTTTTTCACTTGTAGAGTAAAATTGCAATTGGGTAAGATGTTTTTACATAGTGGTAAATTTTTATAGAAGATTTCAAAAAGCATAGGGTGAAGATGGAAAACTAACTTCAGTTGCAAATTAAAGAGAAAACAAGGAGGAAATGATAATGGTGCTAGGGCATATTTCAAATGCTAACTTTTAGTTGCAAATTGGAGGGGTTATATTGTGTCAAGTGACTAGTAGATTTGAGTTTTCTCATTCTATTTAAAGTGTAATTTAATTGCCATTTACAAGGGTTCTGAGAGTTGGAAATGAGAGAGCTCCGTAAAGGAGAGGTCAAGTTAGGTTTCTGGTACATAGTTGTATGTTTATGTATGTAAAGCTTTTATAATAAACATTGTAGTGTTCTTATTGATTTATATGAACAAATGCCGGTCCATGCAATTATCTCCAGCTTGCAATGTAAATAGTTTCTTTGAGTAAAGTAGTCAAGGGTTGTGGCATTCTTCATTGCTCATTTGTAGTAGTAAATTATATTTTGTGTTAGTTTCCATTCAAGGAGTGGTGTAATTTATTTCATGGAAAATATTTAGAGTGTTTAAATTGCAGGTGGATTGTTAAGAAGAACTGTGTGATTCAACCATTAATAGGTCATGTTCTTGTAAGATAATACCATTTGTTTGGAATGACCATCATGACATATTGAATTTTATAATAGAAGTATTCACATGGCATTGTCACTCTGTAGCCCCTAACAAACACCAATCTAATCCTGTGTTCTTTCTCCCATTAGAAAAAAAATTAAATTCATAAAAAAATACCATTTTGTAATTTATTTTTAATTATTATCACTTCATACCAGTGTTACGATGGTGGCATTGAACAAATTAGTCATGTTTATAAATGTGTAAATCTCTGTTATTTTGTATGAAGTCATCTATTGGGTATTGTAATATTGTTTATTTGATATTTTTCATGTTCAGTGTCAATTAGGGGAACCCGCCTAGGTTTTGCAAAGCCTAAAGTGTAGAAGGATGTTAAAATACTTGTTTGCTGACTAGCTTACTATGATTCTTGAGCACTATAAATTGCTATTGATCTATAGATAATCATAGACATCAATTGAAACAACCAACAATATCAATGACTCATATTGGTTGAGAGCCATGGAGATGTGAGAAAAGGACAAGTGTGTCATGTGGTTGGAGGAGATGGAGGGAGAGGGATTAAGGGGAGAATTAATGGTGTAGATTCCCCTTGGGAAGATTGGATGGACACGATGGAAAGGGTACGTGGGAGTACTCATGAGGGATGGGCAAGTCCTTTGACCCATGTGACATGGCACCAAGGTCATGTCACATGTACAAAAGCCCATTTCTTGTGTACAAAAGGGCCATGTCTTTGTACACATTGGAGGATGTGGATGATTTGATAGAGGGTTGACTAAGATTAGACATGTGCAAGTAGGGGATTAAGGGGCTAAGTGGATTAACCAACTTAATAAAAAGTGGAAGAAAATATGGATTTTAAATATATATATATATATATTTTTAGGAAATGGATGAGGGATGTAGGTAGATAAATAAATAATTGGATTTATTTACCTAAGGTGGACTATACGAGGAGGGCGATTTAAATAATAGGCTAGGAAATATGTGCAGGTGAATAATGATTTTATTAATTAAATAATAAAATATTATTTAATTAATAAGGGATAAAATGAGACAATTAATTGAATGATTAGGGTTGTATTCAATCAACTATAAAAGAAATAACCGGGTAATGATGATGTGTCAATTTTAGGTGTCTATATACATCATAATTTATAATTTATAATTTGCATATTCATGTTAGATCTATAGTTGCATAAATATCTTGTGGCTATAGATTTTGATATGGTAATATGCAGACTTCTTTTTTATTTCATCCAAATCACCTTTGCCTCTTCTACTTCTTCCTTATATCAAAAGAGTTAATTGTGTTTAGAAATAACTTGGAAGAGCTTATGTTGTGTCACCAGAGACATGTTCCTACATCAACTTGCAAAAATGTGTGAAGAAAATCAAATACAACAAGCAAGCCTTCTAGAATAATGTATGCAAATTTATTTCTCCTTTTAGTTCACCAAATTCAAATGTTTCATTATTGCTTACTTCTTTAATGCTCTAGAAAGAAAGAGGACTTTGAATTTCATATTTGTAAAATGAATGCTACTGAGTGTCTTTAAATACTAGAACATAATGTTCAATCTTACAAAATGTGTACTTAGCTGGCTCGAAGTGGGAAAGAGGGCTAATTAACCAAAGTTTGGATTTGAATTTAAGAAAATAAAAGGGTTAAGTTTGCAACTATGGAAATGACCTTAGGTGGACAAATGATCAAATTTGAGTAGTTGATGAGTATATTTGAGTAAATGTACAAATATATGTAATAAATATGCATATAAAGATAAAATAGGAACTAAATACACAATTTCACATAAGATTATACTATTTATCAACATATACATATATTAAAAAATTTCTTCAAAATTATCATATAATTAAAAAAGATATAATACATATATAAATTACACCATTACAATATTTTATATAATTTAAATTATAATAACTTAAATATTGAAAACACTCATACAACCATTTTGTTTTTTATGAAATGTTTCCCCCAATATGCTCTTAATTTTTGTGCAACACCCTCCCTCTTCCATGAGACCACGAGTTTACCCGACCCCAAGGTCAAAAAATAGTGAACCTCTCATCTTAAGCTTACTTGTTTAGACAATGTCTATGCAACCCTCGAACAACCATTTGACTATATTTATTAATTAATTAAAAATAAAGAATACAAAGAATGCATTGTATCTTTATTATTAATTAATAATAAATACGGTCAAATTGCCATTATGAGGACTAGTAGACCAAAAAGAGTCAGTGCCCAAGTTTGAATGTAACCAAGTCAGCATTAAAAACCGATTGCTACAATTTAAATAGCAGACCAGATTCCTCTACATGAAGCCAAAAAGAGAATCTCTGGGAGTTCCCTTTAAAAATGTACACAGAAGACGATCAATATGCTATGAAATTTAGTGCAAATATTATCATTTGGATCGTTGAATTTACAGGGAGCTCAAATGCGTGTGATCTGCATGGAATTATATCCACCCTCTTCTGGAATGCAGCTGCCCACCTGGAAAGGTGAACATTATTCATGCTGTTATTCATCATATATTCTGCTAATGAAAAAGAAACGAAAGCGTTTTTATCTGTTCTCCAAGCAGTTTTTTTTTTCTGAGGTTTTAATAAGGGAATCTTCTCCAATAAATTTTAGCGTCTTGACGCGATCATATTTGCATCTGCATTGTTTGATATGTTTGGGTTTGAAATCAGTAAATGTTTGTAAAAGTGAGCACCTCAATTGTATGAAGTAGAATGGTGCTAGGTTTGTTTATGCGCCCTAATTTGCTCTCTGTCACCTTCTAGCTATAATGCTATTTTCTTTTTTTCTTTCATTTTTTGGGGGAGTATTGTTGGTTTGTGTAGCTGGTTTTTGGGCTCATTTGTACAAACGAGATCCTATTTTTATGGGAGGGCAAAGGGCGAGGGGCGAGGCAGAGGTGACGAGGGGAATATTGCTGTAATTGATTTTTGGGCTTGTTTGTATAGGCGAGATCCAAGTTTGATCCATAAGTCCACCCTTGGAATGCCCGAAACAGGTTATTCGTAAACTTTTCGAGATCAAAACAGCGTTCATAGATGCTCAAATAATAAAATGTAGACATTAAATGCATTCTGTTTGTAGAGCTTATTTATACATTGTTTGAGAATCGTAACTATTAGAAGCCGAGGTTCTTAACCAAGATTGCGTTTCTGTTTGCGGTGCCCATTTGGAATTCAACTCTGTTCTTGATGTCTTCAGGAAGTAAGGTGCTAGAATCCTATAGAAAGTCGAAATGAAGTAAGGCGCCCACTTGGGATTCAATTCTGATCTTGATGTCTATATGAGAATAGCCATATAGAATAGAATAGGTTTTCTCTGTTGGTAGAATTGGCAAGACCCTCTTTACTCCATAATTCAAAATGAAAAGAGCTTCTAATAATAATTGTGATTTTTTTTTTAAATCAACATTTCAGATCATACTCTACTATATATATGAAAATTGAAAGTGTTTGTAGTAATAACAGTATAATTTATTTGAATTTATGTTTGGTATCATATTCAAAGAAAAAATGATGAATCATAGAATATGATCCAAAACATAGCTGGAAAACTCGCCCCAAGAAAAAACTTGCCAAGCCAAAAACTAGAGAGTTTTTAAAACTCGGAAAAAACTCGGCAAAAACTCGGGAACTTAAAAAATTGCTTAAATTTCATTAGAAACACATTTTTTTTGCAAAATTCAATGACAAGATGAATCCAATGAATCCATAAATGAGTACAAAAGTGTTTTCTATTAATTTTGATTGACTTCAATGTAAATTGATTACAAAATCGCATTCTTATGCGGAATCCCAATGGCTAAAAGCCTAAAAGTCTAATACATGAAAGCAATAAAACTAGAACTAGAAGCAAATACTAAACAGTAACTAAATACAACATGCTAGGCTTTCCTCTTCCCTAGTCTAGCAGCAGCTAGGGAAGAAGGGGTGGGTCCTCTAGCCCTCCCGTGTGTGCGTGGAGGTGGTGGCGGTGATTTCACTTGCGGTGCTACTGCTACTGCTACTGGCTCTTCGGCTGGCATGGAAGGTTGTGTCTGTGGCTCTGGCTGTGGCATGGAAGGTTGTGTCTGTGGCTCTGGCTTAGGAATGTCCTCCAACCCTACATCTCCTGATGCACCCACATCCTCCATTGCTTGTCTCTCAAAGTCAAGGATCTCGTCCGCGCTAAACAATGGAGGCTGCTCATCTCGCCCTGTCCAATCACTATAAGGATCTATCTCATCTAAATCAATAGGATCCAGTGATTTTTCTTCTACTCTCTTTGTGCGCAACCGAAGGTTGTATTGCACAAAGACAAGATCATTCAGGCGCTTTTGTGCTAACTTGTTCCTCTTTTTCGTGTGAATGGACTCGAACAAGCTCCAATTGCGCTCACAACTGGATGCACTACAGGGCTGACATAATACGCGGAGGGCAATTTTTTGAAGATGTGGGGTTTTTCCACCCCAATTTTTCCACCAAAACTCTGCAAAAAAAATAAATATTGAAGAGTTAGAAAACAAAGTCAAAGACTCAAAAGTCAAAAGTAAAACACATTTTATCAAATTATATGATCATGATGCATGTGAAATAAACTTAAAAGTTAAAGACTCCCAATTTTATACCTGGTGGCAGAGTGTTTCTTCCTCTAAGAGCCATCTCTGAAGAAAAGAGATTACCAGTTGCTTCCCTGTACATATCCAACTCCATGATGATGTGGTCTCTCGTTGCAACCTCAGATTCCATCCTCTGAAAGCATGTCATGAGCCCCTCCATAACCTCTCCATTAGGATCGGAGAAGCTCTTTGAGAAGAAATAATAAGGGTTGAGGAAGTACCCTGCTGCATGGATGGGTTGGTGGAGTTGATTGTTCCACCTCCTATCAACAATTTCCCATATGGGATCAAATTTCAGGCTGTTCCCCATGTAGTAACTTTTGATAGCCTCTTTGGCCCTATCTATGGCCTCATAAATATATCCCATGGGGTTTTGATCCCCATCTACCAAGCGAAGGACTCTTACCAAGGGCTCCGACACCTAGATTAAAAATACAAAAAGATCAAAGTTAGAAATTTATAATGAAAGGCTTAAAGTTAAATTAAAAAAAAATATATATTTATATTCAACTTGAGTTTAAAATTAAAATCAAAGTTTTGAAGTTACCTTCACGATCTCTGTAGCTTTTTGTGCAAACAAGTGGTCAAAGACTATTGCAGCAACTCTCTCTCCTTCGGGCTTCTTTGAATATGAGGAGGCATTCCATGCTTGACTCACAAACATTTGTTTTAAAAAGCCTAAAGAATCCAAAATGCTTTGCAACGTTATGAAAATCGTTGCAAACCTTATGGCACCTGGTCTCACCAACTCCTTCCCTTGCATATGATCTCTCATCAAGCTAAGAACCCAAGGGTGATTGTAGATAAATTTTGTGATGCTCCTTGCATCATCTACAATCGGTGCCACCCAAACAAGTTTGCCTATGTCCTCCAAAAGAAGGTCAAGGCAATGTGCCGCACAAGGTGACCAAAAGAGTGATGGATGTCTAATCTCAAGCATTCTTCCTGCTGCCACATACATTGCTGCATTATCTGTGATAACTTGCACCACATTAGCAATCCCCACCTCCATCACAACTTCTTCCAACAATGTACACAATGTATCTGCAGTTTTTATCCTGTTGGAAGCATCTATCGACTTCCAAAACACAACTTCACCTTTGCAAGCAACCAAAAAGTTAATGATGGTGCGGTTTCTCCCATCCGTCCACCCATCAGAAAGAATGGAGCAGCCATATTTCTTCCATTTAACTTTTTGTTGTTCAACCACTTGCATTGCCCTTTGGGTTGCATTTGTGAGCAACCTGCAGGTACAAAGTAAAATAATTAAATAAGTACAAAATTGTAAGTTTTAAACAAAAAATAGCTTCAATTCAACATAAATAATAAATTATAAATTAATTTGATTTAAAGAACATAAACTTAGCATAAAATTTAAGTTGACTTTCACCTACCTCCCACTCAAATCTTTGCGAGAAGGTGGCTTGAAGCCTTTTCCCGCAACTGTCAATGCAGTGACCATATTGTGCCAATAGGGACTACTCGCCACATTAAATGGTATGTTATTGAAATACCAAAAGTCAGCACATGCCGACTCGGCATGTTGATGCACCTCCTTGTTCCACCCTGTAGCCTCCAATGATACCTGTGCTCCTGGTGTGTTTCGAGGCACAAAAAAACTCTGTGGGTTGCGTGAAGATGAAGGTGGTGGTGGCACTGGCACTCTAGTCGAAGTCGAACTAGAGGAAACGGGGGGCCTAGAGGACAGTACAGCTGTGGCTGTGCTATGAACGCGAATCCGTGGACCACGAAGAGAGCCAACAATGCCAATATCTCCCTCCTCATCTGACTCTATCTCCATGTGCTCAGCCTCGTGCTCCTGAGTTTGGTCATGGGCATGCGCATGTCCACTAGCTATGGTAGCTGCTATGGCTTTTTTTGCCCTCTCCCTTTGCATTTTTCTTTCCTCGGCAATTGAGAGTAGTGCAAGCATCTCTCTTCTAATCTCTTCTTTGGGCTTCTCACAAGGCTTGGCATCATGCTGAGGAATGCCTGCAAGATGGTATTTGAGGCGATTTATGCCTCCATGATATGTATTCTTGCACTCACTGCAAACAACTGTTCCAGCTACGTGCCCTCTCACACCATACTTCCATGTAGGGTCTCTAGCCCCTGCAAGACGAGTGCCTGGAACCCATGATGATGGTGTAGACGGGGTGGAACATGGTGGGGCGGGGTTGGAACTTGATGCTGAGCCAGAAGCCATTATAGTGTGTATTCAATGCTCAATAATCAATCTACACACACAAAAAATATGTACAACATATTAGTTTTTTAATACAAAAAAAATTTAAAAACAACTTAAATCATTAAAAATTTAAAACTTAAAAGATATAGAGCTAAATTTGATTTAAATTGATACAAATGTGTTTAAATGAATTATAAATTAACATTATTAACTAATCTTATCATTTTACACAAAAAATGAACCTAGGTCTGAAAATTTCAAAAAACAATGAAAAAAATGAAAAAAATCAGCAAAAATCAACAAAAGATTGTGATGAATTTTGTTTTTTGGATTGTAAATGCAAAAAAATTGTTTCTTTGTGCTCTATTATGACTTTTTTTCAATTTGGAATGAGTATTTTGCAAGAAGAATGAAAGAAAATGATTAAGCAAAAATAAAAAACAAAAACAAAACCCCTACCTGTGAATCGAATTTCTCTTCATAATCCACACAAAATGGCGTTTGAATCTGCTCTCCTCGATGGCAAATCGTTGGAAATGATATCTCCTTGCTTGGGGGGGGTTTTGAGCTCCTCACACAAACTATCATTCAATTTCGAAATGAAATGAAACTGAAAAAAGACGTTTTCTGTTTTATGTTCTACGCGGCCGAGTTTTTTTGTCGGACTCGCGAGTTTTTGGCGAGTACTCGTGAGTTTTTAGTGGTGAGTTTTTCAAAAAACTCGAAAAAACTCGTTTTTTAAAGGATGGCGAGTTAACCTCGTAAAAACTCGCGGTGGAAAAAAACTCGCGAGTTTTTCGCGAGTGTGCCAACTATGATCCAAAACATTGATTCAAAAATTCACACAGTTATTACTAGAAGCTCTTTCAATTTTCACTTTTATGGACTGTGAAAATATCTTGTCTTTAATATGTGTAGTTTCTATGTGACAGTCTGAATGGGGCTTATGGTTAAGGCCTGTGTAGTCTATAAAAAAGGCACAGGTTTGAATCCAGCATGGAATACACTATGTATGTTCTGTATAAACAATATAGAAGGTGAATGTAAAAACTATTCTCTTGTGGGCTTCCACAAGGACAATTTTATAAATCAAATTGGTTTCTTGATTGATTGCAATGACTAAAAAGCTGTCTTTGCCTTCTCCCTTTCTCTTTCTCTTTTTTAATAAATATATACTTGCTGACAAGCCAGATGCCACTTTGTCCTATTAGAAACTTCTCGTGAAAGTCTACAAGAACATTTTTTCGTTTCCATTTACCCTGGTTATTATGTTGTTCAAATTTTGCATCCCTCGTGTTTGACTCTATGACTAAGCTTGAGAGTAGTGCAAGGGCACCCTAGGTCTTCATGCCTCCAAGAGGCCAAAGTTAGCATTTTGTTTTGTTTTATGATCTTTGCATGTAATAAGGTCTGAGAAGACCGTTTTATGTTTGTTTAGGTCTAGTTTGAGTGCTTAAAGGTGAATTAGAGTCTAGTTGCAAAATATTGTCAAGTTGCACAAATATTGTCAAATCAACTTTACATTTTGTTGTCAAATGGGAAGTTGAATGGTTGGAAGTTGAAATGTGGTTAGGAACTTTTGGGATTTTGTTGGAAAAGGTTTAAAAATGTCTTGTATGGTCGAAGAGGAGTTGGTTGTTAAAGTTTTGAAAAGAAAGCAATAAAGGAACACTGTTTTTCTCCAAAATCTGAATGTGTTATTTCCTGATCTGGTGAATAGTACAGTCTGTATGGACCAATAATGACTCTAAAACTTGTTGAATAGTGTTGGCACGTGAATCTTCTAAATTTTGGTTTTTGTTTCATCGATTTTCATTAAGTTTTGTAAAGTTACAAGCATTTTTCTAAAATCAGTCCAAAATCCTAGGTAGGGTTCCTAGTGGACTTGTAAAATGCATTTCTTGCCATTCCCACGGTAGAAATTCCTAAAAATTGGTGGAATGACTTATCATTGTATATATTTTCATTTCTCAAAATTGCAGGTTTCACGGTTTTGGTTGGCACGTGTTTTGGTGATGCCCTAGGTTTGATCTTTTCATGTTTTAGGCCTATTTCAAAGTGGGGCAGTCAAAATTAGGGCCTTTTGTTCCAAAACAACCCTAACCCAATTTTTGATATGTTGTAGAAAAGCCAAATGAGTACTCAAATCTGCCTTCAGGTTTTGATTTCAAGGTTTGCTCCACAAGTTATGCCTGAAAAAACCCAAATTGCTGCCCCATGGTTTAGGCATTAAAGATTGAAGGCTTGTGAGGAAAAACCCACCAAGTGATGTTTTAGGGTTTCAAGATTGGTTGATTTAGATTGTTTTGAGTTGTCCACCCCTGCTTTGCATCAAAACTGAATCTTTGCGATCCATTTTCTGCCCAGAGCACTATATGGCAATCGGTAAAGTATAATGTTCCCTTGGTATTATATGGGTCACAATTTGAAAAAATTGTATTGCTAGGGCTCAATAAAGGGCCTAAGTGGACTGTGTAGATTGTCTGGATTCTAAACAAGGTCAAATATTACAAGCCGATTTGTTTCCTCAAATGAGTATTACGTTGACTTGAGCAAAAAGGAGAAGATTCGAATGGGTTATAAACCTCTCTCTCTCTCTCATATTATAAAATTTCCCAGCCTTTTGGCCAAGTCTCATCAAGTTGTTTGCCTTGAACTCATTTGAGTTCACTCAAAATGTCAAACATGCAAGTTTTTCAAAGACTCAGTGAGTTCTGCTATGATGCTTGAAAGTCTGGACAGCATGTAGGAGGTTTATTGGTAAGTAAAATTAAGTGTGATAAACTTAAACATACCTCAATAACGTATTTTATGAAGATTCACCTCCCATTGGAGCCAGCTGTGGATGGTATTGGTGGATCTTTTGTTGTATGTACACGAGTTATTTTTTATTTCTTATCATCAATAATTTTCTATATAGGATATATCTTCTCTTTGTCATACATTGTTATTGTATTGTCAGATGCCTTTGCTTTTAGTTATTTTGAATTATTTCAAACTTGATCCTTAAGTCGGAGAACATACTTTCTTTTGAATGTTTCTTTATAAAATTTGTTCCACATTTCAACATTCTTGAGGTTTCAGTTATTACTTTTCTCACCTTCTCATCAATTGGTCTATAAATCACCAGAGCTGGTAGCTGACACTGGCCGCTATGGAAGTAACAAGATGAAGGTTGTCTCCAGAATTTCAATCAATCCAGTTTACCCTCATGTGCTCTGTCATCAGAATACCAAAGATTTATTAAGGCCAGTTAAAACAACAACTGTGCATAGGTCTGAATCCTGGGTTGGAAGATTGTTGCAAACTACAGTGACAACTCTTCTAAGATCCCAGGTATGCTATCTTCCATCATAGTGAAGTTATTAAATGTGGTTTATTTTTGTCATTTTCTTCTTGCATCGACTCAGCTACCAAAAGAGAACATAAGTACCAATTTAGGTACATCCCTGGCACAGTTTCTGGTCATGTTTGTTGTAAATAGAAAATGCTTGCAATGGATTTAATTTAGTTTCTTGTATAATTTTACCCAAAAGCGAAATTGCTTCAGTTTGATTGGAACACAGGCTAGTTACATGTATCTTCATTAGTATCACATGAACTGCAGAATAAAGTTGACACATCGTATACATCCTATATTTTTTCCAATTTTAATATTTATGGATGGCATTTGTTCTTGTATTGTTGTCGGTTCTCTTTTATTAAGATGGCCTGCACCTGGTTTACTTTTTTTCACTACATAGAAAAGCTAGATTAAAATAAGAAAAATCCAAGAAATGATACACTACAAATTATGGGAATAACTTTTCTTTTGAATACCTTCTTGTAGAAGAAGGTATGACTAGATGTTTTAATACATCATAACAGTAGAATGTAGAAATGAGAAAATGGCAAATTTTCAATGGGTGATTGGTCTCCAAGAATGGTTTACATCCATAGTCAAACCATTATCCCTGTTCAGATTGTTTGTATATTTAACAAGTTCATCTGTTTCCCTTAGTCGCCTATCCATGAATTGATCACATATAACCACAGCAGCAATTTCATAGCAATTTCTCCTTTTTCCTTGGACAATGCAAAAACAAAAGGAAGATTGAATTGTATAAATAATAAAATCTGTATGGTATGATGAACAACATGTACTGTAGGATGAACTGCAAGGGCTGTATGAATGAACAGTGATATCACAAAAACCCTGGATTATATCAGTCTGCAATTGCTTTTTTTTGTCAATGTCATGAAATTTCTCCTTTAAGTTGAAACCCTAGTAATGGCCAATACTCAAAATTCTGTTTTGATCGAAGCCCAAAAATTGATAGGCTAAAACTTTAATGTTCAGAGTCACAAAATGCTTAACATTACTGAGTTTGGGAATTATGATAGAATAGCCTGAAAATAGAAACCAGAACGGCTTTGAATTTTGCAGATTTTGATTACTGTCATAAAAAGCCTCATTAAAATTGTTCATTTCAGATGTGACTTGATCCTAGAAGTTTGGTATGCCACTTCCACTAGTGATCTTCAGGAGAGTTTGAAATACAAATAGAAAACTTTTGAAAAAGGCTGTCAGTTATTTAAAAAACTTTGTTGTTTGGTCGTTGTTAGAGCTTCTACTTAGGATGAAATAATTAAGAGATTGGCTGCCCATTATCAGTAAATCAATAGATAAAGGTGTAGTTTCTTTGGTCATTAATAGTGTGCCACCTTCATTCAAATTTTTTGTGGAGCCTTTGTATTTGTTGGTAGAGTCAAAACTCTCATCTTTGAAAAATTCAGCTCATAAATGTTGCAAAAAGATCAGATACAAATGCAAATGGCTGAGTCTAGTTTTAGACAATTCAAGAATGCACTTGTTGTGAAATATAAAGGCACAATGAAGAAAAAATTGACTTTTGATTAACAATCCAAACACAATGTCAAGTGCTATTATTGTCATAAGTCTGGGCATATCAAAATATAACACTGGAGATGACAATATGATCTCTCCATGTGACAGTTGAGGTGGCGCAAGACTCTAGGGAGGAAGAGTATGCGTTTATCGCATCTTTCTGAGATAATGATGGTGCAACTAGTTGCTACTTTTTTAAATTTTAGTGCACCTTGACATTTCACATGTTGCAGAGACTAGTATTGCAAGTTTATTTTGGATTCTAGTTCAATAGATTTTCTTTCTTTGGGTGATGGTAGAAACATGCAGTAGAAGGGATAGGGGATGTTGGAGTTGTTCTTAGTGATGCAATAAATTTCATAGTCAGAAATGTTTGTTCCAAACATGAACAAAAATATATTGTCTATCAGTAAACTTTTATAAAATCCTAACATTGTTGTGAATTTTTGAGGAAAGAAGTGTATTGTAACTGACGACAACTAGGACATAATGGTTGCCCTAGTCATTGGTCAAAGTGGTTCTATCACAATTAATTTGCCATTTTGCATACCTTAGATGTAAGGACAACAATATTATTTTGTGGCATTAGAGATATGGACATCTCAATCTTCAGTATATAGCCAAATTGAGTAGAATCGGTGTGGCTCATGGATTGCCATCTATCTAGAAGAAGTAGGATATATGTGCACAAAATTTGGTCAATGATGAAAATAATTTAAGTGTAAGCATTTCTTTAAATCATAATTATATGCAACTGCGATCAACTATTATATATTCTATCTTGTCTTCATTATTGGCAAACCATGGAAGAAAAACCATGAAAATTAGTCATGACTATTTCTTTTGTATTGTATGGAATTTAGCACGCAATTGGCAAGTTAGTAGAATAGCCCTTGTTATAACTCTTGCATTGAGAGGTTAGCAATATCAATAAGTTATAGTATAATAAGGGATAAGGATTGGTGTATTTCCCTAGAAATGGCATGAATTCCTTGTTACTGAAACAAAGTTTGAGATGTTGAGAAACCTATCACCATCAGTTTGGAGTATGGAGGAGACATTTGACCTCTGTAAATGCCCTTAGAAAGTTAATGGAAATCTTTGCACTTAAAGCAAAAATATATTACATATAAGGATACAAAATAAGACTCTACGGGATTGAGAAAGAGAAATAATGGTCCTGGTACGTGTGCTTATTCATTGAATCATAAAACCCTATTGCAAGTTCATTTGAGTCAGATCATGTGTTCAGGTTGCTAACTTGACATGTAAGATATGAATGTGTGATTGTTAGTGTTGGATAATTGGACCTGAAGCAATCAATAACAATTTTTTTAGATTCTTGCTGGACCAATTTTGCTTTATAAACAATGATTTATTTTTCATTGCAAGGAAGCAATGGAGGCAGCAATTTTCATGCTGCAGAAGCCACACATTGCACATAGTCATATTTACATTGGAACTCAGTCAACATGTATAAGTTAAATTTAATAAACACTGTAGTGGTTCAGGGATGATTATAAGTGATTTTGGCTTCAAGGAGAGCATGTTATCTCCTTGGCAAAGAAGTGTTGGCTGTCATTTATTGAAAATGTAAACAAAATGAGACAAATATGGTCAAACATTGGCTATAACAACTTACAACAATTGAAAGTGCAATCACAATTCTCCCCAAATGAAATGCAGTGACTAAATTTAAGTTTTCATCTTTGAAAATAGTAATAATAAGAAAAATATGGCAATCTTCCTTCATTCTAGGAGCATTACTGACTCAGAACTGAAGAAGTCTAGGGAACAACACATTAAAAATGCAGAATTAAGCTTGTTCTGTTAGAAGAAAATAGAAACATTGAACTATAATCAGAGATTAGTACATAAAGAGCATTATTGCCATAAAACTGTAATCAGAGTTGTATTGACCTGAAATATAGTAAATACATACATGACAAACATGTATACTGTGAATTGCTGTCCTTTACCTTGAGTAATGTTTAGATATTTGCTCATATATGGTAGAATACAAATTGAATGTACGTTGGAAGAGATGAGATCATTAATCTTATGATAGTTGCTACCACATCAGACCTGGGAGATTTTGCAGCTTGCAAGTATCTCTGACCCTGCGATGGGTGTCCGCTCCTTAACCATGCAATAGAGCAAGGTAAACAATGGATGTTTCACTTTAGATTGGCACACATTGAATAAGGGTGATGTGTGGAACATCCATGGTTGATTTGCAATATGGACCAATTTTAAGGGACAATGTGGAATTTATAGTCTAGGGAACAACACACTAAAAATGCAGAATTAAGCTTGTTCTGTTAGAAGAAAATAGAAATATTGAACTATAATCAGAGATTAGTACATAAAGAGCATTATTGCCATAAAACTGTAATCAGAGTTGTATTGATCTGAAATATAGTAAATGCATACATGACAAACATTTATACTGTGAATTGCTGTCCTTTACCTTGAGTAATGTATAGATATTTGCTCATATACGGTAGAATACAAATTGAATGTACGTTGGAAGAGATGAGATCATTAATCTTATGATAGTTGCTACCACATCAGACCTGGGAGATTTTGCAGCTTGCAAGTATCTCTGACCCTGCAATGGGTGTCTGCTCCTTGACCATGCAATATAGCAAGGTAAACAATGGATGTTTCACTTTAGTTTGGCACACATTGAATAAGGGTGATGTGTGGAATATCCATGGTTGATTTGCAACATGGACCAATTTTAAGGGACAATGTGGAATTTATAGTCTTATCACAAACTTGGATAACTCATTTAGAGGCAAAATATGTGGGAACCAGTGAGGAAATTGTTGAGAAGAGGGTAAACAGATACAATAAAAGTATATACAAATATTGCTCAAATATGATTAACTGATTAGTACACATGATCAAACCATCAAATAAAACATGAAGAAGCATAAATTAGCAAACTTAAATTAACAGTAACACAGAACACCAGATTTAAGTGAAGAAACTCTTTTAGAAAAAAACTCCACAACCAAAAAGATATCGAACTTGTATTAATCTTAAGAACAAGATTACACCAATACAATCTACTCAATCTTCTTCAGTCTAATAGCATTCAAGCTACATGATACTACTTACCCACATAACACTATGAAACCTCTATCTCATACACTCAATATATAAAGCAAAGGAAATAGGACACCACCTAGTAGTTTCTTGTAAACTACTGGCCTCCAAAACCATGGTCCACCAACAAAAACCTACACCCCATTATGCATTTATTGATGTATTCAAAATAGAAACCACAAAGAGATGCATCTTTGATTGCATAACCCCTACTAGGTATTGTTGGTGTGTGTTTTGAATACGCCACCGAACACAGAATAAAATGCTCAAGGGACACTCTATCCTCTCTTGAAAAGTGATTCAAATACCTAGAAGATAATACAATAACTCCAATGTTTCTTTTGGTCAGGTCATGACATGTGGATAAGGCTAGTGGGCGTTGTGATTTGCTGGTAATCACAAGGGGACTTACGCTAAGATCTATTTGCAAGTTTAGGACTTAGACAGTTTTGTCATTGAAAACTCTTTTGATGGGTATTTCAGATTTTCAAAAAAAATGCAAAAAGGCAAGGGTTTAGAAGTCTAAGCTACTCCTAAGAACTCAAGAGATGGCAGCGACGAGATAAAATAGGGTAACCGCACTTTGCTTCACCTCCTTCGGACAACTACGCAAAGTGGGTGCAATCTTCAACGAAAGTGATAATAATTTTCATGTTCGAATTGATAAAAACAAACAGAAGTTAAGCATCCACAAATTAATGGCTTAGGCTAACTTTACACATCAAATGCAAATCATCCATTTGACAAAAGTATGAGCTAAATTTTTCTCCACCACTGCTATCGAATCTATCATCCACTTAACAAACATATGAATTAAATACTAATCTAATTCTACTCTAAGTGTTGAAGGAGAAATATGAAAACCTTGCACACTACTTGAAAATAAAAGTGGTTCTTAGCAAATCATGCACAAGAGCTTTTATAAACGGAAATAGTTTCGTCGCAACAATCTTATACAACTCACTTCACAAATTGCAAATGAGAGTAAACAAGTTTATATAGAGTTTACAAAATTGAATAAACGGCTCAGATTAAAAATGAGCCAACGGCCAAGATTGAACAATTAAAACCCTAATTAGGGTTTCCCAAAATGACTTCAGTAAATAGAGAGTTGACAGGGTGACATGGCGCTTGGAGCTATTTTCAAGGAATTACATCCCAATCCTCCTGCGTTGCCGTGTGTTCGATGAATCTGGACACGATCAAGGCAACTTCATCCATGGTGACCTGAGGAAGCATTCCGATCCTGAATTCCAGTCCGTCCACATTCTCGGCGCATCTGACGAAGGTATCCTCCCACTCTGGCTCAGTCTTCTCAAAGGTTTCTCGGATGCTTAGGAAGTTCGCCAATTTGGCCCAATCCTGCTTCAAGATGGGCCCAGTGATAGCAAAGATGTTCTCCTGGACTTTTCCCTTCAAAACCTCCAGTTGCAAATCCCTCTCTCGTAGAGCTTCCTTATCTAGGATATCGGAGATCATGTTGAGAATCTTCGTCTGGACTTCCTTAACCTGATCCTCCAGCTTGAGACCATCAACCTTAACCCTTTCCAAGACTTCACCCCGTGCCGTTAGTGCCTAGTACCAAGTATGGAAGTCATAGGCTGCACCTGCTGCAATGACGCTTCCGTCTATTAATTCTTGCTTCGGAATCCCTTTCAAAATCCTAAGGCAAGGAATGATCCTATCTTGCACATCTGGAAGGCTCTCCCACACTTCCGCCAAAGCGGCTAGTCTAGAAAGCAGTGAAGTGGCCTGACTGTAAACTAAGGTCAACCTCTCCATGAATGTCTCAGCTTCCGTGCCCTTGGTTGCTATCCATTCTTTGGCCTCTCGAACTGTGACCCTGTTTTCTTCCACCTCCTTGGCTGCCTCCTGCAAAGAGTTTTGGAGAAGAGGAGCTGCTGTGTTATCCTGATCAAGTGGCTTGATCAAGTGCTGGATATACTCTTTTAAGCGCTCAATTTCTAACTGGCACTCCTTCCTCTTGGCTACCTCTTTTGCCAACCTTGACTTGATAGTGGACACAGAATTGTCCAAGTCTTCAACTTCCTGGCCCTTCGTGGTTGGACCCAAGTCAATGGTTGTGATGGCATAATCTTGTGGAGCCATGTCCTCCTGTGGCCTGTCCACTGTAGGCACTACAATCTGCACTGTTTTGTTGCCGGCCTCATCTCTCTGTATGCTCGAGAATTTCTTTGCTGGCTTCTTGACTGCAGTCTGCATAAGTCTGGCCAAGAAGTCCGCAGTGTCATCCTCTTCTGGCTCTTCCACTGGCACCTGTACTTTCAACCTCTCCGTTAGCCAATCCGGGATCATCGGCTGCTCCATGCCTTCATCTTCCGGCCTATCTTCCTTGTCAGGAACGTCCAGAATTCCCCTAAGAGCTGAAATCATTCCTTCCTGGAAATCCTCATTTTGGGTGTCCACATTTTCATCATCGGACTCCAATATTTCTGTGCCCGTGGGAGATGGTGGCGCATCTTCGTCCGGTTGAGGCTCCATATTGTTTTCCGGAATTGGGGAAGGATCCCTAATGTCAGCCAGTGAAGCATCTACAGTAGCCAGCATCTCTTCAATATTCCTAGATGCGGCCGAGTGTGAAGGATTTACCTTAGTCTGCTTCTGAACTGGCTCCTTGCCTGCAGCTATCTCCTTCCTTTTCTTGGAAGTGGTGGGCTCTATCATCTCTACGCCTTGGGATGCGTCTGCATTGGAAGAATAGGATTCCGCCTCACTCAACATATCATAAGTCAAGTTTATCCTTTTTCGCCTGAGTTCCTGAATCTGTTGATCAACCCACCACTGTGTATACTTGATGACTGGTCTCATCAAAGTATTCAAATCGGCGTGCTCGGGTTCTAACCACCTGACCACCGACAAAGGCAAGCTCTCATCAAGGTGCGGCTGTACCTGTTGTCCATCTTCTTCCAACTGATCCGACACTCGACAAAGCTCCGTTGCTCTGATCAAGCTGACAGGCAGTCTAGACCACATCTTTCGCCTAACCTCAAACTCGTCCGCAACATTTGCCCAGAAATCTTCTAGTTCAACCCTATGCTTGTACCTCCTTCCATCCACCGTCTTGATGTGATAATGCGGGTCGAAGTGGCTCCTAGATGGATAGGTAGCAAAGGGGTAATGCTGTATCTCGAGCCTGGCACTATCTGCTGCCTACGATGATGGGCAAGACTCTAGCATGTTCCCTATAAAGAAGGGAAGAGTTATTGCCGCCTTTTGCTTTGTCCTTTGGAGGCCTTGAAATTCCTCTAGCTGCCTTAGTACTTCCAACAGGACCATCTTGTTAGTCGGGAAGATGGGCAAACGATATGGGCTCCCGGTGAATCCCTGGATTTTGATGTAAGTATATCGGGGATACTGGTTAAACCAAGATCCATATTTGCCAATCAACTTTTTGGCCTCAGGAGTTAGCCGTTGATGCGTCCCTCCCTGGAGTATCCTGGTGATATACATAAGGAAGGCGTCATGAGCTCGCCTGAAGTGAGCCTTCTCTCTCAACTACAGCTGTGGATAACAGTCATATGCCTTCAACTCGTTTGATCCACTGCCAACCGTGCCTTTGCATATCAAGCCTGCGTACTTGTAAGTCCTAGCCAACATATAGATGACATAAGAACTCATATAAAACGTTTTAGTTTTCTCCAAGTTGACAAGCTGCTCGTGGAGGTTGTTGCTTATCATTCGTGACCAGTTAAACATCTTCACGCCCTCTGTGATGTCCTCAATAAAATAGTACATCCACGGCTCGAACGGCGCCCCCAAAGGACTACCTGCTATTCTGTTCAGCAAGATAATGATGTCTCCATAGTCCTCCTTGAAGTCTGTACGCATCAACTTCTTGGGCATTTTCTTGACCGACGGCCTAGGCTTGTCCAGCGATGACTTGTTGATGTTGGCAGCACAAAGGTCAGGCTGTTCATCATACAATCTCTGGGCATCTTCCTTAGTTTTGTAGGTGGTCTTAGGATACGTAGGAATGCCAAAGGCTTCTTGTATGGCCAACTCTCCCAGATGTGCCAATATTCTCCTGTTAGGTGCCACAATTTGTCTTAACTCAGCATAATAATGAAGCGCACACTCCACCATTAATTCAGCACATTCAAGCGCAGGTGGAAATCCGGCAGGTTGAAAGATTCCATTTCTCACCATTCTCCTGGCGGCAGGCGTTGGCAAAGGTCCATTGTGCCCGTATATTCTTTTCTTGAATTCCTCGAAGTCAATGTGGCCAAGATTGGTGTCTGAGATGTTTTTCCATTTTGATTTTATTTTAGTCTCTGGCTGCGATCCCTTGCTTGCGAATTTCATTTGTGCTTGCCTGGACGTCCTTCCTTGATCGATTGTCAACCTGCAAGTACAAAATACTTAACATTAATATAAGACCTTTTAAAATCAATTTACTCTGGGGTGTAGTTGGATAAAATCGCACTTTCAGTTTATTAAATTAAAATCTGTCAAAAAGCAAGCTGAAAGTGAACAAATTCGCCCATCTATGAATGAAACTCGTGCCGGAAAGAAAGTAGAAGATAGAAACGAGGTATAAACACATTGTCGATTAATTCCCAAACCTCAGAGATTGTATTCTGGCTACAAACGAATTTTAAAATTCTGAAAATTTGCCAGAGGAAGTGCACCAAAGCTGCGAAGTACGATTTTCAGGAAAGAAATAACTTATTTCTTTCTAAAAATCACGCCCGTCAACAAGAAATTGCTTCCTTGATTCTCACAACAACGTTACTTTCATGAACTTCTCCTTCGCAAACGATTCCCTGGAGATTCGAGAGAGATAGCTTCTTCTCAGTCGAAATTGTGAAGAAATGAGTTGCTGAAACTCATTTTATGGCTGAGAAGTGCGATTTTCCTCAAGGAATTGCTTTCTTTTCTCTTATTTTCTTCCAATTTAAGAAACGTTTTTCTTCTCAGATTGGCAAGTTTCTAATTTCACTTTCAGTCGTTGAGGCAAGTTTCCAATTTTCATCTCTGTGCCACCTCTGTTTGAGATTTTCGAATTTCTTAAAAAAATGCCTATGTGTTGGAGAAAATATCAAAAGATATTAAATTAATTGTTTAAAATTAATTTTCCAACATACTTTAAATCTTCGAATCATGGCAAATTTAAAATTACCTAAGGCAGAATGATTTAATCCTTCAAATAATCTCCGTACTTCGAATTTTTTATTAAAATTTGCCAAGTGTTGGAAAATAATTAAAAATATTAAAATATTAAATTCCAACCCGTTTAAAATTGATACATGGCTAAGTTTGTTTGTCCGCGGCCAAATATTTTATCTTCCAATTGTTTGCCTAGCCAAAATGTGCTCAATAATTCGTCTGCCAAATTTCAACTCTCCAGGCGGACTTTTGACCCCTCTGGACATTTTTACTTAGCCAAACAATTCATTTTCTATCTTTTTGGGTTGGGCGACCTTGGAGATTTCTCTGCCACTTTGTCATTTTTTATTTGTGCCTTAGGAATTTTTTTTTTCAAGCTGAGAGGGGCGGACTTCATACTTGCTCTACCAAACACTCTTCATTTTATGCCAAAGAATTTCATTCCGTTGTGTCGAGGAGTGATTTTCGTGCCGGCCAAACCTCTTCTTCCTCTGGACATTTCTCCTTTTTTCATGCCTTAGAAAAATTTATCTTTCAAAGTTGGACGAATTTCTTATAATTCCTTGCCAACGGCGTATTTTATCCTCCATTTGTCTAAGGCAGACTTCACACTTTTCTTGCCATGGCGAGTTTTATTCTTGCCTTGTCCAATGGCGGACTTCACTTGTAATTGGCCATTTAATTCAATTCCTAGCGAATTTCCCTTGTAATTTCACCTCTTCCAAACATCTTAGAGCGGACCCCTTCATATTTCCACCCTTCTCCAAACTTCTTGGGGCGGACTTCACATGCTTCTTGCCATTTTAGCATATGGCGTACTTCAACTTGCCTTTGCCCTTTCTCCCTTATGCTGGGCGGACTTCATACTTTTCTTGCCATCTACCTTGGGGCGGACTTTCTCATGACTTAGCCACTTTTCACCTTGCTGGGCGGACTTGGCCATTCCTTTGCCATGGGCGGACTTGCTCTTGTCTTGCGCCATCCACCTCTTTCCTTGGGCGGACTTCATGCTTCCCATGCCAAGGGCGGACTTCATGCTTGGCTCGCCAGTGCCTACCTTTGGCATGCCAAAGGTAGGGCGGACTTCATGCTCTTCATGCCATTCTTCTCTCATAGGCGCCTCTCTCAGACTTAGCCATTTTTCCAAACTTTTGCCATTTTTACCTTGATTCTTTTGATGTCTGGAGGCGTGTTGATTTCTTGCTTTACGGGATCCAAAAATAGAAACTTTCCAAAAATAGAAACTTTCTAAAAATAGAAAAAGCAAAAAGCATCCCTAAAAAATAGGAACTCCAGAATGGCCTAAAAATGCCGAAAATCAAAAAAGCAAAAAGCAAAAAGCAAAATCCCTAAAAAATAGGAAGTGTCAGAATTGACTGAAAGCAATGGCGTTCCTCGTCTACTGGGTCTTTTGAGCATTTCCATGACATTTAAGCATTCAAACGGACTCAAAATTACAACTTGGCCGGACTGACTCTCAAAATTTATTCAAATTGAACTCTTAAAGACGTTGCGCGGAGGGCGGAACCAAAACTTGGGGGTCCCCATTTGCGATGGGGCGATGTGTGAAATAGGTCACAACAGGTACCAATCCCAAGACTAGCACTCCATGAAGGCCATGACACCTAATGAAGGCCCCACTAATTATGACAAGATGCTCCACTCTTCCCGATGTAACTACTGCTGTTGACCTTTTACCGTGATATTCTATAAGAACACCCCCTAGAATTTTTTTTTTGAATTTTTTGACAATAAATTTACAACTTAAATTTGCAAATAATTTAACATTTGCTGACATCAGTCTGATAGCAATTTTTCCATGCACTAATAGCTGCTGCTCATATTTCTTAGAAGATGAATACACAAGTTTGGAACTTTATTACATGAATTAGATATTTGATATGGACCACAACACAAAATACCTCACAACAGAGTTGCATCCTTTGGAGCAGGTCTGATCTTGGATCTAAATGTGCTGCTACAGGTAACAGAGCATGAATATTTCGCTCAGCACTCTTCCTGACATCCGACCAGCACTCACTATGGGTCTGAACTGTGGTTGCACCTCGAAATAACACCTCCAACACCTTGTAAACTGACTGCTAATAATGTAACAGGTCTGCAAATATGATTCTGGGCATGTAGCAGGTATGTGTCAGCTATTTTAACCACTTAGAAACACACCCAACCTGAATAGGACGCTGTCCCAATGTCATCAGCAGCTTCATACCTTCCCAACTCTCATCAAAGGTTCTCAACTTGCAGAAAATAACAACTCAGCAGTTTGAAAATGGGATGTTCAGTCATTCACCATTGAAAAAGGCACAAGAATAACAGGGCAGCTGGCTCAAAGTGCACCATAACCCTTTAATACTCCAACTTCTCAACAGCAACAGGTCTGAAAATAGGCCCAAGACCAAGGCACCTCCCACAGTGACTAGAAATCTTTAGAAAGTTAGGCGCTCAGCTTGGTAAATCCTCACACCATGCTTCCTAGTCAACAGGAAATGGTACAGGCCCCTAGTAAAAATAAAGTTTCCAGCAATAACTCTCAAAAACCCCTCAAATAGGGTCACCCAAGAAGGAGGAACTACATAGGAGAAATTACCATCAATATTGAATTCCTTCCAAGCACTATTTCAGCAGAATGAGATGGTACAGCCCCTCTAGGGCATCATTGAAAGTTTGGAAATTTCGCCCAGCACTATGCTCTGTAAATTTCAAATATGGTATCCAAACTTAACCTGGAGAACTTCTGCAACTCCACAAAATAAATTTCAACACAAATCATTTACCTACAATCTCTTTTTCGCACAACCTGTAACTTTGAATGAGCCACACCGAATTAACTAGGGAGGATCTTTCACCACCGAGATTAATCTTCTCCGAGAGGGTTTTCGTCCTCAAGAAGGTTGAGATGAACCAAGTTCAATCCCACAGTGTTAGTTTTTAAGATCAGATGAATGCACAGATTTTAATTCAAAAATCAGACTCAGAAACATAGCAAATACCCTGGAAAAACCCTCCAACCTGAGGGAGAAAAACCCAGCCAATATATCTCTTATATATTGATTGAGTAAGAGCAGAAATCTGCTTACAACTTAGGCACAATACAATGCCAATTTGATACAATGAATAATGGTACCTGTCTTAGATGCAAGATACAAATGAATATGCTTCTCCTTGAAATTGCCTTGCTGCTACAGAATGATGATCTGCTGCTGCAACTTGAAGGTCTACTGCTCAAGAACGAACTCCTCTAGGAATGCGAATTATGATGAATGAACTTGATGATCAAATGAATGAATGTGAACTTGTATATATACACGATTACAATAGGGTTCACACCTCTTCACAAATGAAGTCGGCCTCAAAAATGAAAGACGCATTTCTTCATAATATAGTTGGCCTTTAATTAAATCGCGTCTCTTCATTAAATGACGATTTTCTCAAGGTCAGCCCCATTAATAATTAATTATTATTAATCATATAAAGCATCATGATTGAGGCGCCTCCTCAATATTAAATGAATCGACTAAGGCTATATTTAAATTTGTCTTTCATACATCGTGGTTGGAATTGATTCATCCAAACGCTGAATCATCAACACTCCCTCTCAGCTAGGGAGGAATACTTCCAACTGTATAAGTCATATCACCTCATCGTGATGACAAACATCATGGCTACATCCACGTGTGAAAAGAAGCATATCACCTCATTGTGATATCAACCATCATGGCTACACCCATGTATGGTATGTACAAGTGCTCATCACTCAACGCAATGTTGTCACCTCATCGTGACGTTCACCATGGCTCTCCCAGAGGGTGAAAACACAAGTACAAGAAAATCATCACAGACTCTCTCACGTGATGTTGTCATGGAGTCACACACATGACATCCACCATGGCTCTCCCAAAGGGTGGAAACAAGGGCTTTCACCTCAAATCTCAAGAGAAATGCATTATCAAGGGCTTGCACCTCAAATCTCTCTCAAAGAGAAATGCATTAGAGAGGATCACTGATACTGAGACTCCTTCTCAGCTAGGGCTTGATTCTCCACCATACCAAGCTTATCTCAAAAGTACACAAACTTAATCTTGGGGAGAGGCTTGGTGAGAATGTCTGCCATTTGCTCATCAGTGTTGATATACCTCAATTGAATTGCTTTCCTCGATACCATATCTCGGATATAATGGTATTTGATCTCAACATGTTTAGTTCTGTCATGAAACACAGGATTGACAGAAAGCTTCACACAACTCTGGTTATCACAATGAATGATAGTAGGCTCCATTGATTGTCCAAACAATCCTGCAAGGAGCTTCTGAAGCCACACTACTTCTCGAGCTGCCACACAAACTGCAATATACTTGGCCTCAGTTGTACTCAGTGCCACAGAAGACTGCTTCCTGCTACACCAGGATATCATTGCATACCCCAAACTGAAGCAACTCCTAGAAGTATTCTTCCAATTAGTAACACTTCCTACCCAATCAAAATTAGTATAACCATGCAGTTTCAAATCCACACCTGTAGAATATCTCAACCCATATCCAACTGTGCCACGCAAGTATCTCTGAATATGTTTTGTTGCAACTAGATGTATTTGCCTTGGTTCACACATGAGCTGACTAAGTGCACTCACTGCATAGGAGATATCCGGTCTAGTGTTGACTAGATACATCAATGAACCAATCAACTACTTGTACATCGTGGGATCCACCAGATCTGAACTGGTTGCAGCCTCCTTCAACTTATGTAAGTTGGTCTCCATAGGCATAGACATGGATTTGCAATCCATCATACCAAACCTTTTCAAAATGTCAATGGTATACTTTCCTTGACTTAGAATCATCTCATCTAGCTTCTGCCAAACTTCTAAGCCAAGAAAGTAATGCATGAGACCGAGATTCTTCATTTCAAATTTAGAAGCTAACTCCTTGCATTTGAGAATGAGGTGTTCCTCTCCAGTAATAATCAGATCATCAACATACAAAACCAAGATCAATGCTTCACCATCAATTACTTTGAAGTAGAGGTTTGAATTAGCATCGTTCTTTGAGAAGCCCAAACTTAACAGGTAACGATCAATCCTTTTGTACCAAGCACGAGGAGCCTGCTTAAGACCATACAAGGCCTTCTTCAGCTTGCAAACATGAGACTCCTTCCCATGTACCTCAAATCCATCAGGTTGCTCAATATATACCTCTTCCTTGATTACACCATTCAGAAAAGCTGTCTTCACATCCATTTGGTGAATCTTCCATCCTCTAGATGCAACAATAGCAATGATGGTCTTGATTGAAGTATAACGAGCAACTGGAGAAAAGGTTTCTTCATAGTCAACTCCCTCTTTTTGTGAAAACCCTCTAGCCACGAATCTAGCCTTGTACTTCTCAATGCTCCCATCAACCACATGCTTGATCTTGAAGAGCCATTTAGAAGATACCACAGATTTGCCTTCGGGTCTAGGTACGATGTCCCAAACATCATTTTTAAGAATGGACTGATACTCTTTAGACATAGCATCTTTCCAAACCTGTTGACTAGAAGCTTCCTCAATACTGGAAGGCTCTGACTCAATAATCTGACTCATCAAAGCTACATAACTGGAGAACTTATGAGGTTTCTTACTTTCTCTGAAAGTTCCTCTTGGTGCTGCAAAACTTTCTGCCTCCTGCATTATTTTTTTGGCCCAAAGAGGCCTTTTCCTTCCAATCACAATATCTGCAGGCCCATCAATAGTTTCCAAGGGCTCAACTGGATCATCATCTTCTTTAGGTTCTGGAGCCTCCCTCTGATTTTAATGAACATGGTCAACTTCCATATTCTGAGGAGGCTCTTCATCATCGATCTCCATATGAGTGCCCTTTGAATGCAACATCCTCTTCAAATGTGACATCTCTATTGATCTCAATTGTCTTCTGACCCAGAATGTAGATTCTGTAGGCTTTTGATGTCTCACTATAACCTACAAATATCCCCTTCTTGCCAGAAGGTTCCAACTTTGTCCTTTTGTCCTTTGGTACATGCACATACACTGGACACCCAAAGATCTTTAAATGACTTACTTCAGGCTTCACCCCTGTGAATGCTTCTTCAGGAGTTATGTTCTCCAAGATCCGGTGAGGACTTCTATTCTGAACATAAACAATTGTCCTGGATGCTTCAGCCCAAAGAAGGATTTGTAGATCTTGGTCATGAATCATGGCTTTGACTGCTTCCACAATAGATCTGTTCTTTCTTTTAGCAACACCGTTCTGTTGAGGATTATAAGGAACGCTGAACTCCCTCTTAATCCCTGCTTCAATGCAAAAGTTACGGAAGCTGACAAAAGTGTACTCTCCTCCGTTATCGGATCTCAAGACTTTGATCCTCTTCCCGAACAAATTCTCCACCTGAGCTTTGAATTCTTTGAATCTCTCTAATACCTCCTCAAATTCTTTAGATTTCAAGAAATAAGTCCAAGTCTTTGTAGAGTAGTCATCAATAAAAATAATGTAATATAAGAAGCCACTCGAAGAAGCAACAGACATTGGACCACATAAATCAGAATGAATAAGATCTAGAATACAATTGGATATACTTTAACTACTATGGAATGGACTTTTTGTATTCTTACCCAAAGCGCAGCCTTTGCAAGTACCTTAATGCTCCTGGTTGAATTTTGGAAGGCCGGTGACCATCTTCTCTATGATAGGTAGAGCTCGAAAGTGAAGGTGAGCCAATCTTCGATGCCAAAGATCACACAAACTTGAAGAATCATGCACTAGAGCTTGAAGTGGACGAGTGCAAAGTCTGTAGAGACACCCATGTCTAACTCCAATCACCTAAGCAAACTTGATGTTTGAGTTCTTTGTCCATACAAGAACTTTGCCTTCTGAAAATGCAACTTGGTACCCCTTGTCTTCCAAGGCTGAAATGGAAACAAGGTTTCGCTTGATGCCTGGAACAAATAGCACATCTACCAATTGCAAGGAAACGCCAAAATCCAAGTGAAGAGAGGAGGTCCCAACTCCTTTCACAGAGTAACTAGCATCATCTCCAATAATGACTTGTTCACTAGAATCTTTTTCCACCAAATCAGATAGATGCTCCCTAAATCTAGTGATGTGGCGAGAGGCACCACTATCAATCAGCCAAGTGTTGGTGTCGGTGGTTACATTGCTTGGCAAGGCTGAATAGAATAGGTATTCACTTGAATCCTTCTGCGGAGAGACATCATTAACATTTGCAATGGAGGTCTGCTGCCTAGGCCTAGTAGGACATTCCTTTGCAAAGTGACCATACATGTCACATCAAAAACATTGGACTTTGGAGAGGTCCCTCTTCTTCTTGAATGCAGGAACACCATTAGCTTCTTTATCTTTATTCCTCTTGAAATATCCTTTCTTTCCACCTTTCCCTTTCTTCTTGAAGGATTGAGTGGCAAGAACATGAATGTCTTCATTACAGGAACTTTGACCAATACCTCTCGCAGCCAATCTAGACTCTTCTTGAATGCAATCCGCCCTCAAGCGATCAAACTTGGGAAGTGTCGATCTTGCACTGATTCCTTGAATGTAAGACTCCCAAGATGCAGGAAGACCATTAAGAGCCAACATGGTCAAGTCCTTGCTGTCAACAACATGCCCAATAGAAGAGAGTTGATCTCTCAACTCAGTGATCCTCATGAAGTAAGCGATGAGAGTTTCTCCTTTTGTCATCTTGAGATGATGAAGTTGTTGCGTTAAGGCTAAAGCACGACTTGTGTTGTTGATTTCATACATCTCCTCCAAGGTTTTAAACATCTCTCTTGCCGTTTTCAACTTGGAGACGATAGGAACAATATGGTCCTTCACAGAATCAACTAACATCTTCTTCGCCTTGATATCTTTCTTCTTCCATTGAATCTTTTCTTCCTCTTCCGCAGGCTCGGGAGCTGTGCTCTCCATGAACTCTGCCAACTCACTTTCCTCCAAGGTGAGCATAATTCTGAATCTCCATGATGTTAAATTTGATGCTCCCTCAAGTCTGTCCTCGATCTTGAGACCGTTCACCATCTTGATGAAGTGATAGAAGAGATCAAGAATGTGAAGGAAAATAAAACAGTATCACTGCAAGATAAATCTGATCACGATCTTCTACAAACCCGCTCTGATACCATGTTAGTTTTTAAGATCAAATGAATGCACAAATTTTAATTCAAAAATTAGACTCAGAAACACAACAAATACCCTGGGAAAACCCTCCAACTTGAGGGAGAAAAACCCAGCCAATATATCTCTTATATATTGATTGAATAAGAGTAGAAATCTGCTTACAACTTAGGCACAATACAATGCCGATTTGATACAATGAATAATGGCACCTCTCTTAGATGCAAGATACAAATGAATATGCTTCTCCTTGAAATCGCCTTGCTGCTACAGAATGATGATCTGCTGCTGCAACTTGAAGGTCTGTTGCTCAAGAATGAACTCCTCTAGGAATGCAAATTATGATGAATGAACTTGATGATCAAATGAATGAATGTGAACTTGTATATATACACGATTACAATAGGGTTCGCACCTCTTCACAAATGAAGTCGGCCTCAATAAGAAAGACGCATTTCTTCATAATATAGTCAGCCTTTAATTAAATCACGTCTCTTTATTAAATGACGATTTTCTCAAGGTCGGCCCCATTAATAATTAATTATTATTAATCATATAAAGCATCATGATTGAGGCGCCTCTTCAATATTGAATGAATCGACTTAAGACAAATTGAAATAACCAAAGGCTATATTTAAATTTGTCTTTCATACATCGTGGCTGGAAGTGATTCATCCAGATGCTGAATCATCAAAAAACATAACCACAAGGGTTTCACAAAAGGAAATCAAATAGTCTACATATTCCAAATGAGCTCACAAAACCTCCTTATATACTTTTCCCACCAAACTTTCAAGAAGATACAATTTAAAATTCACTTTTTAATTAAAAGCTCCTTTTTGCTCCAAAAGATCCTTTTATCAAAATAATGGTAATATTTGATATGCAAGGTCCCAATATTATGTGTCCATGATTTAAAAATTTTCATCCTCTTTCCAACGAGCTATTATACTAAGGTTCCCATTAAATTATTTTAATAAAATTAAGCAACCTTAGTAAAATAATTAAATTAAAGCCAATAATACACCCAAGTTGTAGAAACTGTCGAAAAGCATTGGAATCGAAATCTGACTGCATTGGAATGATACTGATGATGAATAATGATAATCAAGCTCGATTGGGTGACTTACTATAAATAGACACTCTCTCCAAGAATCTTAGAGAACCCACCAAAAGTCGGAATTCACTTTGGAAAGTGGCTTAGTAGTCCTCTAGACCAACTGAACTCATTGCCAACATCAAAGATTCTCTCAAACAAGGTTGACGGTCACCAAGAAAGCTGAAGCCAACTACAATACTGAAGTGACCGAAAATGGGAACATTACATCTTATTCAATGCCTTTACAATAATATCCCAAGTATCTCTAGATCTTCATTTGCAGCCCAAAGATCTAGCCTCCTTAAAGTTTTCCAACTTTTACCCTTTTTATTTTTCTTTGTGTTGTACCCAAACCGAAATTTTTGCTTCATTAAGGCATTTTGCTTAAAATGGTCTAAACCTTGTAAAAGTGGGGTCAAAACTCAGTTTTTGGGAAAATAAAGTATGGGCTTTTAGTCAGTGTGATGCCAGGAAGATACTGGCAAAATTTGAAAATTTTGAAAATTAGGGTTTCTGAAATCTATTTTTAGCCCGAAACCCTAAAAAATAGGAACTTGTCAGAATTGGATGAAATTAATTTTGATTGGCTTATTTCACATCACAATCACAGTGGTGAAGTCAGTTTCAGTTAAAAGTCAGTTTAAGGCTGGTGGGTAGTTTTCACTTTTTTAGGAGAAAAGTTAGGATCTTCGGGGTCATCAATGGCAGTTGGCCAGTACCAGGTGTCAATATCTAAGCCTGAAACTCAAAGAGGAACGCTCTACGATAAAAGATGTTGGAAATAATGCTTTTTGATGGAGGGGATTTTCAGATTGGCAAAAAGTGCTAAAATATTCTAAGTCTGGGAACTTTTCACTATGTAACGTAGTAGACACTTGCGCAATCAACGTGCAAATCAACTTTATAGTGTCCGTACATGTGAAAATGATGAAGTATAGTCATCCACACACCTCAGCAGTCACAACGCTTCGACATGGTCAACCGCAGGGATGGATACAGCGTTTGCAAAGCATAAAATGGTGAAAATCAATGAATTCAAAACAAATCCGCTCCCCTGTAGCCTAGGGGCGCCCTTCCTTTTGAAGGTCAAGATTGGAGTGTTTTGGATTAAGAACACATTCATTATGTTCAGTTTTCAGTCGGCTTTCCGATTAGCCATGAAGCAAGATTATCCGAGTTACAGAACTCCGGCAAACGAAGACAGAAGCAGAGGTTACGAAGAGTGTTTTCATCAAGGAGGCAGTCTAGAGATGCAAATCCGCTCCCTTCTAGCCCAAGGGCGATTTTCTTTTTGAAGGCCCAGATCTAGATGCATGTGTGTTTTGATGGTTTCAGCCTTTGCAGAATTAGTTTAGCTTTTCAACGAGCTATCAAGCGAAAGCGTATCCAGTACAGAAATCCGGTTATCGGCGGTGGAAGTGGAAATTGCAAGCAAGATACATGTCAGATGAAGTTTTGTAGAATGCAAATCCGCTCCCCTGTAGCCCAGGGGCGATCCTGAATAAGACCTGTTTGATGGATGAATTTGCAATTGAGGTCTTCCTGAGATCTCTTCCAGCTCAGTCCAGCTTTGCAGTGTATCCGTTCACAAGACGATCCGATATTCTGAGTAACTGTGACAGAGGTCCTACCGAGCATGTAAAACAGAGGATGGTGAAGCGTAGCTACACAAAGCTGCACAGCTGTAGGCTAGGGGCGATTCTCCTTTAGGCCTGCCAGACGGGGTTATTTGCAATTACAGTCTTCACAAGACTTGTGTGCAATTACTCAAGCTATCCAACGAGTCTAGCCGACAGCCTCCGGGATTTGGCGAATGCTCGTACGTGCGAGGTCAAGATGATAATGCTGTGAAGAAGAGCTGATTGAAGGCAGTTCAAAAAACGACTAAGTGTAAGAATGTTATTTTCTTTGAAAAAGGCGATTTTCTTTTAGAGGCCTTAAAAGCAATTTTCTGGCTTCGTCGTCTCCAAGAACATCTCTTGCAAGTTGACCAAACTGTACAGCAAGACAGACGGCACGCATATCGGAACATTCCAGTTCCCGGTATCAAGGGTCAAAGTATGGTGTTCAGATGAAAATCACACTTTTGTCAAAATGGTGTTTGAGCTATCACAGAATAGGGGCGCTCATTCTTTTGGGGTTCTTAATACAATTTTCAAATCCCTCATATACAGTCATTGGATGCAGAATACTTCTAGTCATGCAATGAATCCATTATTCAGTCAGTGGAGTTCATCATTCACCGTCAACGGCAGTTTGAAGCATCAGAAGGCAGAACGAAGAAATGACTAAGTCTGGAGTCAAAACATCAATTTAATCAGAGGCGCCTAATTTTCTAAGGTATCAGATGATGATTTTAGCAGTTGTTGTTCCCAGCAGACATTTCATCCTTGTCATGCAGGCTTCGCAGTGGATATCTCAGCACAGTCGCAGGCTCAGTCAGTCAGCCAGAAATCAGAGCTGAACATGGTCGGTTGTAACTTTGCAGTCAGCTACAAAATAGGAGATTCTCAAAAATCTCATAACTCTTGCAAATGGAAGCCTAAAAGATCAAAATTTGACTTTTTAGAATCAGGGAAGTGTGTTGAGCACAACAAGATGCTATTTTTGGCAAAATGATAAAAATAATATTTTTGCATGCAAGGCATTAAAAAGTGACGAATTTCTTCAAAGATAAATATTGGTGCCACTTTTAGTTCTTTGCATGCTTTGAAATTAAAATATTATTTTTAGTCTAAAGACTCAGAGACAGCAGCAGTTCAACTGGTAAAGGGCCAATCGGATTCCTTCTTCACAGTTAGGGTTTGAGCTTGCAGTCTTGCTTTTGTAGTACGATTTTGCTCTAGTTATGCAAGCATGGCATTCATCATTTCATTCATCCAGCTTGAGCAGAGGTGAATTCTTTCTAGAGTTGGGCGAATTTCTTCAGCGGTCAGTTGTGAAGGCATAAAAAATATTCTTTTGCAGGTACAAGTCAAGATTCATCAGCAGAATTCAAGGCAGAGTGGCGATTTTGACAGAAGAAGATAATAAATAAATAAAAATTAAAAAACATCTTTCTTCTTCTCTAGATTTCTTCCATCTTCTCGTCTTAAAATTTTCTCACATGTTTGAAGAATTGGCATTTTTGGCAAAACAAATCATCTGGGTTGATTTAGAATTGCTTTCTCAGTAAAACCCATGTGCTAGAATTTTCAAGAAAAATTTGTTCCAGAGCATCAGTTCTTGAGGCTTTGATTTTCTGAAGTGAAATTCCTTTGCATGGTGGAATAGAAGTCGATATTTTTCGAATCTAACGTTGTGGGTTGTCTTAGAAATATCTTCTGGACAAAACCCATATCTCAGATTTTCTCGGGAAAAAATGTCCTCACAGCCCCTCAGATCTCAACTGAAAACCTTTTGCATGCGGGCCTAAATCACATTTTTTCACAATTCTGACATTGTGGGTCATCTTAGAATTTGATTCTACATAAAACCCACGTCTCAGAATTTTCTGTGAAAATTGCCCTCCGACAAGCTATTTTTAGCCTCATTAGGAGAGATTTTTGGTTTTTTGGAGAAGTTGTCAGAATATAGCCATGTTCACAGTCAACAGGCGAGTTTTTCAGGATGTAGTTCACGCAGAACGAATTCAAGACCAAGTCAGTCTTAATTCATGATTTCATTAGAAAAGCTGACATTGATTTGTATCAAGCGCATCGGAAAGGTTGACAAGAGTAGTCACTCAAGTTCACATGGTTTCATGTCTCGTATAGCTGATTGTCTTCCAAGGCCAGTTTAGAGGGTTGATAAGCATGAAAAACGTGAGAAACGTCAAGCTGCAGAAGAAATAGTGGCCATCACTTCAGTTTACAGAGCCGCCAGAGTTACCAACCAATGAAGGGCCAGTTTAAGTATGCAGAGGTTTTCGGTTTTGCTTGAGTTACTAACTAGCAGTTGATTGACAGTTGAGACATGTGATGACCTCTAGATGGTGATGCAGTTACTAACCTCGTGGAGGGGATACTTGCTCGAGATCAGGGTCAGTGAACTTCAGTTCAAGGCATCCCACCTTTTCCAAGATAGACATTAGACATAGGAGTTAAACTCGAGGCTTCTTTCCGAGTTAACTGGTTGTTACACATTGCATGTATGTCTTTCTTGGAAACATCTACGTACACTTGGAGCTTAGATTAGATCTTTCAGTTAACTGATGATAGCATTCCAGTTGACTTGCTTTCAATAAGGACGTGCATGTTGCATCTTGTTCATTTAGATTAGATGTTTCAGTTAACTGATGGTAGTTTCCCAGTTAATTGTGTAGGTTCATTCAATTAGGTTTAGAGAATAAGATCTTGCATGCATTGCAAGACTTTAGTTGACTCAAGGTGATTTTAGGGTTGCCTACACCTTGATGTCTATAAATAAGAGCTTTCAGCTCATTTGTAATAAGCTTTTCCTGGTGATAGAGAATTGCTGCGTTGTCGGCAACATGCCTATTCTCAAGATTGGTTCACCCTTGTAAATTAGAACTTTTGCTTGATAGCATACATGCTGCGCCTACCTTGCCTGTAGTATTGCTATTATTGTATCTGTTCAAAGAGTAATTGCTGTTATAATAAATTGCTGCGCCTACCTTGCCTTCATGTTATTGTCATGGTGTTTATTCGACCTTAGTTAAATGGGGTTGCTGGTTTGATCGTTATTGCATGCGTGTTGCGTCTATACAATCTACTGTCCTAGTTGCTTACCTTTCGTTTTGTTTATCATAAGCCTATTCAGAAGAGCAAATAGTTGCGCCCGCCTTGCCTTCATGTTGCGAAACTGTACTTAAAGCTTATCGTTCGATGTGTGTTATAGTAGACTCATTCAGCCAAGCAGATAGTTGCGCCTACCTTGCCTTCATGTTGTGAAGCTGTACCAACCGTCCTTTTGTTTGTTTTAATAAACTTCTTCCCGGATTAGCAAATAGTTGCGCCTACCTTGCCTTCATGTTGTGAGCCCGCACCTGAAGTTTATCGTACAATACATTCCTGCTCCATTTCCTCATGCTTTGTTTCTTGAGGAAACTGGATAGATTTAAAGAAGTTAGCTTAGTTGTAGTTAGATGATCTGCGAAACCAGAAAATACTTAGCTGCAAGGTTCTAGGTTTTCTTAACCTTGTGCCTCTACCAGCTGAGAACAAAAAGATAGGACATTAGTTTAGTCTTCTATTTTATGCATTCCAGCACAACGAGGGAGCTTCCCCTCCTAATTTGAAGAGCACTCATTACGTAGTGTGCATAGTTGTCCGTACAAACTCACACTCCAGAGGTGTTAGTTCTTACGCCAACACTTTGGTATCACACTATGAAACTTTGGAACTCATTTTCTCACTTTCCAAGGGGTTCTTGAGGGTTTTAACAATCTCCAAACACATTTTCAATGGTTTAGTGCATTTGGCTTGTTGAGACCTTCAATTTAAAATAAAAAAGTGTTGAATCAAAGCTCTGGATCAAAGTTGCACCGTCTAGAAGGTGTTTGGAGAAAACAACATTAAAAAGAAAGTTGCAAGTGAATAGCATACTAATCCTAACAAAAATCCATGGCGCAGGAGCCAACTGCAATAAAGTGGACACCTTACATTGCACTGCTGCATTAATGATGATATAGATATCCTATTTTAATGGTAAATTTTGCATTATTCCTGTTGTAGATGATAAAGGGAGAATCAAAGAAGAACTTCACACAACAATAGTTGCAGGTTATTATTCAACGTAGAAAACTTTGTAACCATATTATTGGAAGGGCGTGAAGTGAAATGATAATTGATATTCAATATTCGTTATTCTGTAATTACAACAAGAGATGAAATCTCCTTATAAAGAAAATTACAAGATGATGTTTCTAAAAAGAAACCATCGTTACCTGAAGCTAACTAAAGTAGAAAGCTGAAAGATGCTAAAACAAACTAAAGCATAAACATAAGTTACTAAATTCTAATTAAGTTAACTAAAGTAAACTAATGATTAATTAAAGCTAAGATGACCATTAATATTACAATAAATACTTTAATACCCTCCCTTAATGGTCATCCTACAAACATAAACTAAGTCTACCCATATTCTTTTGGAAACATATCATCGGTGACTGATAACTGGAGAAGCATAACCACCTTGCGACTACTAATCCTTTCCAGTAGAACAATCAAATCTAGACACTGACATTTGAAAACTGTGAGCTTCCTCTACTTCTAGGTATTATAACTTTTCCCATTGAACCTCTGCATACTTTCCAACAAGACATTGGAAAAAACAGCCATCCCTCCCATTTTCCAAAAATGAGGCAATTCAGTGATCAACTGGCACAAACTTTGGATAATCAGTTGGCACAAACTTTGGACAATTAGCTGGCACAAGTCATGATTTTTTCAAAAATCGTCTTAAAAAGAGGCTCAGTAACAAGAAGATTTTTCAGAAAAACCTTTGAAAACTCTAAAAAGTAAGATTTTTTTTTTTGAGAAAAAATCCTCAAAAAACTTCTAAATTGCAAAAATTTTGTAGACAAAATTTTCAAAAACTCTTTAAAATCTTCAAGCTCACGATTTTTTGTTGAGAAAAAAATGTTGATGTTAGAACAGCTTTGGGTCTCATCCTTCCAGTCACGACTTTGAAGGAATAAATTCAATATAGCCTATCAGCTATTAAATTTATTGTTGATTGATATAAGTGAAGAGGCACTTCACTAAAGAAATAATATTTATTATTTATTGGGCCGACTTCTTTATGGTGGCCGACTTTGTTTAATTATTATAATTTCTTATTGAGGCCGACCTCTTGAAGAGTCACTTTGTTTTGTATAAATACAAGGTGATGATCTCTCAATTGATCATCAAGTTCATTCATCATAATTTGCATTCCTAGAAGAAGTTCGCACTTGAGCAGCAGATCATCATCTTGAGCAGCAGATCATCATATTGTTACAGCACATATATTTCAAGGAGAAACATATTCATTTTGTATCTTCGCATCTAGGAGAGGTGCTATTATTATTGTATCAAATTCGGCATTGTGCTGTGCCTGAGTTGTAAGTAGATTTCTGCTATTATTCCTTGAATATATATAAGCGATATATTTGCTGGGTTTTTCTCCCTCGAGTAGGAGGGTTTTCCTAGGGTATCTTGTTGTGTTCATTGTCTTATGTGTTGCATTTTCTGATTGCTTTCATTTCTGATCCTAAAACTAACATGGTATCAAAGCGGGTTTATGTGAAGATCCGATCAGATTTGTTAAGTAGTCTTTATGATGGCCATGAAGGACGTAGCCCTTGAGATGGCTAAGCAATAGCTTGAATTATTGATTATGACAGATGATTTTGCACTTGGTTGACATTCATAAGTCGAATTTGGATCAGAGTGGGAATCTTGTATACTACAGGCCAGGCAATGGAGAACAGTTATGTGCGTTGAACTCGTGGATACTGAAGATCCGTTATTGGGCGAAGCTTAGAAGGGTGCTGCCAATGAGAATGGAGTGCTGGTGTCACACTAAAAACATAAACGTTTTTTTTAATTCCTGGCGCAAGCATTATTGAGGGTGTCTACAGATTTCAGTCTGCATCGCATAATTCTGAAGATTAAAATCTTCTGATGCCATGAGTGAAGATTACAGCGTCTATTTTCATCTGAAGCTGAGTATATGTGGTGCTTATTGCAGATCTGATAGCTTACTTCATTGTCTTGAACATATGTTGTGCCTTGCATGTGTTGTCTGTGTGATTTCAGGTCGCTATGTAAGCTACTATGAGCTGAGCTTGGCACATAATTGTTTTATGTATTTCAGTCGAGTATATGTGTAACAGGTGGCTGCACAGAAAACAAATTTCTGATAAATTCAGTCATTGTCACATGCTTGAATCTTCAGAAATTGTATAAGGTGTGTGGAATTCATACTTTGAAGAGGCAGCAATATTGAGCGCTAAGTCAGTAATTTGATCTTGTATATGGAGGATGTATCTATAGGGAGGAAGGGAGACAACTCTAGCATGCATTCTTAAGAATGCCTGGTCAAATTCATGGCTATGATGATGTGATGCTCTCAATATATTTTTCAGTACATGGTGATATGATTGGTGCTATCCTTCATGCTGTGAAAAGCTTCTTTATACTCTGCTCAAGGAAGAAACTATTGAGTAGTTGAGGATAGCCTTGGAGGAGTACCTTTGCTGGTTGGCTACCCACCAAGTACTTGAAAGGCATCACTGGCTGATGTTTGTAATAAAGAGATAAGTATTTTTGTTTGTACTCTTGAATAATGTTCATGACTTTCTTATGTAATTAATTCATGCTATAACATTGATCATGTATGCTTCTAGCATTGATATTTCTCTTCGAGATAGTTGAGTTCAATGAACTTTTAGTAACCTCTCTCTATAATGCTTCCAGGACGGATCGAGAAGCAAGAGGGTGATGAGAGATCGCATAGAGAGGAAGAGCTTGAGGCATCCCGTGAGGAAGTCATGCCGATTGGAAAAATGATCAAGTATGGAGTCATAGTTTGCAGAGGAAGAACCTATTTAGGTTGTCATTGTGATCAGTTTCTTCGAAGAGGAGGAATTAACCTTTAGAGGGAGTCTGACAAACCAACAGAGGCAACCTTGGACGAGGAGGTTAGGAGGTTGATGCAAGAATTTGGAGACTTAGAGGGAGTCTACTAAACCAGAAGAGGATGCTGATTCAATTGAGCCTTTGGAACCAACTGATGGGCCAAGAGATATTGTCATAGGTCAAAAGATACCTCTATGGGCTAGGCAAACAATGCAAGAGGCATAAAAGTTTGCAGCCCCTAGAGGAACATTTAGAGAGAGCAAAAGACCTCACAAGTTTTCAAACTATGTTGCATTGATGAGTCAAATCATTGAGTCTGAACCTTCCAGTGTTGAGGAAGCTACAAGTCAGCAAGTATGGAGAGATGTTATGGCTGAAGAATATCAATCTATCCTCAAGAACGATGTTTGGGACATTGTACCTAGACCAGAAGGAAAATCTGTTGTATCTTCCAAGTGGATTTTCAAGATCAAGCATGCGGCTGATGGAAGCATTGAGAAGTACAAGGCTAGATTTGTGGCTAGAAGATTCTCTCAGAAAGAGGGAATAGACTATGAGGAAAACTTTGCTCCAGTTGCTTGTTATACCTCCATCAGGACTATCATTGCCATTGCAACAACTAAAGGATGGAAGTTACACTAGATGGATATGAAGACAACATTTCTAAATGGTGTCATTGAAGAAGAAGTATACATTGAGCAACCTGATGGCTTTGAAGTTCATGGGAAGGAGTCTCATGTTTGCAAATTAAAGAAGGATTTGTATGGCCTTAAGCAGGCTCCTCGTGCTTGGTATGAGAGGATTGATCGATACCTGCTGAGCTTGGGCTTCTCCAAGAATGATGCTGATTCAAACTTGTACTTCAAGGTAGTTAATGGCGAGGCATTAATCTTGGTTTTTTATGATCTATTTCTTATTGGAGAAGAACATCTCATTATCAAATGCTAGAAGGAGTTAGCTTCTAAATTTGAGATGAAGGATCTTAAATACATGCATTACTTCCTTGGTTTAGAAGTATGGCAGAGGCCTAATGAGATCATTCTAAGTCAAGGGAAGTATACAATAGACATCTTGAAGAGATTTGGTATGATGGATTGCAAATCCATGTCTACACCTATGGAAACCAATTTTCAAAAGTTAAAGGAGGTTGTAGCTAGTTCAGATCTGGTGGATCCTACTATGTACAGGCAGTTGATTGGATCATTGATGTATCTAGTCAATACTAGACCAAATATTTGCTATACAGTGAGTGCACTTAGTCAGTTCATGTGTGAACCAAGACAAATACACTTAGTTGCAGCAAAGCATATCCTGAGATACTTGCGTGGAACAGTTGGGTATGGCTTGAGATATTCTTCTGGTGTGGACTTGAAGCTGCATGGTTATACTGATTCTGATTCGGCAGGTTGTGTTGCTGATCGAAAGAGTACCTCTGGATATTGTTTTAGTTTGGGGTCTGCGATGATCTCCTGGTGTAGCAGGAAGCAGTCTTCAGTGGCACTGAGCACCGCAGAGGCTGAGTGCATTGTAGCATGTGTGGTAGCTCGAGAAGCAGTGTGGCTTCGGAAGCTCCTTGCAGGATTATTTGGACAATCATTGCAGCTAACTGTCATTCATTGTGATAATCAAATCTGTGTGAAGCTTTCTGTCAATCCAGTGTTTCATGACAAAACCAAACATGTTGAGATCAAATACCACTATATCAGAGATATGGTATTGAGGAAAGCAATCCAGTTGAGATACATTAGCATTGATGAGTAGACAGTTGACATTCTCACCAAGCCCCTCTCCAGAGTAAAGTTTGTGTACTTTCGAGACAAGCTTGGAATTGTGGAGAATGAAGCCCTAGCTGAGAGGGAGACTCAGCTTCAGTGATCTTTTGAGATTTTCTTTAATGCATCTTTCTCTGTGAGAGAAATTTGAGGTGTAAGCCCTTGTTTCCACCCTCTGGGAGTAGCCATGGTGGATGCCATGTTGAGTGACTCCATGAAAACATCACGTGAGAGAGTTCGTGATGATTTTCTTGCACTTGTGTTTATTCACCCTCTGGGTGTAGCCATGGTGAACGTCATGTTGAGATGACGACATCACGTTGAGTGATTCCGTGATGGGCACTTGTGCACATATACTTTACCATACATGGGAGTAGCCATGATGGTTGATATCACGATTGAGTGAATCCGTGATGAGCTTCTTTCACATTTGGGTGTAGCCATTGTGAATGTCATTTCATGACTCTGGTTAGCTGGAAGTATTCCTCCCTAGCTGAGAGGGAGTGTTGATGTTAGAACAGCTTTGGGCCTCATCCTTCCAGCCACGACTTTGAAGGAATAAATTCAATATAGCCTATTGGCTATTAAATTTATTGTTGATCGATATAAGTGAAGAGGCGCTTCACTAAAGAAATAATATTTATTATTTATTGGGCTGACTTCTTTATGGTTGGCCGACTTTGTTTAATTATTATAATTTCTTATTGAGGCCGACCTCTTGAAGAATCACTTTGTTTTGTATAAATACAAGGTGATGATCTCTTAATTGATCATCAAGTTCATTCATCATAATTCGCATTACTAGAAGAAGTTCGCACTTGAGCAGCAGATCATCATATTGTTACAGCACATATATTTCAAGGAGAAATATATTCATTTTGTATCTTCGCATCTAGAAGAGGTGCTATTATTCATTGTATCAAATTCGGCATTGTGCTGTGCTTGAGTTGTAAGCTGTGCTTGAGTTGTAAGCAAATTTTTGCTATTATTCCTTGAATATATATAAGCGATATATTTGCTGGGTACTTCTCCCTCAAGTAGGAGGGTTTTCCCAGGGTATCTTGTTGTGTTCATTGTCTTATTTGTTGCATTTTCTGATTGCTTTCATTTTTGATCCTAAAACTAACAAAAAATCACCCAAAAAAACTGGTTTGCAAGCCCTAACAGCAACTCACAATTTTAATATAGGAAAAAATCATCAAAAAACTCTTCATAAGAAAAACACTTGTAAAGTTTTTTAGAAAAAATTTCGAAAAACTCTTTGCATGAATTTTAATTTTTCAACTAGAAAAAACCTTATCAAAAACTGGTACAATTTTTCAGAAAAAAATTGTAAAAAAATCTTTGTTGATGATCAACAGATAACCCATTAGAAACAACTACATGAGGGCGGATCGACAAAAACCATCTTCAGAAAACCCGTCAAACAGAGGTCGTGTTGAGGAAAATAGGGCAAAAACCACCTTAAAATCGCACAAAAATCAAATGATATCCCCAGAAAATCACTAGCAGCAGATTGAAAATACCAAGGTCGCACCAAACAGCAGAAGAAATTGCTTAGAAACTAAGAAGAAAATCAGCCAAAAAGAAAGTCGTGATTTTTGAAAAAAATCACCAAGAAAATCAGACACAGATCAACACAAAGCTTGCAACACCCACAAGCTCAGAAATCCGTCACACAGACCCACACAACAAATCCATCAAAACATTGTACAATCACGTTTTTTTCTTTACTGGAAAAAACCCGTCATTCACAAGTTGCACAAAAAATCATGTGATTCTCAAATAGCGCAAGTAGAGCAGAAAATGTCCAAAAAACGCACGGAAGAAACCCTCAAATTGCAGATGGAGGTTACAAAAGAGGTCGCATCTCAAAAAAAATCTGCTATCTTTTTTCAGTGGCACGCCAAACGTTAAGAAACCTTAGCGAAAAAAAAACCCTCGAATTTTCTTGAAATCTTCCACAAAAATCTGCTTCAACAATCGACTTTGAAAAACTCTTGGATTTTCAAAAAAATCGGCTCTCAAAAATTTCTTTGATTTTTTTTTTTTTAAAAAATCGGCTAAATAAACATCTAAGAAATTTCTAAAAAATTCCTTAGGAAACCCTGAATTTTATTATTAAAAATTCGTCAAAAAAGTTTGAGCCTAAGCTTTGATACCATGAAATGGTAATTGATATTTGTGAGGACCCATAAATCACAAAGACTAAAATTCTAAGCACAAAACAAGAATTTGCACAAAACCGATCTATAAATTAGATGAAAGAGATGTACATAATATAGGAGAGAAATGAGAATCCAATCTCCATGAATTGAGGATAGAACTCCTCAATCAAATTGTCAATCTCCATATTTACTGCCTAAGTGTATGATTAAAACTATACACTAACACCCCTCTTAAGCATAACTTAGGTGGGCACAAAAAACAATGGAAATTTGAGTCCCGACAACAAGGCTTGATAAGGTACTCATTTACAATGCAAACTCTTATAAAGATGGAGAAAGATAGAAAACCCAATGGGAAAAAAACTATCCTCCAAAAAGAGTATTTTTCATATTTTCCTCTTTTTGTGATTTTGTTGCTCCTTTATTTCTTTATTCATAATTGCATTTGGATCCATGCTTACTGCATTTGGGTCCATGCTTAGTTGTGATCTTCAACTTTTAGAAAATTGAAAGAAAAGAAATTTGGAGTGGATTTTTAACCACAACTCTGACACCCCCCCCTTTTTAATATTTTTGATTTCCCCCTTTGTTTGGCACTTTATTTTAGTGCATTATTTGCATACAAGAATGATTGTGAAAAATGACACTTTATATTAGTTCGAAATCACCATCATTGAATACACGACAGCCTGAGTAGAGTGCATGTGATGGTTTGGGTAGAATGAGGCAGAATCAACCCCAAAATAGAGGCATCCGCCCCCAAAACTTGCCCTTCGATTAAAAGCGATGTCTTTCCTCCATGCGCACCCAGCCGACAGTTGAAAATCGGCCTGCAATGGCCTCTAAAACACTCACTTAGCAACAATGATGAGGAAAAACGGCCGAAGCAAAGAACTTGATGAGATTTGGCTTCCAAAGAATGATTTTGAATGAAAAATAGAGATTTGCAACCGTTTAAGAAACAGAGCAAATCTACAAGCCCTCACACAATCGCTCTTCACTGCATTCGCATTTGGCCTGAAAACGTCCTTGATCGCTCTGATACCATGTGAGAACCCATAAAATCACAAAGACTAAAATTCCAAGCACAAAACAAGAATTTGCACAAAACCGATCTGTGAATTAGATGAAAGAGATGTACATAATATAGGAGAGAAATGAGAATCCAATCTCCATGAATTGAGGATAGTACTCCTCAATCAAATTGTCAATCTCCATATTTACTGCCTAAGTGTATGATTAAAACTATACACTAACAATATTCAATATTTGTTATTCTGTAATTACAACAGGAGATGAAATCTCCTTATATATAAAATTACAAGATGATATTTCTAAAAAGAATCCATCGTTAATTGAAGCTTACTAAAGCAGAAAGCTGAAAGATGCTAAAACAAACTAAAGCGTAAACAAAAGTTACTAAAAGCTAACTAAGTTAACTAAAGTAAACTAACGACTAATTAAAGCTAAGATGACCATTAATAAATACTTTAATATGAAGAGGATTACATGGTATCAAGGGTGAGCCAATCTTTTACTAGCACAAAAGTGCGTATTTACCATGCATGGAAGCCATTATTGTCATTTTGCGTTCCTATTTAAAATGGGATTATATAACATTACCTTGTAACACTTGCCCAGCTAATGTTGAAAGAAAGGAGAATGTTTATTAGGTGGCTAATATGGTTGGACAATAGACATTGTATGGATGCTTAGTAGCCAAGTTATTGGACTATAATTGGCAGAGAAGATTAAAAATTTAAACCCTTAGCAACCTAGTTTTGGATGTTATGGATAGATTGTTAAAATAAACATATGAATGGGGAAAAACCCTAAGTTACCGGATCGGGTACGGGTACGGATACGGGTATGCGGGTATGGCAAATTTTTTTTTTTTTTGTGGGTACGTTTGGGTACGTCCGTACAAAAAACATATAAAAATCATAGATATATACATATTTGTAGCCTAAAAAATAAAAACAAGAATTAAATTTAGAATACCATATATCATGTATATGCTAAATAAAATTTAGAACTACCATAAATATTACAAATTTGAATATTACATAAGATATATTGAATGTCAAAATTGGATTTATATTTATTATTTTAAGATTTTAATGTTTAAACTTTAAAGTTCAATTAAATACTAAAATTAATTTATAAATATAATAAAATTATAAATATAAAATGTTTAATATTAAATAAGTATGAAAGAAATTAAATATAAATTAAATAGTTTAAATTGTATGTATAATATAATAATAATATTATTATATTTTAATATTTCAATATTACCCTAAAAAATAGTATTAAATTCTAATAGTTAAAACTTAAAACATTAACTATAAAAATTAAAAATAAATTATAGATTTAAAACTAGTATTATATTATATTTTATAAACAATATTACCATGAAAAAATAATATTAAATTTTAATAGTTGAATCGTAGAACTTAAACGATAAAACTAAACTGTAAAAATAAAAAATAAACGTTTGGATTTTTCATGGAGTCTGAAATCTGCGCGAATGTCTTCTAGAACCCTAGTTGTGCAACCTCTTGCAATACGCAATTTTTCTTTAAACCCACGTGTTTATCCTTTTGTTGTTTCCTTGAATCGCGTGCCTTTCTCTTGCTGAAAGTCGTGGGAAGGAAAAACGAAGAATCCCTGAATCGCGTGCCTTTCTCCTGCTAGAAGTTGTGGGAAGGAAAAACGAAGAAAAACAAGTAGAAAAATAAATAAAAATAGGTTAGATTTTTCGGCACCCAAAAAAAGGCGGGATTCGACCAGAAAAATAAAAAACGTTTGCAGCTGGTAAAACCCGTGCCCAGTTCGATTCCAGAGAGTTTTTTGAGTGAATCCGATTCCGGTACATACTGTACCCGGAAACGACCCTCAAATATTGCCGATTCGGTAACTTAGGAAAAACCAGTTCGATGATTGTGACCAATAGATAGTGACAAAATTAAATATTAAATAAATTATAACTGCTTTCTTAGCTTTGCTTCCAGAAGCAACCAAAATGGGCAAAAATGATTGCTTCCTGTATAACATCGGTATTTTGCTGTGTGCTAATATTAATTGCCGCCTTTTCAAACAGCAATTGGCATATTCTTTAGAAAAACGTTGATGATGAACTGTTCTCAAAAAAATTGCTAGCTTCTTATTTAGCATCTAAGATCAATGAGTGTTAGATATGCTGAATGAGTCAGAAATAAGCAAAACTCCATGCAGTTCTTGGTTGATCAGAAGATAGGTGTCCAGTATTATCTTCTCCCTCAAGAGAAGATCAACCCATCGGGATTGATGACGAGGAGCCTGTGAACACAGTGATTTCTAGAGAGACATGTTCCCCTCCAGTTGAACATCAAGCTGCATGATAACTCAAGTCAAATTTTCACTTTGGTATTGTCTTTCCATCTTCATTTGTTATTCCTAGACTTGGACACCCTCCTCTACATCCAAGGTCTTCTTAACCCACCCAATTCTTCTTCATCATTGACTAATGCAATTTGCCTTAGTTTAGGCACATTGCTTTTAACCCCCCCATTCTAACAGTTAAGTATTCCTGGAGATAATGCTGGAATGCACTTTACCGCTCCTCAAGGATGATATGATGCTTCATCTTCTCCCACAAGTAATTATCCCTCTTCTTTTGAGCTTCCCCAATTCCTTCCAGACAGGTAGGCTTTCAATCTGCCTTAAACCTCCAACAACCCCCAAAAAGCCCAACAAAGAGAACAAAAAAACTTCTACTTTGATTAAATCCCTTGAAACTAACAAAATCAACATCCAGAGTGTGGTTAAAAAATTAGATGAATTTAACATCTTGACAATCCCTTTCATTGAAAGTCACTTGCTCTGACAATGAATTGCATTTTTCAACAAATAGATTTGCATTAAAGTTCTATAGGAATGCATAGAACATGAAAGTACTATCCCTTGTTTTGGAATCATATTCTCACATACGCCCTGAGCTAAACTGAATCTATTGATTAACTCCTTACAACAAAGAGGACCAGGAAAATACTTGCTGAATTTATGCAACAAAATGCCCAGGCTGCTAAAAGTCACATTGTTCAACTAGAGAGTTCAATGGATAGTACTATCTGAAGGGGGAATTGAAACTCTTCTTTCTGTAAGCCTATCCCTAGTACAACTGCCCTATCTTAGACTCCTTAAAAGGAGGTGCACACTGCAACAGAATAAGAGAACCAGTCAACCTGGAAGTCCAGCCCAAAGACCCAAAGGAGGAGCAAGTGCATAAATTTATTTTGTTTATTTTATGAAGGAAAGCGCCAAGGATAAAAGCCACATGCAAGAGAAGGGCAGTTTTAATTCATACTGATAGTTTACTTTTTGCTTATGATAGCTCAGATAGTCACTCTTTGATATTGCTGGACGTTGATTAACTAAATAACCATAGTAACAAAAAATGGGAAAAAATGTGGGTACCCAAATTTTAAATGTACCCAGCACCAATGTCTGGGTAATTGAAAAAACCAGTCAAAACCAGGTCAATGTGGGTCAACACCGGGAAAAAACATGGGTAAATGAAAAAAATGCATTTAATACATGTGTAATTGAAAAGGCCATTATTTTTCAAACAAACCACTGGTTTTTGTCAATAAACCCCTCTAACCTGTTTTTCTTGTCATTTTTGCGCTTTCAGGCAGGTAAACAGATTTTCAGTAATTTAGTGTCTTTTAATTTGCCATGTTTTTCCTCTTTTAACCTGTGTAATTGAATTCCATTTATACTTTTGGTTTGCCATGCCATTGCTGTGTATGTATAATGTGACTGTGATAATAACTATTATCTTTGCTTTTTTAGTCCTATTTTGGTTTATTCACTCTTGCGGTTTTGTTTGGAGCTGTTATGCTGATTTTTTCACATTTTTACATAGCTTTGTCTTTGTCCTAAGTTGTCCCTGAAATAGGCTTAGGATAACATAATTGGTTCACCTTATTAATATAATTCTCTTTTAGTATAAAAGAGATCTTGAATAATATTAGCTCAGGTCTAGCATCTCATATTATTACAGAACAATTTCACCAAAAATTTGAATAGATGAGGTTTTGTATTGTAATTTTTTGACCAAAATATCTCTAAAAACTTCATCAAATACCCCTAAATTAGAAAAACAGGTTTTTAATTTTAACAATGTTAGAGAAGATAAATTGCAAAAGGAAGAAAATAAGGCTGGATAGAACTTTTTAAGGATGTGTTGGCGTTTCAATTAGCACCTCTGGAGTGCTTATTGGAAACGGACAGCTATTGCAAGTGTGTTAGTACATGCTCTTCGGATTATAGAGAGGAAGATCTCTCTTTGCTGATTTTCTATTGTAAAAAAGGGGTGTACTAAGATTTCCTATCTTTTTTACTCAGCGGTAGGACACAAGGGTGCATAAACCAATGCGCCGTAGCTAAGCTTTTTCTCTGGTTTCCGCAGATCTTAACTACGACTAACTAAGCTTCTAAACTATCCTACCTCCTCAAGATAAACAGAGCATGAGGGCGTAGGAGCGAAATGGTATGGTTGGATCACTTGAATCCTCCGTCTCAATGGAATATGGCCGAGGCTCTGAACCTTCGGATATATACCAAGATAGGGCTCGATACAAGCAAACACTCGTTACGGTAAACTGGATCTGAGACTTGCCAAGGAGGAGGAACCCCTATCCGAGGTATAGGCTTGGAAGCAGCTCACTGGAAACAACAAGGAACGATGGCCTTTCTAACAGGATTCCCGAGGAGGTGACGACACCTGTCCAAAGTCTAGGCTGCAAGAAAGATCATTAAACAACATCAAACGATAATGATGGATGACAAAATATCCAAGGAGGCGACGACACCTGTCCAAGGAGGAGATTGAAACAATGCACTATTTAAAAACAAGACTTTGAATAACTCAAATAATTAGATCAATCAAGCTTGCACCATCTGATTTATTCTTTAAGATTCTTCAAAGAATTACAAAGGTCGGGACAGCAAAGGCACGAAATCATGCACAATTGCGATCAACCAACGAACTCTCATCCAAGAGTGAACAGATATAAACAAGCGAACTCTGGCAACAGTGGCGCAGCAATTTTGCTAGCAAATAAAGGTTAAACAAATAAAGAACCTAAGGCTCTTATTTATAGGAACTCAAAGGAGTAGGCAACCCTAAAATCTCCTTGAGTTAACAAACAGTTCTTGCCAATCAGCAAGATATTATTCTATGTCTAAAAGTAGGTGAGCAAACAGTTAACTGGAAATCTACTTCAGTTAACTGAAACTAAACAAAAGTCAAACTGGAAGTCTACCTCAGTTGACTGACACCTAACTAAAAGTGAACTTATGTTTACAAATGTGTCTCCAAATAGACATCCACCTTTTGAGGAGATCTGAGATCCACAAATCGTGGGAGTCAAATAGACATCCTAGATTAGTGGGATCTGACATGCATGATCTGTGGAGATCTGGAGTCAACTTGGAAAGGGGCATCAAGTTGACTTCAGTCATCATTAATGCTATTTGGAGGGTAGGATGTCCTCCCTTGGTGCTTTACACCTCTTCACCACTGGTCAACAAAGTCTCTATCCAATCATTGACCTCTTCGGCCTCCGGGCAATTAATGCTCTTCAAGATGACTATGTGGCGTCTAAGCATTTCTTCACCCGTCGTAAGCTGCTGATGATAGGTTATGCATTGGGCAGCTGCTTCATCTAACTGGACAGACATGGCTGCAATTTTGGCTAATTTGCAGCCATTGGGATCTTCAAGGAATGAAGATCGGATGACATCCTGGAATCGTGTCTGCACGGTTTCAAGTTCCACATATTCTCCTCCTTCCCGCTGATATTCTAACTCGGGAAGGATATTACCAACGTTCTTGCGAAGTTGATAATATTGGCGACGAAGCGTCTATAGTCAATCAGCTCCACAGAGTTGGCATCATAGGCTCTCACCTTGTATGCCACCTGTTCTTTCCACTCAAAGAGATGGTGTTTATTTTCTGTGGTCGTAACTGATTCATATGCTTGTTGCAAATCAGCAACTGTCGCCTCCTCTCTCGGCCTCTCTTGAGCTGCCTTTATATCTGACTTCTGGATTTCTGATCGAAGTCCATGTGCTCTGTCTCTCAGCTGATATGCTTCTGTCAACACACACCGCCCTTTGACAACAAACTCATCCACTTGACGTCTCAAGTGTTTACCGTATGTAATCAACTGATGATGGTTCCTTTCAGCTGGGAGATCCAACAGTCCTTGAGGCAAAGCCGAGGAGTTTGGAGTGTCATGTATCAAACTAGAAATGTACAACTTTAGCTGACGGATTTCAGCCTTCAAGGCTGCTTTGTCTTGTCCATCTTTTGTCATCCTTTCTTTGACACTCGCCGAGGCAATTCCAAGAAGGTCTGCCTCCACCTGTCGAGTGGTCTTTCCAAGGTTCACCTTTGAAAGCGTGAAATCCTCAACCCTCACATTATGTATATCTTTGTCTTCAGGTGGGGCAGCAGTCTCTATGATAACCTCGTTCTCTGCATTCTTTTCTACATGCGTCTGCTTCTTCAACTTCTTTACCGGCATGTCTTGTGGGACATGATGGAATTCAGAGAAGTCAAGCTGATAAGAAGGCCTCTCCCTCTTCCTCCCAAGCGAGCTTTCCAGCCAGATAGAATCTCGGCTAGCATCGCTGGGAGGAGGAACATAGGTCCCCTGAATGCTAGAAGAACGAGACTGTGCCGTGGCAATGTCTCGTGGTGGCGAGTCCAAATCAATAGGACTTTGTGACCTCTGTGATGGTGGTGAAGCTGGTGGCTCTGTTTGTATCACCGGCACCGCTTCTGCTACAACTTCTTCTACAATGGTTTCCATCTCTACAACAATTATTTCAATCACTGGTTCTTGTGTAGTTGCAGCGGTCTCAATTGTCTCAGGCAAATTGGTGGCTGTCTCCACCTGTACCTCTTGCCGGCTTGTGCTGGCAATTCCTTTTCTCCCCCATGTGCTTCCTGACATCCGCATTCCTTCTGGAGGAAAGCTCATCTTCTTCTGTCTGGGTTTCCTCCTAGACGTGGAAGGTAGTGTAGACTGAACCGCTGGCGGCTCTGATCGGGGAAGTACTACCTTCCTTGTCCTTTTACTGTCCAGGTAGAGTTGACTGTGTCGAACTACTCTACCCGTTCTTTCCTCAATAGACGTACTCTCTTTCGCGTACCAGTCTACCTTGCCGAGTGGTTGTGAATCCACTAGACCTGTGAAGAAGGAAGAAAGAATAACTTCTCCTTCGTCTTCAGATAAGCCCTCGATGTCTTCTGACATGAATTCTGCAATCTGCGAGAGCTTGAATTTGCTATGGTTCCTTCTTCTCACTTCGAACTCATCCTCGCAGTTGACCCAAAAATCTTCCATGAAAGGTTCATGTGATGATCTTTGCTCAAGGTGAGCTGCGAAGATGCCTCTAGGGTCATAGGATGGCCTCCTGTCGATGAGGTACTTGAGATTAAATCTCACTATTTCTTGGCTTATCAACCTTGCATCGGCTGCAGTTCTGCATCTGTAGAGTCCCATCTGAAGAGGAAAGTTCACTGCAGCCTTTTTCTTTACGCGAAGGTAAGAGTGAACTCGGCCAATTGCCTCAGGAATTCCATGAACACTACCCTATCTGAGGGGTAACGTGGCATCATGGCGGGGTGGCCATTATAGCCATACACGCGTATGTAGGTGAAAGTGGGGAATTGTATGAACCAATCCGCCCAGTCCACCATTGCTGCCTTAGCTGCTGGTGAAATACGCACGTGCATCTCATGGTCTAGCTCGTGCACGGTGTGCATAGTAAAAAGGTCATTTATTCTTTTGAAATGTCTTTCCGCTAGAGTGAACTCCAAGCGAGGAAAGTATTCTTGTACCTTTTGCACACCCAGGGTTCCCACAGTGTTTAATGTTCTGAAATCGCCTTGGAAGGCTATCAGGTAGACCAGGTATGAACACATGTGGAAACGGTGCTCTTCTAGAAATCCGGTGAATTGTTGGTGGAGTGTGTCACTGATCAGGGAGGCCCAGTCGTAACGTTCTTTTCTGCTGATTATCTTGCCAATAATGTAGAACATCCACGGCTGGAAGGATTTTCCCTCCTCTTGTCCAGTGACTCTGCTGAGTAGGGTGATTAGCACTCCGTACTCGTCTTTGAATTCTCCTCTACCAACTAATCTGGGCAAGCTGTTCTCTTTGTTTTCAGCCAATGTTCAGCCATTATAAGCGAACACTTGTCTTTTGAAGCCTCGAATGCCTTTTCGCATTCTGTCACTGATATGACCTTCTTGGTAGGGCATGGTGGGATTGCAAAACAAGTCTCTATGTCTACTGGCTTCAAGCTGCAAATCACCCTCCCGTCAACTGACAGGATCTCTCTTGTAGTCGGGTTGTAATGCTTAATGCAAGCAATTACAAGCTCGATGCTTTGTAAGGTGATTGGAATAGATGCTGCTTGAAACAAACCGGATTCTTCGATGTTCTGCAATGTGATTTGATTCATGCCCTCCAAGTCTTCAGAACTGACCTCTGGATTTTTCTGCCATAAGTCTGTATCAGTCGTTTTCAGGTAATCATGGTATAAGACTGTTTTGGTCTTGTATTGTACCTGAGAGTACTGCATTCTGAAAACCTTGAATATTGACTGGGCACTTGACCCTGTTCTGACACTTTTCTGGAAATGCTAAAAATAGCCTCGCCGGGGGTAGTTTTTACGAAAAAATCTGAGACATGGGTTTTGTTAAGAATGATTTTCTAAACAGACCCAGATCGTCAGAAATTCGAAAAAACGAGTTTTTCTTTGACATGCAAGAGCCCTTCGGTGGCAGAGGCAGCAAGGGCACCAGAAAGTGATTTTTCTCGAAAAAATCTAACACATGGGTTTTGTTCGTGCTTCAGAGCCAAACAAACCCAGTTTGTCCGTTTTTCAATATTATGACTTTTTCCGGAAACCCTAAAAAATAGGGGCAGCAGGGCTACTTTTTCTGAAAAAATCTACCATGTGGGTTTTGTTGAAAAAGCTGTGCTGATCATACCCAGTTGGTCAGATCTGTGAAAATCTGTCGTTTCCTGTGACATGCAAAAGAAATATAGACAGAAGTAGAGGAAATAGACAGAAGATGGATTGGAAGTTATAAACTGCCACTTTGCAATAATCTGTCTCTGGAAGCAATCTTGGGAGAAGAATGCTTTTACTGCCAATGATCTTCAAAAATATTGAAGATCCGTTCAAAACCCCTGCCAGATCTTGAAAACTTGTTCTTGGGAGCTACTTGATGTTTTATCCTTCAACCTGCAAAAAGAATAATGAGGAAAAGGGACGCCTAGCATGAATATAAGGCAATTAGGGTTAAGATCCACAAAGTATGGAAGATAACTCATCATTCAGTCCTGATTTGGAGTTCCAAAAGATGATTTCCACTGATTGTGGAGTGTTTTTCTCTTTTTTGGCTCCAAATTTGCTAACTCAAGTCAACATTTCTGTTTGACTTTCCTTTAGGCGTCCAACCTTGAGTTTGATCTTTTTTGCCTATTTTGCAAGCTGAAGTGCTCCTGTTTGATCTTCGATTCAGGTTGCTCAGTTGATCTCGAGCAGTATCTGACAGTTCTGTTGTTGAGGCAGGATCAATGTGATTAGATATGCCTGGGAGAGGTTAGCTCAGAAAACTGAGTTTAGGTCTCCAGAAAGAAGGGCGCCTTTTCTTGAAAGGGGCGCTTTTGACAATGCCTTAGTCAATTTTCACTGACTCGTTCTTCGTTTTGACCTTTTCAGACCCTCTTTGCTTTGATCTGACGTTCCCGATGTTTGATGAATCAGATGATTCTGCTTGATGATGTGTCGGGTAGCTGGTTTAGTCTTGTTCACGATGCCTGACTTTGCAGTGGCAGCTGGCAAGTTTTGGGCCTCCAAACTAAAGGGCGCCCCTGGCCAGCAGGGGCGCTTTTAGCTTTTGCTTGGTTTTGTCTTGTTTGTGGACTGCCAGTCTTTGACCTTCTTCATCAGTCGATTGATTTGTTGGAAGTTCTTGCTGATAGTCTCGCTGACGAGATAGGTCATAGCTGAGAAGGTCATCCTGGGAGGCAGTGAAGATTCCGGCTGAATCTGGACACCTTTAGGAAAGGGCGCCTTTCCTTGAGAGGGGCGCTTTTAGCCATGCCTTAGCCATTTTCTGGCTTATCTTTCCAGTTTTTCAAATTTGGCTTTTTCTGCTTGATCTCGTCTCGTGATCGTCTGGTGTGTCTTGTGGACTTGCTGTTAGATTGATCACGTAGCCGGGAGGAAGCTGGAAAGATATCATGTATAAAGCTACAGCTCTTGGATTCATCTGATGTCTGCAACTGAGGGGCGCCCCTGGCCAGCAGGGGCGCTTTTACCTTGAAGCTTTTAGATTTGGCACTTCTGTCGTCAATGGATCCTCCATACTTCGCTGACGGTTGGTCAATGATTGCTGAATCAGATAATCTTGCTGATTGTTTTGTTGTCGAGCTAGTATGAAAGTGAAGAGGATGACTGTTTTGACACTGCCAGATGATTTGATTTGCCCTCTGAGGTTCAAGGGCGCCTTTCTTCAAGAGGGGCGCTTTTAACCACTGTAGACTATGTTTTGCCTTGGTAGACAAAACGTGCACCTTCCAGACTTAGCCAAATTTTGGCCTTTTCCGTTTTGAGAATCTCCTTCGTTGAACGTCATCATTTTCATCCTTTTCCACCATGGTTTCTTCGTTGAAGCTTTTGAGGTTTAGCTTTCAGCACCTGGTACTGGCCAATCTGCCATTAATGGCTGCGGAGCTCCTAACTTTGTTCCTGAAAAATAGAAATAGACCCACCAGAGTAAAACATATTTTTTGATAATTCTGACTTGATCAGTGTGATCGTGAAGGCAATTAATCCTATCAGAATTATTTTCAATCATTTCCGGGAAGGTCCTATTTTTTAGGGTTTCCATAAAAATAGGGGTGTAAAACCCTAATTTTCGTTTTTTCAAAATTTTAACCATAGGTTCCTTGACAGAAACCCACAAGGATTTCATATTTGGTTTGACCTAAAACATACTTTAGATGGCATTTTTACGTTGTTTAGCTCAATTTAAGCAGAATGCCAAAAATTTCATTTTGGGTATAACAAAACCATAGGTGACGTTGCTTCAAAATTTAAGCATTCATGGTCGGTTTCAACTTTTGAGGGCTAAAGATCAAATCCACTACCTTGAGAACATACAGAAATAAGATGGATTTTATGGACAACTTAAAAAACAAGATTCTAATACAAGAATAGCTCAGACAAAAGGGAATTGTGGGGCCAAGTATTTGCCTGAACTGCCTTTGAGAGGAGGAAACTGCAAAGCATATTTTCATTACATGCCAAATTGCCAAAGATGTTTGTACACATCATGCCTCCATGTTTCAGGTGAAACTGAAGGCTGCAGACACTATTAAAGGAAAAATTAATAAAATGGTGCAGATATACTTGGAAGTGTTGAATACCCAGATATTTGACAATGAAGCTAACTCGACAGAGTCTCTTCTTGGAACCATCAGAAACCAGGCCAGGGCTACAACCTACATTCTCATTGGAAGACAGCAAAAGAAATTGTCCTCCTTGTCCTCACCAGACATTCAAGATTTCATTATTGCTAGGTAGTGAGAAATCCAAGTGCAATACACAAGCGGCTTCTTCCTGATAAATTCTAAGACCAGATGGACTCCTCTGTTTGATTGGATCAAATTTAACCTTTGATGGAGCCTCCAAGCAAAACCTTAGAATGGCAAGCATGCTTAGACCCCCCTTTGGATATTTTGTGGGTGCCTACTTGCATTACCTAGAAATTCATAGTAATAACATGGCCAAATCATTGGGGTTTAGAAGTGGGTTGGGGTACACATGGCAAAGGAAAGAAGAATTGAATACCTCCTTATTGGAGCACAAGTGCAGAGGCAAGCACCAAAGTATTGCTATCTGAGCACCTGTACGTGTACATATCAAGCACCAATGAATATAGCTATATGCATGTAAAATGGATATAATAGAAATATGCATAAAAATAGCTTAAATCAAACCAAAATGCATGCAAACCTCAAAAGATTAAATGTAGTACGTTGAGTTTTTGAAGATTTGAATGTGTTTGCTCATGAATCAATAAAAATTCCAGCAGCATGACATTAGCATAAAAGATGTTGATCCAAATGGGATGGGAGGCCTCTCATTTATAGAAATAAGGAAGAAATGGAGGGTTTGGATGCATTCATGATGAATAGCTAGGATTGAATGAGAGGATAGGGTTTGGATTGAAGTTGTAGTCATGTGACAAGTGTCACATGAGGGATAAGGGCTAGGTTTAGGGCAACATCCTTATATGGATGGCTAGGATTAAGAGGTGGGATATTAAATGAAGGGCTAAGATGAGAAGTTAGTTTGACTTCTGGGATAAAGGCTAGACATGTGAAGGGGACACTTGTCATTTGGTGACAAGTTTAGATTGTGATCCATGTGAATGGTATTAAATTAATATTTAGATTAATTGTTAATAGTCAATAGTGTAATATATTAGTTTAGTTTATTTCCTTTCTTTAGTTCTGCTTTGTTTCTTTTTAGAAACTTTCAACATTCTATAATTTTAGAAACTCTTTGTAAATTATCTATCATTTGAATATAACTCGAATTTACCATAGTATGGTATCAGAGTAGGAAAGTTGATTTTTTTCGTCTCTTTTTGGAAAAATCGAGGCACCTATTTTCAAGAGAAATCGAAAGTTTTTGGCACATTCTTTAACGTGACTTCGTGTGAGTGGCTTTCAAACGCATTTTCTCTCTTGATTTGTGCACTCATTTTTGTGAGTTTTTTGGGCGATTTTCACAAGCTTCCTCTATGAAAAATCGCGTCTAAGAAAATCGTGACCTGGGTTTCTCTTATTCCGCCCGTGTGTGAGAGTTTTTCTGCATGTTTTTTTGTGCCCTCCTATGCGTGCATCTTCTTGAGATGCAGTTTTTTCATGCATTTCCTACACAAGCTTCTACCAGTTCGAAGGGTGTTTGAGGCTGTACTGAGGGTTTTCTACCGCCATTTTTCTAAAGGCATTCTCTTTTCTGCAAAATGTGTCTTTCAGTCGCACGATCTCCTGTGTTAATCTATGCATGTTTCTTGGAGATTTTTTTTCTGGTTTTTCATCTAAAAATAGTTGCACGATCTTTTGGAGTTTTTCATCATTTTTTGGGCGATTTTAAAATTGTGGCTGTTTTTTTTTTACACAATTTTTCAAAATCGTGGGTCTGTTCCTTAAGAATTTGTAAGCTTCTATTGTGGCGTCTAGGGCGTCTTTTTTTTTTTGGTATTTTTGGACCTTGTGAGCCGTTTTGGCAGGATCCCTTCTGCATATTGTCTAGTTTCCAAACTTCTGGTTGTGTGTGACAAAAATCAAAGGTCCTGCATTTGTTTTGTGGATTATTCTCTTTCTACCGACTATTCTGCCCTTATCTCCACGTTCAAGAAACCTCGGGTTTTGAGCCTTTTCTATTCTGTCAAATTTATGAGTTCGAGGCTTTGTGTACCTCTTTTCTGTCAAAATTGTTTTGTGCAAAATGGCCTCTTTGTCTCACATTATGTTGGAGGGTAGTTAGAAATTCAAGCCGCAACTACAACACCTGGAAGCAATGTATGACGACAATTTTTTAATATCGATGCCTTGACCAGATTATTCTGGGCAACAAGACACGACCTACAATGGCAGACAAAGATCAAGAAAAGTTTGATGAGAAAAATCGGGAAGCCATGATGCTTATTAAACTATTTGTCACTAATGACCAGCTACCTCAGGTACCTTCTAGCAAATCAGCTAAAGAAATTTGGGATCTTCTTAATGATCTTCATGAAACATCAAGGAAACTCGAGGACGCGCCCCCCCCTAAAATAGCACGTCCCTGTCCCTGAGACGTCCTAGGTACAGGGGGACAGCTGGGGGATGGTCCCCTGGCATCCCCTTTTTTTTTCAAAACTTGGGAAACGTCCCCAAAATGAGGAAATGGTCAACAGGATAAAGGGGAGGACTGATCGTCTCGGGGACAGCCAAGGGACACCTGAGATGTTCCCCGACTGTCTTGGGGACGGCATCAAAGCATGGTCAAAACAAAAAAAAACACACAGTAGTATTTCTTTGCAAACTCTATATCGATCACACAAAAAAATATACTTGTATGTTATGTCCAAAATTAATATCACAACACAATTTCTCCACTCGTGTATACAAAATATGTTCACCTAAAAATCAAAAAGATGTGTGAATGCTGTCCATAAATTCTACATGTAACAAAAAAGTGTCTTCACATTGTGATTTTTTGAGAAATAGATATCCCGATATATGACATAAGAAGTTATAAAAAGGTGTACTGATGTTGCAACAAGAATATAAATAATAACAATAGTAGTGATGATAAATGTATTGCTATTATAGTGGGACTAAATCCTCGATTGCTAGAATGTGCCACATTTTTTGGTAAACTTTTTGTTAATTAGAAACGTGTAAATTACATTGCATAATAATAACCAAAGTTAGAAAAGTCCTATGAAGCGCAATTCTGAAACCTGTAGCAAAGTTAGTGCTAGAGAGGAGGACGATGGTACATGACACCACAAACTTTAGCCCATGGTCATGCTTTTGCATTGGCAATGCTTTTGGTGCCAATAATGCCTCATAAACCACTTCTTTCTCACCATTGTTATACATGTAAGATTATCAACGTACACCTAGCATATAATGAGAAACATAAACACCATACACACGATGAGATGTTATTGTATTACAATGGAAGAGAATCTAAAACTAGTGGGATATGCAAATTTCTCAGATTATTGACACACATGTCCAACATACAGTTAAGATTCTATAATGTATATTATACATGCCTTATCCATGTTTTCATATAAATATTTAAAATTTCTCTATATATTTAAAATTTTCCCTATATTTTATATAAATGTCCCCCTGTCGTCCCCTAATTTGACCTCAAAATCCGGAAACTTGGGGACTCGTCCCGCCGTCCCCGTCCTGGACACTTGGGGTAACACTGTGAAACATCCGACAAGAGTCGTGCGTTCTTTCTGAAAAACATGTTCTCCATCATGATAAATAAGAAGACAACTCTGCAAGTGCACTTGACAAAAATCAAGGACATTCGTGATCAATTAGAGGCTATTGGTCGAAAAATGGAGGAAGATATGGTAGTCATCACTTTGAAGAGTCTGTCAAAATCTTATGAGCACTTTATTGAGATGCTCAACATTACCTCAACTAATGTTGACTTGAAGTTTTCAGATCTTTGTGCCATACTTCTGTAGCAGGATTGTTGGAAACAGCAGTTCGGTAGCGGTGCTAGTTCATCCTCCATAGAGTAGGCATTTCTTGCCAAGACATTTCAGAAGAATAAGGGCAAGAATCAGCCCTCTCAGTAGACCAGTCAAGTGCAATCTCAAGATTCTTCTAAGAAGAAGAATGTTCAATGTAACTATTGCCACAAGTATGGTCACATGAAAAAATATTGTCGGAAACGCTTGGCTTCTGAACAAAACAAGAAAGGAGAGTCGAAACCTAAAGCCCATGTTGCAAAGCACACTGAGCAGAAAGAGTCTACGTTCTATCCCTTTATGGCCAAGAGTCCAGCAAATCCAATTAAATCCTCTACCTGGTATATTGATTCAGGTGCATCTCGACATTTCACTCATCGTCAAGATTGGTTCATTGAGTACACGCCATTCAAAGATTTTGTTATCTTTGGATGAGGCGAAGAGTATACTGTTGTCGGAAAGGGCAAAGTGCAGATTCATTTTGGAGGGAGAAATTTAATATTTCTTGATGTATACTTTGTACTTGGCATGGAGCTGAATTTACTTTCAACTAGTCAGATCATGACTCACTCTCCTCAACTAGATATTGTTTTCAGCATGCATACATGCAGCATTGTTGATAGAGAGACTTGCGCTACAATTTTTCAGGGACTTGAGGATCATGGTCTATATAGACTTGTTAATTCTAGTGATTCTCAAGAGCACGCTATGGCAGCTAGGAGTACTTCCATCAGCAACGTCAGGCATCAACGTTATGGGCACCTGAACATGCAATATCTCTCTCAACTATCTCGAGATGATCTGGTTGGTGGTCTACCTGCGATTCAGACTCAAAATCATGGAGTATGCGAGGCTTGTCAAGCTGGGAAGCAACATCGGACTCCATTCTCATATGGTGACTCATGGCGAGCTTCCAAGGTATTACAGTTGGTTCATGTTGATTTATGTGGACCAATGAACACTTCTTCAATTACTAGTTGTAGGTATTTTCTATTACTAGTTGATTTTAGTAGAAGAATGTGGGTGAATTTTCTTAAAAACAAATCAGACGTGTTTGGTATATTTCAGCAATTTAAGGCCTTAGTTGAGAAAGAGTTAGGCTCTCAAATAGTCACTCTTAAGTCTGATAATTAGGGGGAGTTTTGTTCTTCTGACTTCTCCAGTTTTTGTGTTGCACATGGCATTAAGCGCCAACTTACCACACCCTACACCCCTCAACAAAATGGTGTCGTTGAGCGTCGCAATCACAACATTACTAAAATGGCTCGTTCTATGCTAGAGCATAAAATGTTCCTAAGAAATTCTGAGCAGAAGCAATTTACACTATAGTCTATCTTTTGAACCGGTCTCCTACTTATGTCATTAAGAAGATGACTCCTGAAGAAGCATGGTCTGGACGCAAGCCTAAGATCAGCCACCTGAAATTGTTTGGCTCTACTGCTCATGTGTGGATTCTAGATGTCAAGCGCACTAAGTTGGATTCCAAAAGCCAGAAACTCATGTTCACCGGTTACAGTGAGAATCATAAGGCATATAGGCGGATTATATAGATACAAATCGTCTCATCTTCAATTGTGATGTTGGGGTTGATGAAAATAGTGGGCCCTTCTATCAATCTTCTCCTTTTCTAAGCCCTGAGGATCAGTCTATGCAAGCTCCTGATTTGGGTGTTTGTCTTCCCCTAGCTCCACCTGATGGGAGGGATTCTGCAGTTGAGCAGCCACCTCAGCAAAATGTTCCACCGTCTGCCCCTCCTCAAGACAATTTGGATCCTCATCCAACTGATTATGTTCTAGCCATCCCTGGTGATGTTGTTCCTCCTGTTTCAAATATTGGTATTTCTACTCTCCAGCCTAAATGGTATGCTAAAACCATAAGTGATCTTCATAATGATGAATTACTTGAGGGTCGAACTGCTCGAAAGAAGAGCAAGAAGCAAAATGTTGTCAATTTTGCTCTTATGGCCAATCTTCACAGCATCTCTGGGCCTCAAACATATTCAAAGGCTAAAGGTGTTCCTGGGTGGGAACAGGCTATGGAAGCTGAACATCATAGCCTTCTAACGATTAACACTTGGGTCCTCTTCGATCTTCCACCTGGGAAGAAGCCCATTGGCTGCAAATGGGTGTATAAAGTAATGGATAGGATTAAATGGATAAGGATAGGGGATAAAGTGGAATTAAATAATGGAAGAAAAAAAAGAATGGGCATTAATTAGCCTAAAATTTAAATTAATTAATTAATTTAGTTGGAGGATTTGGGAATAAGGCTAGACTTAATTAAATAAATATTAAATTTGTTTAATTAAAGGTGGGGAATAAGGATAATGGATAAATTAATTAAATAAATAATAAATATTTATTTAATTAAATACTAGGATAAGGAGAAAGGTTAACTAAATAAATAATAAATATTTAATTAATTAATTAGCTAGGAAAATTTGGGGTAAAGGTGATGGATAAATTAATTAATTAAATAAATATTATTTAATTAATTAATGGGATAGGATAGGCTAAAATGAGGTGTGGTTGGGTTAGGACATTTTTAGGTGTCTACAATAGCTATTATTGATCCACTTTGTATGCATATTAGTGACTAACAATTGATATGTGTTAGTGCCTTGCTTCACCAAAAGGTGCACTAGTGCATAAAAACATGCATAGCACACCAGCATGAAAACATCCTGTTATACCCAAAATGAAATTTTTGGCATTCTGCTTAAATTGAGCTAAACAACGTAAAAATGCCATCTAAAGTATGTTTTAGGTCAAACCAAATATGAAATCCTTGTGGGTTTCTGTCAAGGAACCTATGGTTAAAATTTTGAAAAAACAAAAATTAGGGTTTTACACCCCTATTTTTATGGAAACCCTAAAAAATAGGACCTTCCCGGAAATGATTGAAAATAATTCTGATAGGATTAATTGCCTTCACGATCACACTGATCAAGTCAGAATTATCAAAAAATATGTTTTACTCTGGTGGGTCTATTTCTATTTTTCAGGAACAAAGTTAGGAGCTCCGCAGCCATTAATGGCAGATTGGCCAGTACCAGGTGCTGAAAGCTAAACCTCAAAAGCTTCAACGAAGAAACCATGGCGGAAAAGGATGAAAATGATGACGTTCAACGAAGGAGATTCTCAAAACGGAAAAGGCCAAAATTTGGCTAAGTCTGGAAGGTGCACGTTTTGTCTACCAAGGCAAAACATAGTCTACAGTGGTTAAAAGCGCCCCTCTTGAAGAAAGGCGCCCTTGAACCTCAGAGGGCAAATCAAATCATCTGGCAGTGTCAAAACAGTCATCCTCTTCACTTTCATACTAGCTCGACAACGAAACAATCAGCAAGATCATCTGATTCAGGGATCATTGACCAACCGTCAGCGAAGTATGGAGGATCCATTGACGACAGAAGTGCCAAATCTGAAAGCTTCAAGGTAAAAGCGCCCCTGCTGGCCAGGGGCGCCCCTCAGTTGCAGACATCAGATGAATCCAAGAGCTGTAGCTTTATACATGATATCTTTCCAGCTTCCTCCCGGCTACGTGATCAATCTAACAGCAAGTCCACAAGACACACCAGACGATCACGAGACGAGATCAAGCAGAAAAAGCCAAATTTGAAAAACTGGAAAGATAAGCCAGAAAATGGCTAAGGCATGGCTAAAAGCGCCCCTCTCAAGGAAAGGCGCCCTTTCCTAAAGGTGTCCAGATTCAGCCGGAATCTTCACTGCCTCCCAGGATGACCTTCTCAGCTATGACCTATCTCGTCAGCGAGACTATCAGCAAGAACTTCCGACAAATCAATCGACTGATGAAGAAGGTCAAAGACTGGCAGTCCACAAACAAGACAAAACCAAGCAAAAGCTAAAAGCGCCCCTGCTGGCCAGGGGCGCCCTTTAGTTTGGAGGCCCAAAACTTGCCAGCTGCCACTGCAAAGTCAGGCATCGTGAACAAGACTGAACCAGCTACCCGACGCATCATCAAGCAGAATCATCTGATTCATCAAACATCGGGAACGTCAGATCAAAGCAAAGAGGGTCTGAAAAGGTCAAAACGAAGAACGAGTCAGTGAAAATTGACTAAGGCATTGTCAAAAGCGCCCCTTTCAAGAAAAGGCGCCCTTCTTTCTGGAGACCTAAACTCAGTTTTCTGAGCTAACCTCTCCCAGGCATATCTAATCACATTGATCCTGCCTCAACAACAGAACTGTCAGATACTGCTCGAGATCAACTGAGCAACCTGAATCGAAGATCAAACAGGAGCACTTCAGCTTGCAAAATAGGCAAAAAAGATCAAACTCAAGGTTGGACGCCTAAAGGAAAGTCAAACAGAAATGTTGACTTGAGTTAGCAAATTTGGAGCCAAAAAAGAGAAAAACACTCCACAATCAGTGGAAATCATCTTTTGGAACTCCAAATCAGGACTGAATGATGAGTTATCTTCCATACTTTGTGGATCTTAACCCTAATTGCCTTATATTCATGCTAGGCGTCCCTTTTCCTCATTATTCTTTTTGCAGGTTGAAGGATAAAACATCAAGTAGCTCCCAAGAACAAGTTTTCAAGATCTGGCAGGGGTTTTGAACGGATCTTCAATATTTTTGAAGATCATTGGCAGTAAAAGCATTCTTCTCCCAAGATTGCTTCCAGAGACAGATTATTGCAAAGTGGCAGTTTATAACTTCCAATCCATCTTCTGTCTATTTCCTCTACTTCTGTCTATATTTCTTTTGCATGTCACAGGAAACGACAGATTTTCACAGATCTGACCAACTGGGTATGATCAGCACAGCTTTTTCAACAAAACCCACATGGTAGATTTTTTCAGAAAAAGTAGCCCTGCTGCCCCTATTTTTTAGGGTTTCCGGAAAAAGTCATAATATTGAAAAACGGACAAACTGGGTTTGTTTGGCTCTGAAGCACGAACAAAACCCATGTGTTAGATTTTTTCGAGAAAAATCACTTTCTGGTGCCCTTGCTGCCTCTGCCACCGAAGGGCTCTTGCATGTCAAAGAAAAACTCGTTTTTTCGAATTTCTGACGATCTGGGTCTGTTTAGAAAATCATTCTTAACAAAACCCATGTCTCAGATTTTTTCGTAAAAACTACCCCCGGCGAGGCTATTTTTAGCAGTTCCAGAAAAGTGTCAGAACAGGGTCAAGTGCCCAGTCAATATTCAAGGTTTTCAGAATGCAGTACTCTCAGGTACAATACAAGACCAAAACAGTCTTATACCATGATTACCTGAAAACGACTGATACAGACTTATGGCAGAAAAATCCAGAGGTCAGTTCTGAAGACTTGGAGGGCATGAATCAAATCACATTGCAGAACATCGAAGAATCCGGTTTGTTTCAAGCAGCATCTATTCCAATCACCTTACAAAGCATCGAGCTTGTAATTGCTTGCATTAAGCATTACAACCCGACTACAAGAGAGATCCTGTCAGTTGACGGGAGGGTGATTTGCAGCTTGAAGCCAGTAGACATAGAGACTTGTTTTGCAATCCCACCATGCCCTACCAAGAAGGTCATATCAGTGACAGAATGCGAAAAGGCATTCGAGGCTTCAAAAGACAAGTGTTCGCTTATAATGGCTGAACATTGGCTGAAAACAAAGAGAAACAGCTTGCCCAGATTAGTTGGTAGAGGAGAATTCAAAGACGAGTACGGAGTGCTAATCACCCTACTCAGCAGAGTCACTGGACAAGAGGAGGGAAAATCCTTCCAGCCGTGGATGTTCTACATTATTGGCAAGATAATCAGCAGAAAAGAACGTTACGACTGGGCCTCCCTGATCAGTGACACACTCCACCAACAATTCACCGGATTTCTAGAAGAGCACCGTTTCCACATGTGTTCATACCTGGTCTACCTGATAGCCTTCCAAGGCGATTTCAGAACATTAAACACTGTGGGAACCCTGGGTGTGCAAAAGGTACAAGAATACTTTCCTCGCTTGGAGTTCACTCTAGCGGAAAGACATTTCAAAAGAATAAATGACCTTTTTACTATGCACACCGTGCACGAGCTAGACCATGAGATGCACGTGCGTATTTCACCAGCAGCTAAGGCAGCAATGGTGGACTGGGCGGATTGGTTCATACAATTCCCCACTTTCACCTACATACGCGTGTATGGCTATAATGGCCACCCCGCCATGATGCCACGTTACCCCTCAGATAGGGTAGTGTTCATGGAATTACTGAGGCAATTGGCCGACGTTCACTCTTACCTTCGCGTAAAGAAAAAGGCTGCAGTGAACTTTCCTCTACAGATGCAGAACTGCAGCCGATGCAAGGTTGATAAGCCAAGAAATAGTGAGATTTAATCTCAAGTATCTCATCGACAGGAGGCCATCCTATGACCCTAGAGGCATCTTCGCAGCTCACCTTGAGCAAAGATCATCACATGAACCTTTCATGGAAGATTTTTGGGTCAACTGCGAGGATGAGTTCGAAGTGAGAAGAAGGAACCATAGCAGATTCAAGCTCTCACAGATTGCAGAATTCATGTCAGAAGACATCGAGGGCTTATCTGAAGACGAAGGAGAAGTTATTCTTTCTTCCTTCTTCACGGGTCTAGTGGATTCACAACCACTCGGCAAGGTAGACTGGTACGCGAAAGAGAGTACGTCTATTGAGGAAAGAACGGGTAGAGTAGTTCGACACAGTCAACTCTACCTGGACAGTAAAAGGACAAGGAAGGTAGTACTTCCCCGATCAGAGCCGCCAGCGGTTCAGTCTACACTACCTTCCACGTCTAGGAGGAAACCCAGACAGAAGAAGATGAGCTTTCCTCCAGAAGGAATGCGGATGTCAGGAAGCACATGGGGGAGAAAAGGAATTGCCAGCACAAGCCGGCAAGAGGTACAGGTGGAGACAGCCACCAATTTGCCTGAGACAGTTGAGACCGCTGCAACTACACAAGAACCAGTGATTGAAATAATCGCTGTAGAGATGGAAACCATTGTAGAAGAAGTTGCAGCAGAAGCGGTGCCAGTGATAGAAACAGAGCCACCAGCTTCACCACCATCACAGAGGTCACAAAGTCCTATTGATTTGGACTCGCCACCACGAGACATTGCCACGGCACAGTCTCGTTCTTCTAGCATTCAGGGGACCTATGTTCCTCCTCCCAGCGATGCTAGCCGAGATTCTATCTGGCTGGAAAGCTCGCTTGGGAGGAAGAGGGAGAGGCCTTCTTATCAGCTTGACTTCTCTGAATTCCATCATGTCCCACAAGACATGCCGGTAAAGAAGTTGAAGAAGCAGACACATGTAGAAAAGAATGCAGAGAACGAGGTTATCATAGAGACTGCTGCCCCACCTGAAGACAAAGATATACATAATGTGAGGGTTGAGGATTTCACGCTTTCAAAGGTGAACCTTGGAAAGACCACTCGACAGGTGGAGGCAGACCTTCTTGGAATTGCCTCGGCGAGTGTCAAAGAAAGGATGACAAAAGATGGACAAGACAAAGCAGCCTTGAAGGCTGAAATCCGTCAGCTAAAGTTGTACATTTCTAGTTTGATACATGACACTCCAAACTCCTCGGCTTTGCCTCAAGGACTGTTGGATCTCCCAGCTGAAAGAAACCATCATCAGTTGATTACATACGGTAAACACTTGAGACGTCAAGTGGATGAGTTTGTTGTCAAAGGGCGGTGTGTGTTGACAGAAGCATATCAGCTGAGAGACAGAGCACATGGACTTCGATCAGAAATCCAGAAGTCAGATATAAAGGCAGCTCAAGAGAGGCCGAGAGAGGAGGCGACAGTTGCTGATTTGCAACAAGCATATGAATCAGTTACGACCACAGAAAATAAACACCATCTCTTTGAGTGGAAAGAACAGGTGGCATACAAGGTGAGAGCCGATGATGCCAACTCTGTGGAGCTGATTGACTATAGACGCTTCGTCGCCAATATTATCAACTTCGCAAGAACGTTGGTAATATCCTTCCCGGAGTTAGAATATCAGCGGGAAGGAGGAGAATATGTGGAACTTGAAACCGTGCAGACACGATTCCAGGATGTCATCCGATCTTCATTCCTTGAAGATCCCAATGGCTGCAAATTAGCCAAAATCGCAGCCATGTCTGTCCAGTTAGATGAAGCAGCTGCCCAATGCATAACCTATCATCAGCAGCTTACGACGGGTGAAGAAATGCTTAGACGCCACATGGTCATCTTGAAGAGCATTAATTGCCCGGAGGCCGAAGAGGTCAATGACTGGATAGAGACTTCGTTGACCAGTGGTGAAGAGGTGTAAAGCACCAAGGGAGGACGTCCTACCCTCCAAATAGCATTAATGATGACTGAAGTCAACTTGATGCCCCTTTCCAAGTTGACTCCAGATCTCCACAGATCATGCATGTCAGATCCCACTAATTTAGGATGTCTATTTGACTCCCACGATTTGTGGATCTCAGATTTCCTCAAAAGGTGGATGTCTATTTGGAGACACATTTGTAAACATAAGTTCACTTTTAGTTAGGTGTCAGTCAACTGAGGTAGACTTCCAGTTTGACTTTTGTTTAGTTTCAGTTAACTGAAGTAGATTTCCAGTTAACTGTTTGCTCACCTACATTTAGACATAGAATAATATCTTGCTGATTGGCAAGAACTGCTTGTTAACTCAAGGAGATTTTAGGGTTGCCTACTCCTTTGAGTTCCTATAAATAAGAGCCTTAGGTTCTTTATTTGTTTAACCTTTATTTGCTAGCAAAATTGCTGCGCCACTGTTGCCAGAGTTCGCTTGTTTATATCTGTTCACTCTTGGATGAGAGTTCGTTGGTTGATCGCAATTGTGCATGATTTCGTGCCTTTGCTGTCCTAACCTTTGTAATTCTTTGAAGAACCTTGAAGAAATAAATCAGATGGTGCAAGCTTGATTGATTTAATTATTTGAGTTATTCAAAGTCTTGTTTTTAAATAGTGCATTGTTTCAATCTCCTCCTTGGACAGGTGTCGTCGCCTCCTTGGATATTTTGTCATCCATCATTATCGTTTGATGTTGTTTAATGATCTTTCTTGCAGCCTAGACTTTGGACAGGTGTCGTCACCTCCTCGGGAATCCTGTTAGAAAGGCCATCGTCCCTTGTTGTTTCCAGTGAGCTGCTTCCAAGCCTATACCTCGGATAGGGGTTCCTCCTCCTTGGCAAGTCCCAGATCCAGTTTACCGTAACGAGTGTTTGCTTGTATCGAGCCCTATCTTGGTATATATATCCGAAGGTTCAGAGCCTCGGCCATATTCCATTAAGACGGAGGATTCAAGTGATCCAACCATACCATTTCGCTCCTACGCCCTCATGCTCTGTTTATCTTGAGGAGGTAGGATAGTTTAGAAGTTTAGTTAGTCGTAGTTAAGATCTGCGGAAACCAGAGAAAAAGCTTAGCTACAGCGCATTGGTTTATGCACCCTTGTGTCCTACCGCTGAGTAAAAAAGATAGGAAATCTTAGTACACCCCTTTTTTACAGTATAAAATCAGCAAAGAGAGATCTTCCTCTCTATAATCCGAAGAGCATGTACCAACACACTTGCAATAGCTGTCCGTTTCCAATAAGCACTCCAGAGGTGCTAATTGAAACGCCAACAGTTTTCTGGCGCCCACCGTGGGGCAACGAGGCATAAAACTTCAAGAAAAGCTTAACGCTTTAATGACACGAAATGGGCATCTGGCGTCCTTCGGCACCAGTTGAACAACCTGATCTTGCTCCAGCAACTCTCCAACCAGATCTTACATTCATTGAAGGAGAGCAGACGGACATCATCAGTAGCTTGCGTACTTTCATCTTTGAAAAGAATACATCACCAGCTCAGTGGAGAGCCGCAGCTATTACTCTGGACGAGGAAGAAAGAAAGGCTGACCTTGCAGCTGAGAGACCAGTGTTACCACCACCCGCGTGGCAGTAAGCATCCTGGCTCACCAAGTATACGTGCGGAGGAGAAATAATCCCCATTTTCAAGAAGACATCGGAGAAGCACCCGATATTGAGCAAGTCTTTGAAGAGGTTCCTGAACACTTTCTAGAAGAACACCAGCAAGAACCTCCAGCTCAAGCAATGGCAGACAACCGTCTCCATGATGACAATGCCCATAACAACGGCATTGGCAACAACGGCAATGGTCGTAACAATGGTCGTAACAATGGCCGTAACAACGGCAATGACGACAATGATGGCAATGGCAATGGCAACGGTAACGGTAACGGCAACTACAACAACGGATATAACCTATTCGGCAATGGCCGTAATGCAAGACCCGTGAGGCGCCAAGCACCTTTGCCATGGGGTAATAACATTGGCCCCTTGGCCTTACAAGGTAATCATGACCTTCCAAAGGGATCGCGAAAGCATTTCCCAAGATTTTTTGGCGACGGGGCTAAACACCCCGACGAGCATCTATCAGCATTCACAGCGGCTTGTTCCGTTCTGTCCGTGCCACATGAAGATATCGCCGTTCGACTCTTTGTCGAAACTCTTGAAGCAAATGCTTCCGATTGGTTCCATCACTTACCAGCTGGAGCAATCAGAAACTGGGAGGACATGAGTGACAAATTCTTAGCAAGGTTCAAACCTGCCGAAGATAGTCACCAGTTATTTGCCCGTTTATCTCACGCTAAGATGGAGCCTACAGAACCGATGAGAGAGTTCGTAGCAAGGTTTAATCGCCTAGCTACACGTCTTTCTCACACACTCAACCCATCAGAAGAGATCCTGATGAGCAGCTTCGTCAACGCCCTACCCTCAGAGATAGCCTTTTTCATCAAAGGAAGTCACGAAGATGACTTACAAACTGCACAAGAAAAAGCTATCGAGATCGAGGATCACATGATGACCACGGGAAAGATGAAGGGAGATGCTATCAGACCGCTGGTCCAAGCATCAGCAGACCCATTGCTACAGAAGGTAGCAAATGAGGTGACTATTCTGAAAAGACAGTCACCCAATCAAGGGCAGCAAGCA
>CM021108.1:79503804-79540600 GCA_007115665.2 Sequoiadendron giganteum
TTTAGAAGCTTAGTTAGTCGTAGTTAAGATCTGCGGAAACCAGAGAAAAAGCTTAGCTACGGCGCATTGGTTTATGCACCCTTGTGTCCTACCGCTGAGTAAAAAAGATAGGAAATCTTAGTACACCCTTTTTTTTTACAGTATAAAATCAGCAAAGAGAGATCTTCCTCTCTATAATCCGAAGAGCATGTACTAACACACTTGCAATAGCTGTCCGTTTCCAATAAGCACTCCAGAGGTGCTAATTGAAACGCCAACAGTTTTCTAGCGCCCACCGTGGGGCAACGAGGCATAAAACTTCAAGAAAAGCTTAACGCTTTAATGACACGAAATGGGCATCTGGCGTCCTTGGGCACCAGTTGAACAACCTGATCTTGCTCCAGCAACTCTCCAACCAGATCTTACATTCATTGAAGGAGAGCAGACGGACATCATCAGTAGCTTGCGTACTTTCATCTTTGAAAAGAATACATCACCAGCTCAGTGGAGAGCCGCAGCTATTACTCTGGACGAGGAAGAAAGAAATGCTGACCTTGCAGCTGAGAGACCAGTGTTACCACCACCCGCGTGGCAGTAAGCATCCTGGCTCACCAAGTATACGTGTAGAGGAGAAATAATCCCCGTTTTCAAGAAGACATCGGAGAAGCATACGATATTGAGCAAGTCTTTGAAGAGGTTCCTGAACACTTTCTAGAAGAACACCAGCAAGAACCTCCAGCTCAAGCAATGGCAGACAACCGTCTCCATGATGACAATGCCCATAACAACGGCAATGGTCGTAACAATGGTCGTAACAATGGCCGTAACAACGGCAATGACGACAATGATGGCAATGGCAATGGCAACGGTAACGGTAACGACAACTACAACAACGGATATAACCTATTCGGCAATGGCCGTAATGCAAGACCCGTGAGGCGCCAAGCACCTTTGCCATGGGGTAATAACATTGGCCCCTTGGCCTTACAAGGTAATCATGACCTTCCAAAGGGATCGCGAAAGCATTTCCCAAGATTTTTTGGCGACGGGGCTAAACACCCCGACGAGCATCTATCAGCATTCACAGCGGCTTGTTCCGTTCTGTCCGTGCCACATGAAGATATCGCCGTTCGACTCTTTGTCGAAACTCTTGAAGCAAATGCTTCCGATTGGTTCCATCACTTACCAGCTGGAGCAATCAGAAACTGGGAGGACATGAGTGACAAATTCTTAGCAAGGTTCAAACCTGCCGAAGATAGTCACCAGTTATTTGCCCGTTTATCTCACGCTAAGATGGAGCCTACAGAACCGATGAGAGAGTTCGTAGCAAGGTTTAATCGCCTAGCTACACGTCTTTCTCACACGCTCAACCCATCAGAAGAGATCCTGATGAGCAGCTTCGTCAACGCCCTACCCTCAGAGATAGCCTTTTTCATCAAAGGAAGCCACGAAGATGACTTACAAACTGCACAAGAAAAAGCTATCGAGATCGAGGATCACATGATGACCACGGGAAAGATGAAGGGAGATGCTATCAGACCGCTGGTCCAAGCATCAGCAGACCCATTGCTACAGAAGGTAGCAAATGAGGTGACTATTCTGAAAAGACAGTCACCCAATCAAGGGCAGCAGGTACTGCCCACGCCACAACAGTACCAACCTCAGCAACAGTACCAACCTCAACAGCAGTACCAGCCTCAGCAGCCGTACCAGCCAAAGAGGAATAATTTCCAACCTTTCAACAACAACAACAACTACAAGCCTCGAAATCAAGGACCTTCACAAAGAGGAGCAGAGGCCGAGAAATCTAATATGTTCTGCTGTTTCCATGATACAGACGAACATACCGGATCCACATGTCCTGAGAATCAAAGGCTAGACCAGATCATGGGATATGCCGGAGATCGAGTTCCAAGCTCAAATTCAGTACCTTCAAATGCGAATGTTGTCTCACCACAAACGGACAACTTCGATGGCGACTCCGCAACGGGATACTTTCATAGCGAACCCGAAAATCAAGAAGAAGAAGATTACCGTCAGTACTCTCTTGCTGTCAACCATGAAAGCATGCCAACGCCTGTATTCACTCGCGCTCAACATTTCAAAGCACAGAAAGAAGAAGAAGACAGACGGAAGTCAAATGAAAAGGGAAAAGAAGCTTCCACTTCTAATCCCAAGTCTACACAAGAGAACGTCACACCAAACCCTCAAGATCCGTCTTCGACGAACTTTGACATTGTGACGTCTATGATGAAGACGAAGGTACAAATCTCTTAGCTGGAGTATCTCCAGGATCATCCCGATCAAATCGATCGGATTCTCAAAGTAGTACAAAAGCAGGCCATCATCCAGCCTACGTTGCTAGCATCTACCGTACCAGTGGAAGAAAAGCCAAAACCCTTCTACATATCTTTGTATATGGGAGGTTATAAGCTCAGCAACTGCATCATCGACTCTGGAGCATCGGACAACGTCATGCCTTTGCAAATCATGAACTCATTGGGACTATCATGCACCGAAACTCACGACAAGTGTTATTCACTTGAATCAAAACCGGTGCCGTTAGTCGGCCAATTGAAAGACGCACAAGTAAGACTAGCGTCCTGCCCAGAGAAGAAGATCATGATGACCATCCTCATAGCTGACATTCCAATCAGTTATGGAATGTTACTAAGCCGAAGTTTTTGCAAAGATCTCGGAGGCGAGATTCAAATGGATTGGTCATATGTGACCATTCCACTAAAGAAAGGTAGTTTCAAGTTGGAACCAGAGGCTAAGTCAAAATTCACAGTGGTGAAATCTCCGGATCCCCAAGCACAAGTTCTACATCAAAGTACGGGTCCGGGCACATATGCCATGCTGACTAAAGTAACCGAAGAAGAAAAGAGGGTTGCGTTTGCCACGAATACATCAAATGAAAGATCAAAGATGTGGACAATGCAATTCGATGGAAGTTGCTCAACAGCAGGCTCAGGAGCGGGAGTTGTCATTACCTCTCCTGAAGGAGTTTTATATCCATTTGCTTATCGCTTGCAGTTCGATAACACGAACAACACTGCAGAATATGAAGCGCTTATACTAGGCCTCAAGAATGCAAGGGATATGGGTATAAAATATCTTCAAGCTGAAGGTGACGCAGAGCTGATCGTACAACAGGTCAGAGACCGCTATCAAGTCAGAAAAGGCCGCCTTCAGGCTTACCGACAAAGGGTGTGGAATGCTATTGATTGGTTCGAAGCATTCAACATCAAGTACATTCCACGCGAGAAAAATAGCAAAGCAGATGCCCTTGCGGTATCCGCTGCACTCTTCATGCCTCATTCTGATTTCCGTCAAAATGCCTTCGCTATTGAGCTCGTGTACAGGCCATCTGTCCCCGACAATTGTGAAAATTGGCAGGTCTTTGATGATGATGATGACATCAAGGAGTTCCTCTGCATGGGGGACAATTACAAAGAACTATTCTTTGAAGGAAGTACCTCTCCTTTCAAAGAATCCATAGCAGAAGATTCTGAAGCAACGGAATCCGGCATCATCCAGCTAAGAGGTAACAACATCCCCAAGGGCCTAGTATCCTTGGAGGATATATTTAACAAGCATGATAGACGCGTGCAAAATCAAAGAGATTCAGCTAGCAAAACATCTGCTGAGTATAGTCAAATCAACATTGGCACCGAAGGTAAGCCTCGGCTTGTCAACTTGGGAAAGGGTTGCACTGTGGAGGAAAGCAACAACTTTGTCTCCCTATTCAGACAATACAAGGATGTCTTTGCATGGACTTATCAAGATTTAAAAGTCTTCACGCCAAAGGAATTGTCTCATACAATTCCACTCAAGTTAGATATCAAGCCTTTTAGGCAAAAGCAGAGGCACTACAACCCGCGTGTTCAAGATACAATCTACGCGGAGGTACAGAAGATGGTGGACGCCAAGATCATATTTCCAATCCATCATTCTACCTGGGTGTCCAATATTGTTCCTGTGCGCAAAAAGAACGGAGAGATTCGGATTTGTGTTGACTTCAGGAACCTGAACCAATCGTCGTTAAAGGATAATTACCCTTTACCTATCATGGAGCATACCTTGCAGACGGTTACCGGATCGGAGATGTTATCATTACTTGATGGCTTTTCCGGGTACAATCAAATTGCGGTGGCTAAGGAGGATCAAATCAAGACAACATTCACCACCCTGTGGGGAACGTTCGCCTATGAGAGGATGCCCTTTGGTCTCATCAACGCTGGTGCCACCTTTCAACGAGCCATGGACTTGGCGTTTGGAGATCTAAAGAACAAAGTGATAGTCGTCTACCTTGATGACCTTACTGCTTTCTCACGGAAGCGGCAAGATCATTTTCAACACTTAGTGAAAGTGTTCGAGAGATGTAGGTATCACCACATATCCTTGAATCCAAAAGGGTCTATCTTTGCGGTGACGGAAGGCAAGTTACTAGGCCATATCGTCTCCAAAGAAGGGACTCGAATTGATCCCGATCGGGTGGATTCTATCAAGAACCTATCTCTCCCAACCAATACTACTCAGGTGCACTCTTTCTTCGGAAAGATAAACTTCATTCGAAGATTTGTACCTGACTTTTCAGAGCTGACCAAGGATATATCAGCAATGATGAAGAAGACGGCCGCCTTCAAATGGACCGACAAAGGAAAAAAGGCGTTCGTCAAGATTAAAGAAGCCATCAGTAAGGCACCAGTGCTGGTTCGGCCCGATTTCAGTAAGGAATTCATTCTTTATTGTTACGCGTCAGAGTACACTCTTTCTGCCATACTAACCCAGAAGCTGAATGAAGAGTCGGAATCGCCAATTGCTTTTATGAGCAGTAGTTTCAAAGACAGCGAATCCCGTTACTCCCAGATTGAAAAGAACGCCTATGCTGTCGTGAGAGCTGTAAAAAATTTTAGATTCTACATCTTAAATGCTCGCACCACAGTCTATGTCACCGATCCTGCAGTCAAAAGTATCCTAACTCAGCAGGAGATGGGGACTAAAAGAGGCAACTGGATCGCCAAGGTCCAGGAATATGACTTAGTTATCAAGCCGACCAAACTCGTCCGCGGGAGAGGTCTATGCCAGCTCATGGCGGAAGACGGTGATCTAAAGTATCAGGCGGCTGATGGCGTAATAGGAACAGAAACTGAAGAAGACCTTCCAATGGTCTTGCTGGTTGATTCTGCCGAGGAGTGGTACTCAGAACTATGGTACTACGCAACCTATGGAGAATGTCCAAACCACTTGGACAAGCAACAGAAAAGAACCCTGAGGTTAAGAGCACAAAACTATGTGCTACGAGGCAATGTTCTATACAAGCGTGGACTTGATGGAACATTCCTGCTTTGCGTCAGTACAGACCAACAACGGCGATTGTTGGAAACATTTCACAACGAAGCATGCGGTGGCCACTTTTCATCAAGGGTCACAGCATTCAAAATTCTGCGAGCACAGTTCTTTTGGCCAACTTTGTTCCGTGACGCATATGAATGGGTGCGACAATGTCAACAGTGCCAACATTTTGTTGGCAAAATCAAGCTACCAGCCATTCCATTGAGGCCAGTAATAATAGATGCCCCATTCTAGCAATGGGTTATCGACTTCATAGGTCCGATAAACCCACATTCCAGTAAGGGGCATGTCTATGTCCTTACGGCAACGGATTATTTTACCAAATGGGTTGAAGCCATGCCTGCGAAGAATGCTACTTCCAAAGTTGTGTGCACATTCCTCAAAGAAAACATCATCACACGCTTCAGAGTACCAAGAAAGATCGTGACCGACAATGCTACAAGCTTCTCATCAGAGGAGTTAGTAGAATTCTGTTTCGACTACGGCGTCACACTGTCCCATTCTTCAGATTACTATCCACAAGGCAACGGACAAGCCGAATCATCCAATAAGAACATAGTCATGATCGTGCGCAAGATGGTTGAAACCAACCAACGGTCTTGGCACATCAAGTTATACGACGCTCTTTGGGCTGATAGGATCACACCCAAGAGAGCTATCGGCACTTCCCCCTTTATTATCATATACGGCACCGAAGCAATGCTACCCATCACTTTGGAGTTGTCAGCTTTACAGCTGGCATCTGCAATAGAAGATGAAGAGTTCAAGGATCCAATCCAAAAGCGCATCTTGTGTCTGACACAACTGCAAGAAGAGAGGGTGGAAGTTGTTGATAAAATCACTCAGCACCAACAAAGAGTGAAGAAGATCTTCGACAAGAAGGCTCGGCAACGAGACTTTGAGATTGGAGATAGAGTCCTCTTGTGGGACAAGAGACACGAACCAAAAGGAATGCACGGAAAATTTGACTCCCTTTAGTTGGGCCCGTTCCTGATACATGATGTTGCAGGAGAGAATTCTTACATTCTCTCACATTCAGACGGGAGGCTCTTTCCACTGCCCTACAGCGGGCAGTACTTGAAACATTTCATTGCTTCGGGGATGGGGTGAGTATATTGTAGATAAATTTTTCGCTTTATCGTTATGTTGTTATGTTTTTCCCCGTTCCGTAAAGTATTGTCGTGTTCTAGGTGATTTCTTTTAGGTAGTCTTGTTTTAGGTGAATAAATAGGTGAGCCCCAATAATGAAGGTGAACTTCAAGTTCTTATGTGAAATAGGAAATGACTCCTGACCCCGTTACCCAACTAATAAAAGTACTGGTCTACGAAACTTCAGATTCTCGGTTCTCCTATGCCGTAGGTATCCGACATGGTCACCAGACGGAGCCTATGTTATACCCAAAATGAAATTTTTGGCATTCTGCTTAAATTGAGCTAAACAACGTAAAAATGCCATCTAAAGTATGTTTTAGGTTCAAACCAAATATGAAATCCTTGTGGGTTTCTGTCAAGGAACCTATGGTTAAAATTTTGAAAAAACGAAAATTAGGGTTTTACACCCCTATTTTTATGGAAACCCTAAAAAATAGGACCTTCCCGGAAATGATTGAAAATAATTCTGATAGGCTTAATTGCCTTCACGATCACACTGATCAAGTCAGAATTATCAAAAAATATGTTTTACTCTGGTGGGTCTATTTCTATTTTTCAGGAACAAAGTTAGGAGCTCCGCAGCCATTAATGGCAGATTGGCCAGTACCAGGTGCTGAAAGCTAAACCTCAAAAGCTTCAACGAAGAAACCATGGCGGAAAAGGATGAAAATGATGACGTTCAACGAAGGAGATTCTCAAAACGGAAAAGGCCAAAATTTGGCTAAGTCTGGAAGGTGCACGCTTTGTCTACCAAGGCAAAACATAGTCTACAGTGGTTAAAAGCGCCCCTCTTGAAGAAAGGCGCCCTTGAACCTCAGAGGGCAAATCAAATCATCTGGCAGTGTCAAAACAGTCATCCTCTTCACTTTCATACTAGCTCGACAACGAAACAATCAGCAAGATTATCTGATTCAGGGATCATTGACCAACCGTCAGCGAAGTATGGAGGATCCATTGACGACAGAAGTGCCAAATCTGAAAGCTTCAAGGTAAAAGCGCCCCTGCTGGCCAGGGGCGCCCCTCAGTTGCAGACATCAGATGAATCCAAGAGCTGTAGCTTTATACATGATATCTTTCCAGCTTCCTCCCGGCTACGTGATCAATCTAACAGCAAGTCCACAAGACACACCAGACGATCACGAGACGAGATCAAGCAGAAAAAGCCAAATTTGAAAACTGGAAAGATAAGCCAGAAAATGGCTAAGGCATGGCTAAAAGCGCCCCTCTCAAGGAAAGGCGCCCTTTCCTAAAGGTGTCCAGATTCAGCCGGAATCTTCACTGCCTCCCAAGGATGACCTTCTCAGCTATGACCTATCTCGTCAGCGAGACTATCAGCAAGAACTTCCGACAAATCAATCGACTGATGAAGAAGGTCAAAGACTGGCAGTCCACAAACAAGACAAAACCAAGCAAAAGCTAAAAGCGCCCCTGCTGGCCAGGGGCGCCCTTTAGTTTGGAGGCCCAAAACTTGCCAGCTGCCACTGCAAAGTCAGGCATCGTGAACAAGACTGAACCAGCTACCCGACACATCATCAAGCAGAATCATCTGATTCATCAAACATCGGGAACGTCAGATCAAAGCAAAGAGGGTCTGAAAAGGTCAAAACGAAGAACGAGTCAGTGAAAATTGACTAAGGCATTGTCAAAAGCGCCCCTTTCAAGAAAAGGTGCCCTTCTTTCTGGAGACCTAAACTCAGTTTTCTGAGCTAACCTCTCCCAGGCATATCTAATCACATTGATCCTGCCTCAACAACAGAACTGTCAGATACTGCTCGAGATCAACTGAGCAACCTGAATCGAAGATCAAACAGGAGCACTTCAGCTTGCAAAATAGGCAAAAAAGATCAAACTCAAGGTTGGACGCCTAAAGGAAAGTCAAACAGAAATGTTGACTTGAGTTAGCAAATTTGGAGCCAAAAAAGAGAAAAACACTCCACAATCAGTGGAAATCATCTTTTGGAACTCCAAATCAGGACTGAATGATGAGTTATCTTCCATACTTTGTGGATCTTAACCCTAATTGCCTTATATTCATGCTAGGCGTCCCTTTCCTCATTATTCTTTTTGCAGGTTGAAGGATAAAACATCAAGTAGCTCCCAAGAACAAGTTTTCAAGATCTGGCAGGGGTTTTGAACGGATCTTCAATATTTTTGAAGATCATTGGCAGTAAAAGCATTCTTCTCCCAAGATTGCTTCCAGAGACAGATTATTGCAAAGTGGCAGTTTATAACTTCCAATCCATCTTCTGTCTATTTCCTCTACTTCTGTCTATATTTCTTTTGCATGTCACAGGAAACGACAGATTTTCACAGATCTGACCAACTGGGTATGATCAGCACAGCTTTTTCAACAAAACCCACATGGTAGATTTTTTCAGAAAAAGTAGCCCTGCTGCCCCTATTTTTTAGGGTTTCCGGAAAAAGTCATAATATTGAAAAACGGACAAACTGGGTTTGTTTGGCTCTGAAGCACGAACAAAACCCATGTGTTAGATTTTTTCGAGAAAAATCACTTTCTGGTGCCCTTGCTGCCTCTGCCACCGAAGGGCTCTTGCATGTCAAAGAAAAACTCGTTTTTTCGAATTTCTGACGATCTGGGTCTGTTTAGAAAATCATTCTTAACAAAACCCATGTCTCAGAATTTTTCGTAAAAACTACCCCCGGCGAGGCTATTTTTAGCAGTTCCAGAAAAGTGTCAGAACAGGGTCAAGTGCCCAGTCAATATTCAAGGTTTTCAGAATGCAGTACTCTCAGGTACAATACAAGACCAAAACAGTCTTATACCATGATTACCTGAAAACGACTGATACAGACTTATGGCAGAAAAATCCAGAGGTCAGTTCTGAAGACTTGGAGGGCATGAATCAAATCACATTGCAGAACATCGAAGAATCCGGTTTGTTTCAAGCAGCATCTATTCCAATCACCTTACAAAGCATCGAGCTTGTAATTGCTTGCATTAAGCATTACAACCCGACTACAAGAGAGATCCTGTCAGTTGACGGGAGGGTGATTTGCAGCTTGAAGCCAGTAGACATAGAGACTTGTTTTGCAATCCCACCATGCCCTACCAAGAAGGTCATATCAGTGACAGAATGCGAAAAGGCATTCGAGGCTTCAAAAGACAAGTGTTCGCTTATAATGGCTGAACATTGGCTGAAAACAAAGAGAAACAGCTTGCCCAGATTAGTTGGTAGAGGAGAATTCAAAGACGAGTACGGAGTGCTAATCACCCTACTCAGCAGAGTCACTGGACAAGAGGAGGGAAAATCCTTCCAGCCGTGGATGTTCTACATTATTGGCAAGATAATCAGCAGAAAAGAACGTTACGACTGGGCCTCCCTGATCAGTGACACACTCCACCAACAATTCACCGGATTTCTAGAAGAGCACCGTTTCCACATGTGTTCATACCTGGTCTACCTGATAGCCTTCCAAGGCGATTTCAGAACATTAAACACTGTGGGAACCCTGGGTGTGCAAAAGGTACAAGAATACTTTCCTCGCTTGGAGTTCACTCTAGCGGAAAGACATTTCAAAAGAATAAATGACCTTTTTACTATGCACACCGTGCACGAGCTAGACCATGAGATGCACGTGCGTATTTCACCAGCAGCTAAGGCAGCAATGGTGGACTGGGCGGATTGGTTCATACAATTCCCCACTTTCACCTACATACGCGTGTATGGCTATAATGGCCACCCCGCCATGATGCCACGTTACCCCTCAGATAGGGTAGTGTTCATGGAATTCCTGAGGCAATTGGCCGAGGTTCACTCTTACCTTCGCGTAAAGAAAAAGGCTGCAGTGAACTTTCCTCTTCAGATGGGACTCTACAGATGCAGAACTGCAGCCGATGCAAGGTTGATAAGCCAAGAAATAGTGAGATTTAATCTCAAGTACCTCATCGACAGGAGGCCATCCTATGACCCCAGAGGCATCTTCGCAGCTCACCTTGAGCAAAGATCATCACATGAACCTTTCATGGAAGATTTTTGGGTCAACTGCGAAGATGAGTTCGAAGTGAGAAGAAGGAACCATAGCAGATTCAAGCTCTCACAGATTGCAGAATTCATGTCAGAAGACATCGAGGGCTTATCTGAAGACGAAGGAGAAGTTATTCTTTCTTCCTTCTTCACGGGTCTAGTGGATTCACAACCACTCGGCAAGGTAGACTGGTACGCGAAAGAGAGTACGTCTATTGAGGAAAGAACGGGTAGAGTAGTTCGACACAGTCAACTCTACCTGGACAGTAAAAGGACAAGGAAGGTAGTACTTCCCCGATCAGAGCCGCCAGCGGTTCAGTCTACACTACCTTCCACGTCTAGGAGGAAACCCAGACAGAAGAAGATGAGCTTTCCTCCAGAAGGAATGCGGATGTCAGGAAGCACATGGGGGAGAAAAGGAATTGCCAGCACAAGCCGGCAAGAGGTACAGGTGGAGACAGCCACCAATTTGCCTGAGACAGTTGAGACCGCTGCAACTACACAAGAACCAGTGATTGAAATAATCGCTGTAGAGATGGAAACCATTGTAGAAGAAGTTGTAGCAGAAGCGGTGCCAGTGATAGAAACAGAGCCACCAGCTTCACCACCATCACAGAGGTCACAAAGTCCTATTGATTTGGACTCGCCACCACGAGACATTGCCACGGCACAGTCTCGTTCTTCTAGCATTCAGGGGACCTATGTTCCTCCTCCCAGCGATGCTAGCCGAGATTCTATTTGGTTGGAAAGCTCGCTTGTGAGGAAGAGGGAGAGGCCTTCTTATCAGCTTGACTTCTCTGAATTCCATCATGTCCCACAAGACATGCCGGTAAAGAAGTTGAAGAAGCAGACACATGTAGAAAAGAATGCAGAGAACGAGGTTATCATAGAGACTGCTGCCCCACCTGAAGACAAAGATATACATAATGTGAGGGTTGAGGATTTCACGCTTTCAAAGGTGAACCTTGGAAAGACCACTCGACAGGTGGAGGCAGACCTTCTTGGAATTGCCTCGGCGAGTGTCAAAGAAAGGATGACAAAAGATGGACAAGACAAAGCAGCCTTGAAGGCTGAAATCCGTCAGCTAAAGTTGTACATTTCTAGTTTGATACATGACACTCCAAACTCCTCGGCTTTGCCTCAAGGACTGTTGGATCTCCCAGCTGAAAGAAACCATCATCAGTTGATTACATACGGTAAACACTTGAGACGTCAAGTGGATGAGTTTGTTGTCAAAGGGCGGTGTGTGTTGACAGAAGCATATCAGCTGAGAGACAGAGCACATGGACTTCGATCAGAAATCCAGAAGTCAGATATAAAGGCAGCTCAAGAGAGGCCGAGAGAGGAGGCGACAGTTGCTGATTTGCAACAAGCATATGAATCAGTTACGACCACAGAAAATAAACACCATCTCTTTGAGTGGAAAGAACAGGTGGCATACAAGGTGAGAGCCTATGATGCCAACTCTGTGGAGCTGATTGACTATAGACGCTTCGTCGCCAATATTATCAACTTCGCAAGAACGTTGGTAATATCCTTCCCGGAGTTAGAATATCAGCGGGAAGGAGGAGAATATGTGGAACTTGAAACCGTGCAGACACGATTCCAGGATGTCATCCGATCTTCATTCCTTGAAGATCCCAATGGCTGCAAATTAGCCAAAATTGCAGCCATGTCTGTCCAGTTAGATGAAGCAGCTGCCCAATGCATAACCTATCATCAGCAGCTTACGACGGGTGAAGAAATGCTTAGACGCCACATAGTCATCTTGAAGAGCATTAATTGCCCGGAGGCCGAAGAGGTCAATGACTGGATAGAGACTTTGTTGACCAGTGGTGAAGAGGTGTAAAGCACCAAGGGAGGACGTCCTACCCTCCAAATAGCATTAATGATGACTGAAGTCAACTTGATGCCCCTTTCCAAGTTGACTCCAGATCTCCACAGATCATGCATGTCAGATCCCACTAATCTAGGATGTCTATTTGACTCCCACGATTTGTGGATCTCAGATTTCCTCAAAAGGTGGATGTCTATTTGGAGACACATTTGTAAACATAAGTTCACTTTTAGTTAGGTGTCAGTCAACTGAGGTAGACTTCCAGTTTGACTTTTGTTTAGTTTCAGTTAACTGAAGTAGATTTCCAGTTAACTGTTTGCTCACCTACTTTTAGACATAGAATAATATCTTGCTGATTGGCAAGAACTGTTTGTTAACTCAAGGAGATTTTAGGGTTGCCTACTCCTTTGAGTTCCTATAAATAAGAGCCTTAGGTTCTTTATTTGTTTAACCTTTATTTGCTAGCAAAATTGCTGCGCCACTGTTGCCAGAGTTCGCTTGTTTATATCTGTTCACTCTTGGATGAGAGTTCGTTGGTTGATCGCAATTGTGCATGATTTCGTGCCTTTGCTGTCCCGACCTTTGTAATTCTTTGAAGAATCTTAAAGAAATAAATCAGATGGTGCAAGCTTGATTGATCTAATTATTTGAGTTATTCAAAGTCTTGTTTTTAAATAGTGCATTGTTTCAATCTCCTCCTTGGACAGGTGTCGTCGCCTCCTTGGATATTTTGTCATCGATCATTATCGTTTGATGTTGTTTAATGATCTTTCTTGCAGCCTAGACTTTGGACAGGTGTCGTCACCTCCTCGGGAATCCTGTTAGAAAGGCCATCGTTCCTTGTTGTTTCCAGTGAGCTGCTTCCAAGCCTATACCTCGGATAGGGGTTCCTCCTCCTTGGCAAGTCTCAGATCCAGTTTACCGTAACGAGTGTTTGCTTGTATCGAGCCCTATCTTGGTATATATCCGAAGGTTCAGAGCCTCGGCCATATTCCATTGAGACGGAGGATTCAAGTGATCCAACCATACCATTTCGCTCCTACGCCCTCATGCTCTGTTTATCTTGAGGAGGTAGGATAGTTTAGAAGCTTAGTTAGTCGTAGTTAAGATCTGCGGAAACCAGAGAAAAAGCTTAGCTACGGCGCATTGGTTTATGCACCCTTGTGTCCTGCCGCTGAGTAAAAAAGATAGGAAATCTTAGTACACCCCTTTTTTACAGTAGAAAATCAGCAAAGAGAGATCTTCCTCTCTATAATCCGAAGAGCATGTACTAACACACTTGCAATAGCTGTCCGTTTCCAATAAGCACTCCAGAGGTGCTAATTGAAACGCCAACAGGTTTGTAAACAACTTTTGGGTTTATGTTATCTTACCATGTCCAATATAGATTTCAGCGATTGAGAAAGAGAGATAGTCCTACACATTGCTGAGATTTTGTCCCTTAAGGTGTAGCTGCAGAATTCTGAGGTCTGTGTTAGTGAGTTTAGGGATCCCATTCCTGCTATCTTCCCAAAATGTAGCAATCCTTTTATTACTGATCTTTCAAGTAAGCCCTTGAGGTTAACTTCAATAGACTAAAATTCACTGTATTATCTTTAGTAAGGCCCATTTAATGGTCCTGTGGAGGGTGTCTCCTAAGTTTTTTCAGTGGGTGCTGCTGAGAAATTTAGGGACAGTTTCAGGGATGATGGTCTCATGGTAAACAAAGGTTTCTGCTGTGTTTGCAGTTATTAAAGAAATTAATGAATAATACTTTTTAATAGGAAGTCAGGAACATAAGCTATAAATGCAAAGTCACACTGCATGAGGGCTGACATTTTGCAAAACATTTCCTAAATTATTCCTGTGGGCAAAGCGATCCTATAGATTCTGAAGCAAACTCACCAGCAGTTTGGAAACAACTTTTGGGTCTGCCTAACTTTCCATATCTAATATTAGCTTTCAGCAATTGAGAAAGAGCAAAAGTCCTCCACATTGTTGAGATTTTGTCCCTGAAGGTGTAGCTGTAGAGTTTTGAGGTCTGTTAAGTGAGTTTGGGATACCCATTCCTCCCAAATATAGCAATCTTATGATTGCTGAACTGTCAAATAAGCCCCCGAGGTATTGGATTAATATTTGCTGAATTATTTTTATCAAGGCCCATTTAATGGTCCTGTGGAGGGGGACCGCCTAAGTTTTGACAATTTCAGGGAAGATGGTCTCATGGTAAACAATTTTTTCTACCGTGTTTGCAGTTATTAAAGATATTTTGTTAATAGTACTACTTGTTAGTAGGAACATAAGCTATAACTGCAAATTCACATCACATGAAGGCTGCCATTTTGCAAAATATATCCTAAATTATTTCACCGGCTATTTCAATCCTCTAAACTCTCTCAAATCTTCCTTCCACCAACAAATTAGCCTGCTCCAATTTATCAGGTAACGTTCTAGGTTTTCTTATTTGAAGGATTTGTATCTTTCATTGAAAATAGGAGTAGTAGCCCTTTTCAGGAGGCTGCCACAAATTTTTAATGCCTCTTAAATTCTACGCTGACCTGTTTAACACAATTGTGGGCTTTCCTAATCAATTTCTTTCATTGGTGGCCATGGATGGTGCAATTTCTTCTTAGTTGGTAATGGGAATGTAATCTTTAGACATCATAACATTTGTGAAGATTGTTTTAACTTTTACATGTATTAGAATAATATGTATAGCTTTTTTTCAGATCATGAGTAGAGTAACCGTTCACTGTGCCTTTTCATTAGCTATGGATCTATGGATGTTATGTTCAGAACTTTTAAACAATAAAAGCTATAATCAAATGGAAGGAGGTTAGCTGGCCCTTGTTTGCAGATAATTTTGTATTATTTGTAGTTCCTTTCTTTTATTATTGCTTTTAATTCAATGTTTTCTTGATGTAGTTCCACCAGATGTGATTTTCCAGCTGCTTTTCATTTTGCGAGCATAACTCTTACTGAATCACTTGCTTTTTTAATCTATAGATCGAATACTTAATTCCTTGTCTTTTTTCATTTTCCCTTAATTTAATCTTTGTTCCTTGTTCGGGCTGAATTTTGTTCCCCAATGCAACTCATCTTGGCTGAAGAGAGCGTCTTCATAATTTTTTAAATAGATTGTACACATTTTTATGTGCTTGCCTAATTCATACCTGTTTTTTATTTTTACTTATGCATCTTTCCCTCCATGCATGTATTGGGGGAGGGGGTGAGTGGCAAACAGAGGGGGGAAGAGGGAGAATACAAAATGAAAGAACAATGAACCAAAGTTCTACAGTATCATGCCTAATGCTACATTGGTGGCCTATGGGATCATACTAACAAGTCATTTTCTTTATGATTGCAGCTTGAAGATTGTCAGGAGTTGGAGGTGTTAGTATCTGGAAATAATTATGAACTATTTCAAGGGAGAGTAAAAAATTTAAAGATCTCAGCAAAAGGAGCTATGTATAAGGTTTTGATCTTGTAGAGCTTGTACTAAAATTGAATGTATTTTATCAGTTTTACATCTTTGGGAGAATGTTGCTTATATAATTTGTAGGAGTTTTTAAGCATATGTGAATTTGGAGGAAATCACCAAGACACCACAATTCTCATCATTATTGTACTAAATCTGTATTCATATATTTCAATTTCAAATATGTTAGAAATAATTTCACATACTTTAACCATAATAAAATTCTTTTCTAACCCCTACGTCTCTTTTTCATTAAGACTTCAATTATATTCATTGAGTCATGTTCTACTTCTAAATTTGGAATGCCTCCAATTAGAGCTGTTTTTAGACCATGAAAATGGTCTACGTCCTCAACTATCTTATGATTAGTACTTTAAAAAATCAAAAGGCATAATATGCATCATCATCCCATTAAATTATCCAATGGTTACTCTCCATATAGCAGTTCTTGGAGGTGCCACCCCAGTTTAGCTTTGAAAATCCATCTTGGTGGTCTTCATTGCTCGAGTCCTGAAGGACTTACTAACACTTACTCCTGTCTTGGATAAGTTTTGAGATGGGAGTTATTATAGAAAAATGAGGATGGGATTTTAGAGAAAAGAAGTGTTTTTTTAGTAATGAAAAGCAGTTTTTTGGAGGCATATTCCATAGTATTAGTGTGCACTTGTGTTAGGTATAAAATAAAGAGAAATCCAGTCCATCTAGATTGAGAGTAAAGAGACTGAGATGCTATGGTTTTAATATGCAAAAGGGGAACACTGTCTCACTGATCCCATCCACATGTGTATCTATTTTATTCCAAGTTACCTATTCATCCCTTGCATTGCCTGGATCTGGGTATTTTTCATACCCAGTCTGGATTAGGCCAATTTGTGAGGGGATTCTTCCAAGGTGTGCAAATTAGACTGTGGGTTTGTCCCAGACAAACCCATGTGAACCTGTGACGAACCTAGAAGAATTTGACAGTACCCGAGTTGAACCCACTTAGAAAAAATGCCCTTTCAAAAATTCTTTTTAAACTAAATGATGCCACATATGATGCCATTCTTTTTGCCCATGACCTTGACATCCTTCATTCACTCCCCATAGTCACTGGCATAGATTTTCTGTGTGTAGAGCATCCTTCCTTGGCTGAGCAGGAACTAATAAAAAGCCATTTTGTGCCATTGTCCATTGTCAAACAGTTTTTCCCGAATCAATAATAAAAGCGCACTGCCACAGTTTTGATTGCAATATTTGTTTGGATGGGATATAAGAATTGATTGATAGGAACTAATAAATTGTGAAGGTTTAACTTTAAATCAATAGGAATTATTCTATATTGTTAAATTATTAAAGGTTTATTTTAATAATTAAAATTTATGATAAAGATTTATTTATTTCTTAAGGAAATGCTTTCTATGATTTACCATTAAATTTAGACACTTTGAGGATATAATGGAAAATGGGAAATTGGATCAAATAAGGGTGAACAATATATATATGTATGTGTATATATCTATATATATACATATATACATAGAAGGGTGAATGCAGCAAGGCATGCAAGAGTGGATAAAGGAGTGGGAATGGTAGAACTTGAAGCCAGGTGTGGAGTGCAATGGTATGAAGGATTTTGGGCTGCATAAAGGCTCCGGCAGGGAGAAGGGCAACCAGCCTAAGGCATGCAGTGAGCTCTCTGCTCCTTTCCAGAAGGGATTTCTTTTTGCAACAAAAACCCCTGCCCTTGTAGTTGCATCTTAATTCCCCACAATTGATAGCTTGAATTTCCTTCACATTTTTAAGGAATGCAAGAGCATGGTTAATCCCTTTTACGGCTGTGGCAACTTTTGCATTTAATAGATTTTAAAAGGTAACCTAATATCTCTCCTTTACTGATCTCTAAAAACTGGGCTGTGCCATCCTCACCTGATCCTTTGGGTGGTCTAACTTTGATGCCACGGTATGTTTGGCAGATGAACATCTTGATTTCCATATCCTTGATGGCAGTATTGAGGAGATAGCAGACAATATGGGTAGCAGGTCCTTGTTTTCAGATGTTTAGGGAAGTGTCCTCCCTATGACAAGATTATTTCTTGGACTAAAATTACCTGGAGCAATTTGGTGACACCTTCTGTTTTATTTTATAACATGACTTCTTCCTCCTATAGTTCCTTTCTGTTGAAGACTCTGCTTTTGTGCAACAAAATGGTCCTCGTTTCTTCAGAAAGGTTGTAATGTTCATGGCTCCTTGGTTGCCTTTTTTCGATGTAGAGGTTGTCTCCATTTCCAGGATTCTGATATGCCTGCAGGCTGCATATGTATAGCCTTTCTCTGATCATGAGAGAACCAGGATCAATTAAAAATTTGATTGATCAGGTGCATGAATTTGTGAAAATCAATGAGCAGATTGGCCCTAAGTGCAGATTTGTGAGGATTTATACATGGATTGAAATCTCCAAGCTAATTTTCCATTCTATTTGGATTCACTCTTCGCAGGGCATTTGGATTTAATTTTTGAACTTTGAAGGTTTGTTGTACATATGCTTTAGGTGCAATATTAGTGGACATAAAATTGCGGTCTGTCCTTCCAAAATTCCCCTTGGTCTGCAGGCTATCTGTCTGAAAAAATTGATAATTAAAGTAGGCAATCTAGACAAAGCCTTTGTCTGGCACAACCATGGTCAGTTTTTCGAGCAATTGAAGTCTTTGCCTTCTCAACTCCTAGCCTATACCAGTGGGCTTGGAGAGCTGCCCATGCCTTTAGCAGATTTGAACAATGTAGTTGCTCCTTTGGCTTTCAATCACTCTCAAATAATTGATGATGAGACTCAACCATGCACAGCTCAGATTGCTGGGGTTGATGAAGATTTTCAACATTGTGTGGAGCAGCTCTTAGAGGAAGAGGCATATTTTCTCCAAGATCTCACTGAAGAGCCTGAGCTTGAAATGAATGACATCCTCGAGAATGAAGAATATCAACTATTCTTCTCTGATAGCTTAATCATCTCCCAGTCCAACAGCAGAAAATCCAAACCATTCTGATATTTCAGGTAAGCAGAAAGGGAGGAAAATGGAAGCTAAAAAACTATGAATGGAAGCTTGTGATTGAGTTGATGATGGCACACAGTTGACTATGAAGTGGGAGAAAGCTGCTATCAAAACATTTGTAAGGCCTTGGAACTGGGTATGCCCTTCAATGGATCCTCCAGCTCAGATTGAATTTTTTTGCTCTTTTGAGTGAAATTTAATTTTCTTAGGTGGTTTCATCTTTTCTTTGTAGGATAGAGCCCCTCCAAATGTTGGCTGATTAATTGTTGGGATTTTCTCTTTTAAGGGCCGTGGCCCCTTAAAAAATGGTATTTTTTGATATGATTTTAGCATAAAGTGTATGGGCCCTTTCCCCTCCCATTAATTTAGAAAAGACAAATACATACAGACATATAAACTATGTCACAAGGTTTGGTGTTTGAGTTTGTTAAGGATAAAACTTGAATTTGGATTAAGTTCAGCAGCAATAAAGTTAAAAACAAAATCGTGATTAAATTCACTTAATATAAATAAATTATTAATAAATTTAAAAATTTGAAATATTTGAAATTTATATATTAATAATTAGAATAAAAGTCTTAAGATTAATTTTTAAATATTTAAAAACATAAAATTTTAGTATATTAAATGTTGATATAATAATGTTTAAATGTTTATTATTAAAATAAATGTATTAAATTTTATAAAAAGACAACAAATAAAAAAAAAAGAATATCTGAATCTACAAAATAAAACCTAAGCAAAATCAGAGCAGACTCATAAGAGAATTAAAATCAGAGAAGAAAACAAAGAAATAAGAACAATGCAGAGGAAATATGTGCCCCTCCATTTTTCACAGCTGCCAATTGCAGTCACCTCCGCCTCACACAGCCACTAGCTCACTACCACCCACAGGAGGCAGTTCTGGAGATAATATTGCTATCTACAAACAATAAGCCAAGCTCGACACCTCAGGTGCACAGTCACCACCCATTTGATGTCTCCAACAGTCGCCTCCCACATCGCACAGCTTAATTGAATGTTTTATAAAAAATATATATTTTAATAAAAGAGGCCCTAGCCCTTTTTCTGTACAATTTTGGGGGTGAATTCTAACAATTTTTTAAAGTTTCTTGAAAGTTTGCCAAAATTCAAATGATTAAATTTGGAGAACCCTTTGACGCAGCATATATATATAGGTAGATGGATAGATAGATAGATAGATAGATAGATATGCGGATGAACCCAAAACGAGGCCAACCCCATTTTTTTTTTTTGGCTGAATCTGCACACCAAATCCAAACCTAAACTCCAAGAAGGAATTAATTAGCCTAGAACCTCAGGTAGTCCCTTGTAAGGATCTACATCTGAGAATTACAACCTCTTATGGATGAATGCAGATAGAGAGCTGCCAAAGCCTCTATAAAGACACTGACGTTTTCCTCAGATCTCATAGAAGATGGAACATTTGAAAAAGTGATATGCTAAAAGTAATTCTTAAAGCGGTGTACTGACTTTAGGAAGAAAGGTATGTTTGGTGCAAAGAGGTGTTTTGTGGATCAATGAAGGTAAAAAAGGGTTATGTTTACAGTTTTTGTAGAGATTCAGGATACAAGAAAGTTGCTTCAACAAAATTGCACTGTTCAACAATCACCCAATATGTGTGGATGAAAAGACTTAACCAGATTGCTTTCTTGAGTTTTTCTTGTACTAACCCCTGCAAATGACCCAAAGCTTGAAAGTGATGGCTAGTTGGAGAACAGCTTGCCTGAAGGGTAAGACAGTGAAAAGACTTAATCAGAGAGCTTTCTTGAGTTTTCTCTTGTACTGACCCCTGCAAATGGCCGAAAGCTTGAAAGTGATGGCTAGTTAGAGAACATCTAGCATAGAGGAGTACAAGCTACACTATCCAACTAATTAATTCTACAAAATGTGATCTTTTTTATTACCAAATTTTTGACGTATTATGTAAATGTTCAACTTTACTTTTTAAGAATATTTAAGTCTATGCTTTATCATTGACAAACTCAATTGTCATAAAATTATCCATGATTGTCATCTTTAAACTTTATAGTTTATTGTAGTAAAAAAACTCGCTCCAGTGAACCCTAATTTAAAGTTGCATGTGCACATTTTATTCTTGAAACTTAGTAAATCTATGTCTTTCTGGAATAGTAGTGCATGGTTTATATATATTTTATTTGATAACATAAATAGATGCACCAAATGTACAATTCCTAATTGTTATGTCTAATAGCTTCTACATACCTGGAAGTACATAAATAAATTTTAACTGTGTATTTGCTACAGAGAATGTTGATGACTTGGAAAAGTACGATTGTTCATGGACATTCACTGTGGTAGTGCAGATCATGCCTTTAATTTGATATTGGTGTCTACATGACTCTCTTATTAGGTTATTATACATTGCATCATTACAAAATCAACTTTTACATGCCATATAAACAAATGTTATGCTGTTAGTTTCCATTAAGCACGTGTCACGACATTGGCTATTTGTTGTTTCTAAGAAAAATGGCTGTTTACTATCCTTTATCAATGTGATTTAACCTTTCAAAAGAAGTATTACTTTAGCTATTCATGGCCAGCATCTTATTTCCTATTAGCAAACTCATGCTTTTCAAATCATTGTGGAGCTCCAAGAAATAATTAATGGCACGCTGAAAGGACAAAATCTTACCAATAGTTGCACTATGCTCTTGACACATGAGAACTGTAAGCTCAGATCAGTGACAGAAGAACATTCTAAAATTTCTTTATGGATAATATCTGCTGTCCCAGTGATGCATTTTAAGCAAGCACGTATCAAAGATTTTTGTGAATTTATTTTAAATTTGTATCCATGCTTTTATTACTTATTTTCCATGTCTGGAACAATGACAAATTTTCCACCTGAGTTTAAGTGACATGATGTATTTACTGCTTTGACAGTAGTAGAATCTTTATGAAGAGTTGCTTCATAACTTCCATTCAATGTATATAATAGTCAGAGAGATGGGTTTTGAAACTTTTGCTATAGGTATGAAATCAGACATTAACAGCTGATATTTTTATTTGACAGGGAATCTACCTTACAAATGTACAATTAGTTGCTGAGGACATCAAGCTGAAATTAAATAGCTCAAGGTCCAGTAATTCATGCCTCATTGCCCGACAATGTTTCCATAACTTAACCAGATTTTGACTCATGCTACAATTTACAGACTTTTCATTGGATTTTCACTGTGCACTATTTCTTATTGTTTTTGCTGGAAATCATATGTTCATGAGTTAGGCATATGAGCTGAAAATGTATTTGTGTACATTCTCACGTAAATGTTTATTGTATTGGCATTATGAGAAAATGACAATGTCCTGTTATGATTTCCAGGCTTCTAAAAGAGCCATTTCGGGTGAAGGCTTCTGCACAAATTAATGAGCAAGATTTGTTGTCCAGGTTAGCAAGATTTATTGTTCTTCTGAAGAAACACAATTTAATTTGTGCAAGCAGTCCTCTAAAGACAACTACCGATTAGATAATAGGGGCATCTATGTCCGTTATTACATACCTCTCAAAATAGTATCAGTGACTAATAGCTGATTTAGACCATCTTGTCAATGAAAATAAAAATCAATACATATATATAAGCAGTCTATATGTCATTTGTGAGGTATAACAAATGTTTGTAGTAGTGTTGGAGGCATTTGAATGTCTCAGATAGTTTTGCTTTCTTCTTTTACCAAACTGTTTATATGCTGGCAAAACTAATTATATCTGGTGCTCCCTTTTCCAAAAATAAGCCTTGCGAGCCCCTTGGTGGCGAAATTGCTAGCTGAAATATCGTCAGGAAGGCTTCGTATTAATCTCTCAGATATAAAATTGAGTTTGAAGAAAGGAGCTTTACAACTGCAACCAGATTCATTGCCTAAACTTTTGAGGGTTGCCAGTACAGCTTTTAACAAAACAGAGGAAGATCAGAGAACACCTTTGAAACTACAAGTAGAAGATGAGGGAAGTCTTTCCATATTTTCCAACAATACAGAGACTGCAAGTGATGGTGAACCTGCCTATCTGAGGAAATTCTGGTTAGGACCTGATGTCAGCATCAAGACACTGGAAGTGCAAAGATCAGGAATTTTACTCGATGGCCATTTCCTTGTACGACCATAAAACAATGTACTAGTGGACTTCATGTTGCAACTTCCTTGTACAACTATGAACAGATGTACTAGTAGACTCCATATTTCAAAAGTCTTTTATAGATCAAATATACTATGAATAGATGTACTAGTATTTGCCTTGTAGGTACTTCATTCCTACACTATTGATTTTTAAGCTGAATCCACATCAGTCATGGAAGAGGAAAAAAAAGACAGTGCACCAAATGCATTGTTATTTAATGTAACCTTGATCCATGTAATCTTGTTTACGAACAAGGATGTTGGTCTCAGCTAGCATTACAAAAATGGTTGAACGCGAATTTTGGTTCTGAGGGTAAATAATTCACTTACACCTCCAGATTCAGGAAGCATCCTCACTCTTAGTCTGTATGAGGCAATTGTCGTGCAAGGTAAATTAAAATGATTAATACATGCAATAGGTTACTCTGAAATCAGGATAACAGCCACATTGCTGTTGAGGAACAAATATTGGTTTTAACTTTTAAGGGTTTGGCATATTTGGGGATTTGATGTGCTTGAATTAGATCTTGGCTATGGAATTCAAATCCTGAATAGCTACATTTTCTCCTGAGGGTGGAGAAACTCATTGGGTTGGTCCTTTTCATTGATAGATAGAATTAATAATGCATTGGTTGTTCTACTACAAAGAATGCTTGGAAGTGACCGACCTATGGAGCGTCCACAAGTATGTTGCCTTCTACTGTTTTCTTGAAAGATTGCCTATGCAGCTGATTGTAGCTAGCTCGAATAAGCTGAAAAGAATTGTATGTAGAAATTTAAATAATTAATTCTTATTAATTTTTCCCTAGAAGTTGTATTTTTGGTTGTTAGGGAAATCATGATGTCTTGGGAAAACTACATCTCAGTAGATAGATTTCAAACCAGAGTTACATGATTAGACGACTTCTAAGTTTGTCATTGGTTTTCTACACAGTAGTTTATGAGGGGGGCGTGTTTTCATTTTGTAATTTTTTAAACAACTATCTCCTTGCTGGATTTGTAAATTTTTTCTGAAAATGATTTTGTAAAGAGTTCCGAACCTAATTGTTCCCGAACTACATGTATCGTACTTTTATGTTTACAGGCCAAAGTTTTAGCACATGAAAGTAGAAGTATATACTTTATATGATATCTTCGATCGATTCGATCGAATTTGGATAAATCTTTTTCATTACTACAGTGGTTCAATGAACCGACGATAGGATTATTAGTTATTGTATGGCTTGAAAGAAAAATATCTAATAGAATCCATATAAGACTAGAGATTTCTTTTGAAAATCCCAATCGAGAAAATAAATTGATAGCTTGTTCTTCGAAATCTGCTATATTAATCACCATTTTAACGATCAACCTCTCCCATAATGATATCTATAGTATATATATGACATATATAATAGATTAATATATATACTAATATTAGTATTATAATTATATATATAGATCTATTATTATTATTATATATTAATAATAAACTATACTAATAAACTATACTAATATATATACTAATATAGATATACTATAATAATATACTAATAATATATATACTATAACTATATATATACTATAATAATACTAATATTAATCTATATTATAATACTAATATTAATCTATATAATATTAGTACATATATTAATGTATATATTATAGTATATTAGTATATAGTATATTATAATCTATATACTAATTAATATATATAGATTAATATATGTACTAATATTATATAGATTAATATTAGTATTATAATATAGATTAATATCTACTAATCTATTATCTATTATTATATAATAACAATTGATACTAATAATAGAAAACTATAAACTAATATATATAACTAATAATAATAATACTAATCTATATATACTATTATTATACTAATATAACTATAAACTATAATATTATTAGTATACTATTATTATACTAATATAACTAATCTATATATTAGTATATATAGATTAGTATTATTATTATTATTATTAGTATAGTATAATAGATAATAATTATTATATTAATATAATAGTATAGTTTAGTATATTAGTATATATAATCTATTAGTATATTATATATATAGATTAGTATATTAGTTTATAGATATATCTATAGATTAGTATATATAATCTATTAGTATATTATATATATAGATTATTATTAGTATATATTATTATTAGTATTATAGTTAGTATATTATATATATAAACTAATAATTATTATATTAGTATAATTGTATAGTTTAGTATATCTGCTCGGGGATTTTATTTTGTTAAATGAAGTATTGGAAAGTGGTAAAGTATGAAGATGGATCTCATATCAGCGATCGTACCTTCATCGGATTAATCACTCACCTATTTGTCTTTCCTTTTTTAGGAAGCATTTCAATAAGTTTTTTCATCATCTTTCATTTTTCTATCTCTATATCTATCTGTTCCATGTAAACGAGTTGATGAAATCGGTGAATAATATTAATTAACAATATTTTATTAACTATAATCTAGTATAGTTAATAGATTATAATAATACATAGATTAGTATATATTAGTACTAGTATATACTAATCTATACTAGTATATATATATATTAGTATATTATATTATATACTAGTTATATAATCTATATAGATTAGTATATAGATTAGTACTATTATATATACTAGTACTAATAGATTATATACTAGTACTAATATATATAGATTAGTACTAGTATATATATTAGTATATTATATATAGATTATTATAGATTAGTATATTATATATAGATTATATAGATTAGTACTAGTATATATAATAATCTATATATAATATACTAATCTATAACTAATCTATATATAATATACTAATCTATATAGATTATATAATATATTAGATTAGTATATATATAATATAACTAATATATTAGATTATATATACTAGTACTAATATATTAGATTATATAATACTAATACTAATCTATATATAGATTATTATATTATAGATTATAGATTAGTGTTATATATATAATATACATAATAATACTAATATATATTATTAGTATATATAGATTATTATATATATTAGTATATATAGATTAGTTATATATATTAGTATATTAATAATAATAATATAGATATAATATATACTAATATACTAATATAGGTTAATTAATAGTATACTATAAATTTTTGGGGTTGCTTTTTCCAATAAACGTTGGTTACATTTCTTCATGTTATTTGTGCCGGTGACCAGTTTATGGATGAGTGCCAATATATATATACTAATATTAGTATATAGGTATATTAATAGTATTAGTATTAGTATATAGTATAATAGTATATAATAGTATATAATATCTATAGTATATTAGTATATTAGTATATTAGTAATATAGTATATAATATAGTATATATTATACTATTATATATATAGTATAATAGTATATAATATCTATAATATCTATATTAGTATATTATAGTGTATTATAGATTATATTATATATATATTAGTATATAATATAGGTTAATTAATTAATTAGTATATTAATAATATTATATACTAATATACTAATATCTACTAGTATATACTAATAATATACTAATATATACTAATAATAATATATATATACTAGTAATATATATTATATTTAATAATACATAGATTAGTATATATATATAGATTATATAGATTATAATAATACATAGGTTAATATATATACTAGTATAGTTAATAATATATAGATTAGTATATATTATTAGTATATATACTATTATAGATTAGTATATACTAGTACTAATCTATTATATAATCTATATATATTAGTACTAGTATATAATCTATTATTACTAGTATATATACTAGTATATATATATAATCTATTATTACTACTATATACTACTATATACTAGTATATTATATATATAATAGATTAGTACTAGTATATATAATCTAATATATTATTTATATTATTAGTTTATTATATATATTAGTATATATAGATTAGTATTATTATTATATAGATTAGTTATATATAGATTATTTATATTAGTATATATAGATTAGTTATTGATTAGTATATAATCTACTAATAATCTAGTATATAGATTAGTATATATAGATTAGTTATATACTAATATATAGATTAGTTATTATATTATTATACTAATCTATATATACTAATATATAGATTAGTTATATTAGTATAATAATAGTATACTAATAATATTATAGTTTATAGTTATATTAGTATAATAATAGTATATATAGATTAGTATTATTATTATTATTATTATTAGTTATATATATTAGTTTATAGTTTTCTATTATTAGTATCAATTGTTATTATATAATAATAGATAATAGATTAGTAGATTAGTATTAGTATATATAATAATATAAACTATAGATTAGTAGATTATTAGTATATTATTAGTATTAGTATTAGTATTAGTATTAGTATATTAGTATATTATTATTAGTATTAGTATAGTATAATAGATAATAATTATTATATTAGTATAATAGTATAGTTTAGTATATTAGTATATATAATCTATTAGTATATTATATATATAGATTATTATTAGTATATATTATTATTAGTATTAGTATATTATTAGTATATATATAGTATAATAGATAATAATTATTAGTATATATAGTATTAGTATATATATTATTAGTATATATTAGTATTAGTATTAGTATTATATATTAGTATTAGTTTATAGATATATTAATATATAATATACTAATATATATTACTATACTAATAATAATAATATACTAATATTAATATAGTATTATTAGTGTCAATAAACTATATACTAATAATAGATACTAATCTATAGATACTAATAATTATTATCTATAGATTATTATTATTAGTATCTATTATATACTAATCTATTATTATTAGCATATACAATTATTAGTATCTATTATTATTAATATACTAATTAATTGGTATATATAGATTAGTATATAGTTTATTGACATCTCGGAAATATTCAGCCATAGTTAAAGCAGTTAAACCAACTCTCATACGAGCTCCTGGTGGTTCATTCATCTGGCCATAGACCAGAGCTACTTTGGATTCTGATATATTTTGTTCATTAATGACTCCCGATTCTTTCATTTCCTTGTAAAGATCATTTCCTTCACGGGTACGTTCTCCTACTCCGCTAAATACAGAAACATCTCCATGAGCCTTAGCAATGTTGTTGATTAATTCCATAATCAACACTATTTTACCCACTCCAGCTCCCCTGAATAATCCAATTTTTCCCCCGCGGCGATAAGGAGCTAAAAGATCCACTACTTTAATGCCTGTTTCAAAGATTGAAAATTTGGTATCCAACTGTGTAAAGGCGGGAGCAGATCTATGAATAGGAGATGTTGTGAGAGCATCTACAGGACCTAAATTATCAACGGGTTCCCCAAGAACATTAAAAATTCTCCCGAGAGTAGTTTCACCAACTGGAACACTAAGTGGACCTCCTGTATCAATTACTCTCATTCCTCTCATCAAACCGTCTGTAGCACTCATAGCTACAGCTCTAACCTTATTATTTCCTAATAATTGTTGTACCTCACAAGTCACACTTATTGGCTGACCAGTTGTATCGTTATCCTTAACGATCAACGAATTGTAAATTCTAGGCATATTACCTGGAGGGAAAGATACATCTAATACTGGGCCGATGATCTGAGCAATACGTCCTGCCTTCTTTTCTACAAGTGCGGAAACCCCAAGAATAAAAGGATTGGTTCTCATAAAAAATAAATAAAAAAAGGATATTGATTCCAATTGCTAATACTAGCAAAAAAGTAAAAAAAGCACAAATGCTCTGTAATGAGTTGATCAGTCAATAATCATTGAGAGTTATAACTTTAACTTACTTAGTTCTCTTTTTCTTGGTAAAGTTCAACTTCGATAATGATCTAAAAATAGTCGTTATTTAAAGGGAAATAATTGACTTATAAAATAAATGTAGTAAAACTTATTTGATTACTCAATCGCATCAAATAAGTTTTACCTACTATTGGATTTGAACCAATGACTCCCGCCGTATGAAAGCGATACTCTAACCACTGAGTTAAGTGGGTTATTTATTATCATAGATAGAGTCGTACCTAGAAATAATTCTAGGTATAATTCAACATATAAACAATATGCCCATTAACTATGGGATAGTATCGAATGATTCAATTCAATATCATCCGTCTTGACAGAAAGTGATCAATTTTGTTAGTATATCTTTAAGACTAAACTGTGAAGGGCTATAGCTCAGCTAGGTAGAGCACCTCGTTTACACGTGCGCCAATGGTTTTCAGGAGAGTTTATTGGTTCATCCGGTCCATAAAATGGATTTGAGTCTTACTCTATGAATTGGGAGAACAATAGCATGACAAAGATGAAGTTCGCTCTGATTCGAACTATAGATCTAGTTGATATGGTCAATCTCGGGGACATTCAATGTCAGACATAATGAGTACAATACGAGGACCTCAAAAAAGAATTCTTTTCGCTCTATGAACTTTGAGGTGTATGAAGTCTCATATTATTCTTTTGGGGTGATAGAGACTCCATTTGGAGAATCTATGTCTGAGCATGACAGACCTACGTCAAGGGAACCTTTTGAAGCACTTTGGGATTGCTTTCGAAACATTTTTGTTTGAAGCAAACGGAGCCATCTTATTATCTTTCTAGAAAGAAGAGAATGGCAGACTAACTGATCTTTCCATCAGTTAATGAAAGAGCCCAATGCAATAAAAATGCATGTTGGGTTCTTGGAACAGTTCGAATCATTTTGGTAATAAGAAATTTGATCTGTTCTACCGAGAAGGTCTACGGTTCGAGCCCGTATAGCCCTATACAATTAGGAAACTCTTCTATTCCTTCTCTCTCATATTGTCCCTATGATCCAATGCTAAATTGCGATTAAAAAGTATCGCATTTTTTTTGTTAAATGCGGAACCGACGACTTACACAGAAGAGAATTGACTCAAAAATGAGTAAAGAAGAAATATGAATGAAAAGAAAAAAGAAAAAAAAAAAGGATTTAGAATTATAAGAATGAAAATTCTTTCGATTGCGACCCAGAGTCTTATTCCCCAAGATCTATGATCTACTAAACAATAGATCATAAATCATGGCGGAATGTGAGCACATAATAATTTTGATTATCAAAGATTATTATCGATTATAATCATATATAATCGAACTCCATTGTCTTTTCAATTTGCTAGAGAAACATAGCATCAATTTGATGCTATGTTTCTCATACGGAATCCATTGCATTGCTAGACATATGGACAACTGAGCAACCTTCAGTCTTCGATTCGAATTAGACTGCTAGAAAAGCATCATTGCATCGTTCGTATGCATTATATGAATGCCATGCTATTCGTATAATAAACTGATGCATCAACACGCATTCAAATTATTGATTTTTATTTCAAATCAAGGAATTTCCCTTATTTTCAATACTTACTATGTTTTGTTCACGTAATATTAAACATTTTGATTGATAGGTCTATAATGGATATTATCCAGGTTTGTCAACCTTTTTTTTTTTCAATTTTTTTCAAGTATTTGAATAATATATTAATTCGAGGTTCTCTGAGTTTCTCAACTATATTTTTATATTAATATTCAATATGTAATATTGAACAAATAGATAAAGTTTAACTTGCTAGCACATCTCACATCGTTAGAAACAACGACCCTGAAAGACCCCTTATTTCAATAGAGAAAATTCCCTTATATCAAACCATGTTGGTTCACACATTACAACAGGAACCAACGTGAAGTCTGTCGAACTGCACGGGTTCTTTTAGAACCATTTCTTAGATTATTTTCATAATATTACATAATATTCTTTTATTCATTTCCGTGTTAAGTAACAGACGAAACATTGAATTAATATAATAAATGATAATGAATCATTTGGGAGAGAAGCGATTAATAAATTGATAATAAATAGAAGAATTTGATCTATTTAAACAGGAATCTATTTATGTTTCTATTTTCTGAATATGATACTTTTTGGATATATTTATCCATATCCAGTCTTATCCCGATTTTGGCATTCTCAATTTCCAGAAGTTTGGCCCCAATAAGTAAAGGGCTGGAAAAAGCCACTAGTTATGAATCAGGTATAGAACCAATGGGAGATACCTGGATCCAATTTAGAATTCGTTATTACATGTTTGCTTTAGTTTTCGTTGTTTTTGATGTGGAAACAGTCTTTCTTTATCCGTGGGCTATGAGTTTTGATATTTTGGGTCTATTTACATTTATAGAAGCTTTTATTTTCGTGATTATCTTAATTGTTGGTTTAGTTTATGCATGGAGAAAAGGAGCATTGGAATGGTCTTAACTCCCAAATTTTCGAGTGGTAAAAGGCGAGTAGAAAATTATCTAAATCTAAAGCCGGCGATAAATCCTATAGAATCCTCTTTACTTGATCAAGCAACTCCGAATTCAGTGATTTCAACTACTCTAAACGATCTGTCCAATTGGGCGAGACTCTCTAGTTTATGGCCGCTCCTTTATGGTACTAGTTGTTGTTTTATCGAATTTGCTTCATTAATAGGTTCGCGATTCAACTTTGATCGTTACGGTTTGGTGCCAAGATCCAGTCCTAGGCAAGCTGACCTCCTTATAACAGCCGGAACTGTGACCATGAAAATGGCTCCTTCTTTAGTGAGATTATATGAACAAATGCCCAAACCAAAATATGTAATTGCTATGGGAGCTTGTACTATTACAGGAGGAATGTTTAGTACAGATTCTTATAGTACTGTTCTCGGAGTAGATAAGTTAATTCCCGTGGATATCTATTTGCTGGGTTGTCCTCCTAAACCAGAAGCTATTATAGATGCTATAATAAAACTTCATGAAAAAATAGCTCAAGAAATATCTGAAGATAGAACTGAGTTTAAACAAGGAAAGAGATATTTCACTAGAAAGCATAGGTTTCATATTGGATCCAGTATCCTTATTGAAAATAAGGAGGAGAAGTTTTTTCATCAATCTTATGAATCTCGGGTTGAATCGACTTTAGAGATAACTCCCAAAACATCTGAATCCATTTCAGAGATACCATATCCTTTGAAAAATTTGAAAATATGAGAGTTTGCTGGCGAATGAATAACAGTTAGTCAAAAGTAACGAGCAGGAAAGAAATTTTTGAAATTCCATTAGAAATGTCAAATCCTTATACAAATACTTTGACAATAAATAGTAATCAAATGCAAGGCCGATTATCTGCTTGGCTAGCCAAGCATAAGTTAGCTCATAGACCTTTGGGTTTTGATTACCAAGGCACAGAAACATTACAGATCAAATCTGAGGATTGGGCCTCTATAGCCGTTGCTCTATATGTTTATGGTTTTAATTATCTCCGTTCTCAGTGTGCTTATGAGGTAGCACCAGGGGGTTCCTTAGCTAGTGTATATCATCTTACAAGAATAAAGGATAATGCAGATCAACCCGAAGAGGTGTGTATAAAAGTTTTTGTCCCAAGGGAAGATCCCAGAATCCCGTCTGTTCTACGTATTTGGAAAGGTGCTAATTTCCAGGAATGGGAATCTTATGATATGTTGGGAATATTTTATGAAAGTCATCCATGTCTAAAACGTATATTGATGCCAGAAAGTTGGATTGGGTGGCCTTTACGCAAAGACTATATTGCACCTGATTTTTATGAAATACAAGATTCTCATTGAGTGCAAAAAAAGAAAAAAAAAATAGATATCTATCTTCTAGAATAAGATAAGACTTTGGCCGCAAACAAATTATTATTCATTTGTATTCTCCTATATTCATTCAATGAATATAGGATGAATACAAATAGTTTTATTCATATGGCACTAATTATTTATTGCCATGCACATCTCATGTACAAAAAGGAAAGCTCCTATAACAGTTTAAGTTTTTATTAGATTATATTGAGTCTAACCATCAAATCGAAAAAGATTTGAGTTTGCTATATGATACATAGTATCAAGATTCGATTAGAAAAGGGAACGCATATACAAACATAAAAAAAAGAATTAAACATATCCCGCCCGGTATGAAAAGAGTTTATGTGCGTAGACATAGATCTATATGTATCTATCTATGTATGTCCATCTAGACAGGCTCTACATGAAAAAAGAGAATATATATATAAGATAAGAAGGAAAACAATAAAATTGATTAATTACTATTACTCACGGCGAAGAATTCCATTTATTTATGGAAAGCTTTGATATCCATTTGTTTTTTTTTTCAAATCTCATACTTGTACTTCTACATTTGTCTAAGTCCATCTAATAAATAAAATAAAAAATGGTTTCGTGTCCATCGGTGGTGTAACATTAGAAATTACAGAAATGACTCTGATATCTCTCATATAAGCATGGGGAGATTTGAAATGATTATAGAAATCATTTTTTGGATCTCCCATGAAAATAAATCGATATTAGTTATCGCTCACATCCACAAATATCATTCAAAATAATATGAATTTGAATCAATTTCAATCTTTATCTTACAAACATAATTTTCTATACGTTGATATTTCAAGAATTTCAATAAAATGAGATAGATCGAATTATCTCAAATAATTTGATCCAGAATTACTGGAACATTTTGAACTTATTAAGTTCTCACCAAAGTGGTTGGACCCAAGTCTTCTAGATTTTTCTGACGACGTAGAGGTCAGGTAACCAATTCAAGTACATCTCTTGCATTGGCAAACCCATGAATCTGGGCAAAAGTAAATTCAACAGACCATTTAGTACTAATTCCTCTTGCCTCTAATGGGTTAGCATGAGCCATTCCCGTGATAGCTAAATCGGGTTGTAATTCGCGTAAACGTCGTATTTGATTCAAATTATCTGGTTTCTCCACAATTTGTGGTATTGGTACACACATCTTTATACATGTATCTTGTAAAAGTGATAATTCAGCAGCTTGATATCGCTTATCCATATATGGAATGCCAATTTCATGAACAATCATTCCACATCTAATTAAGAATCTTGCTAGAGATACTTCTAGCAGATTATCTCCCATGAAAAAGACAGATTTACCACGTACCAAATCAAGATAATCCTTTAAGCTTTCCCATATCCGTTCCTCCCTTTCCTCCAAACCTTGGGGTTCAACACCAAATACAGGACAAATCTTTTCAATCCAAGCACGCGTTCCGTCTGGACCGATAGGAAAAGGAGCTCCAATTAATTGACATTTTTGGCGTCTTACCAAAGTTGTCGCTGTCCGACTCAAAAAAGGGTTAATACCACAAACATAAACTCCATCACCCAATGATGGAAGATCAGTATATTTTTGAGCAGGTAACCAACCTGATACCTTGATGGATTGACGTTTTAATTCTAGATTTAGTTGAGAAGCCACATTGGACGGCAAAGATCCAAAAAGAACTAAGGAAGGGTGATTTGCATATTCAACCAATTCCTCTTTTTTTCTAGAATGAAAAGTGAAAAAATTTTGTATAGTTTCTTTTCGTTCACGAACGGAGAATTCCGATTCTGGACAACGATGTGCCATCGCAGCTAACACAGTATCTTCTCCTTGAGTAAAAGCATAATCGAGTCCATTCGCTCTTGCCACTAGAATTGGGATTCCAATTTCCCATTCTAGTTTGGGTGCCATACCTTCCAAATCCATTTTGATTATCTCTGTAGTACAAGTACCTATCCATATGATCACGCTGGGGTCTCTATCTTTTCTTATTCGAATACAAAGCTTTTTTAATCCTTCATAATCATTCAATTGAGCCGAGATATCTCCTTCTTCCAATTCTGCCATTGCATAGCGAGGTTCTGCGAAAATCATTACTCCAAGTGCATTTTGCAGAAAATAACCGCATGTCTTTGTACCCACAACTAAAAAGAAACTATCTTCAATCTTTTGATATAACCAAGATACACAGCTAATTGGACAAAAAGTATGATAATTACCTGTCTCACATTCGACAGTGAGAGGTTCATCAATGTTCACTGACATAAATGATTATAACTATGTTGATTAAATCGTCGTAAATCCAAGTAAATTTTCCTTATTATTTTGATCTTTCCCCTCATCAATAGGATTCAGATAAAGGTCAGAGAGTAAACTGAATAATTCCCGATCTGGAATCTCCTTTGGCACAATACCTTCTGGATGGGACAATATTTGATCTGCTATGTCTAAATAATATTCACATACATAGTTAAGAGATGGTTCGGATCCAACCATTTCAAATAAGGTTTTCCCCTTGACTCTCGAAACTCGAATATCTTCAATAACAGGTAACACTTCTATTACGGGCATTGGACAAGCTTCTACATATTTATTGATAAGATCTCTTTTAGATGTACGATTTCCAACCAAACCTGCTAATCGGAGTGGATGTGTATGAGCTTTTTCGCTGATAGAAGCAGTAATACGATTAGCTGCAAATAATGCATCAAATCCATTATCTGTGATAATGACACAGTAATCTGCATAGTTCAATGGAGCAGCAAAACCTCCACAAACCACGTCACCCAATACATCAAATAATATTATATCATATTTGTAAAATGCATTTAATTCTTTTAACAATTTCACAGTCTCTCCTACCACATATCCCCCGCATCCAGCTCCTGCGGGTGGCCCCCCAGCTTCCACACAATCTACCCCTCCATAACCTTTATGAATGACATCTTCGGACCAAATATCCTCATAATGATAATCTTTGGACTGCAAAGTATCTATAATTGTAGGTATCAAAAATCCTGTTAGAGTAAAAGTACTATCATGTTTGGGATCACATCCAATCTGTAACACTTTTTCACCACGTCTAGCTAGGGCAATTGAAATATTACAACTAGTGGTTGATTTACCGATTCCGCCTTTTCCATAAACTGCTATTTTCATCTTTTGATCTCCTTTTATTTCTTTTTTATCTTCCGAATTTGTTATTAGGAAGATCTCATTTTGAGTTTTACTTTGCCTTATTTATATGATTGTAGCATATTACATTGTTTGGCCCTGCTTTTTTTTTAGCTCCCTCACATCTTAAACCTTATTCTCTCCTGAATAAACGGAGGAAGCCAAGCAAAAAACCCTTCCTTCATTCCCAGATAAAGGCAATTTTATTCATTAATTTGCAGCGGATGCAACTACCCGCTAATTAAGACTTAGTTCTCTCTATTCAAATAATAGAATGGAAAAATGGAGTGAGTCAGATAGAGAAATTTCTTTTTTCCAATTTACTGCATGGCAAATGATAACAGGAGAAGATAGGCTTGGGATTCGATTTGATTACTGCCTGCAAATGAATGTGTTATATATGATGTTAAATTATGGTTATTTCAATGAATAAATTGAAATAACCAAGGAAATAGTTTTGGAAAGATCCCAATCCTCTCATCGATTCAGTTTGTTCTTTTTTTTTTTTTTCAAATATCTTTGTTATATGTTATAACGTACAATCCCACTAGGTACAGTTTATTGACTAATTAGTCATAGTAATTCAACTGTGCCGGGTTGATAAAACATATTGTAAAACTTTTCTCTTTCAAATCTTCCGAAAGTCTCTGTTCGTTCCGATTCTTTCTATATAGGGTATAGGATATTCAAAAACCAATTACCTTTTTTACCAATATGATTGATTGATATAAATATCAATCAATCATATTGGTATTGGGCCGAGCTGGATTTGAACCAACGTAGGCATATTGCCAACGAATTTACAGTCCGTCCCCATTAGCCACTCAGGCATCGACCCAGAAAAAAAATGGGAAGTCATTATAATACCTAATTGGGTATTATAATGACTTTCCTAGCCTAGTACCCCTAGGGGAAATTGAATCCCCATTGCCTCCTTGAAAG
>CM021108.1:79540700-79589106 GCA_007115665.2 Sequoiadendron giganteum
AAAGGATTGGTTCTCATAAAAAATAAATAAAAAAAGGATATTGATTCCAATTGCTAATACTAGCAAAAAGTAAAAAAAGCACAAATGCTCTGTAATGAGTTGATCAGTCAATAATCATTGAGAGTTATAACTTTAACTTACTTAGTTCTCTTTTTCTTGGTAAAGTTCAACTTCGATAATGATCTAAAAAGAGTCGTTATTTAAAGGGAAATAATTGACTTATAAAATAAATGTAGTAAAACTTATTTGATTACTCAATCGCATCAAATAAGTTTTACCTACTATTGGATTTGAACCAATGACTCCCGCCGTATGAAAGCGATACTCTAACCACTGAGTTAAGTGGGTTATTTATTATCATAGATAGAGTCGTACCTAGAAATAATTCTAGGTATAATTCAATATATAAACAATATGCCCATTAACTATGGGATAGTATCGAATGATTCAATTCAATATCATCCGTCTTGACAGAAAGTGATCAATTTTGTTAGTATATCTTTAAGACTAAACTGTGAAGGGCTATAGCTCAGCTAGGTAGAGCCCCTCGTTTACACGTGCGCCAATGGTTTTCAGGAGAGTTTATTGGTTCATCCGGTCCATAAAATGGATTTGAGTCTTACTCTATGAATTGGGAGAACAATAGCATGACAAAGATGAAGTTCGCTCTGATTCGAACTATAGATCTAGCTGATATGGTCAATCTCGGGGACATTCAATGTCAGACATAATGAGTACAATACGAGAAACAAAAAAAAGAATTCTTTTCGCTCTATGAACTTTGAGGTGTATGAAGTCTCATATTATTCTTTTGGGGTGATAGAGACTCCATTTGGAGAATCTATGTCTGAGCATGACAGACCTACGTCAAGGGAACCTTTTGAAGCACTTTGGGATTGCTTTCAAAACATTTTTGTTTGAAGCAAATGGAGCCATCTTATTATCTTTCTAGAAAGAAGAGAATGGAAGACTAACTGATCTTTCCATCAGTTAATGAAAGAGCCCAATGCAATAAAAATACATGTTGGGTTCTTGGAACAGTTCGAATCATTTTGGTAATAAGAAATTTGATCTATTCTACCAAGAAGATCTACGGTTCGAGCCCATATAGCCCTATACAATTAGGAAACTCTTCTATTCCTTCTCTCTCATATTGTCCCTATGATCCAATGCTAAATTGCGATTAAAAAGTATCCCATTTTTTTTGTTAAATGTGGAACCGACGACTTACACATAAGAGAATTGACTAAAAAATGAGTAAAGAAGAAATATGAATGAAAAGAATAAAGAAAAAAAAAGGATTTAGAATTATAAGAATGAAAATTCTTTCGATTGTGACCCAGAGTCTTATTCCCCAAGATCTATGATCTACTAAACAATAGATCATAAATCATGGCGGAATGTGAGCACATAATAATTTTGATAATCAAAGATTATTATCGATTACAATCATATATAATCAAACTCCATTGTCTTTTCAATTTTCTACAGAAACATAGCATCAATTTGATGCTATGTTTCTCATACGAAATCCATTGCATTGCTAGACATATGGACAATTGAGCAATCTTCAGTCTTCGATTCGAATTAGACTACTAGAAAAGCATCATTGCATCATTCGTATGCATTATATGAATGCTATGCTATTCGTATAATAAACCGATGCATCAACACACATTCAAATTATTGATTTTTATTTCAAATCAAGGAATTTCCCTTATTTCCAATACTTAGTATGTTTTGTTCATGTAATATTGAACATTTTGATTGATAGGTCTATAATGGATATTATCCAGGTTTGTCAACCTTTTGTTTTCAATTTTTTTCAAGTATTTGAATAATATATTAATTCGAGGTTCTCTGAGTTTCTCAACTATATTTTTATATTAATATTCAATATGTAATATTGAACAAATAGATAAAGTTTAACTTGCTAGCACATCTCACATCGTTAGAAACAACGACCCTGAAAGACCCCTTATTTCAACAGAGAAAATTCCCTTATATCAAACCATGTTGGTTCACACATTACAACAGGAACCAACGTGAAGTCTGTCGAACTGCACGGGTTCTTTTAGAACCATTTCTTAGATTATTTTCATAATATTACATAATATTCTTTTATTCATTTCCGTGTTAAGTAACAGACGAAACATTGAATTAATATAATAAATGATAATGAATCATTTGGGAGAGAAGCCATTAATAAATTGATAATAAATAGAAGAATTTGATCTATTTAAACAGGAATCTATTTATGTTTCTATTTTCTGAATATGATACTTTTTGGATATATTTATCCATATCCAGTCTTATCCCGATTCTGGCATTCTCAATTTCCAGAAGTTTGGCCCCAATAAGTAAAGGGCCGGAAAAAGCCACTAGTTATGAATCAGGTATAGAACCAATGGGAGATATCTGGATCCAATTTAGAATTCGTTATTACATGTTTGCTTTAGTTTTCGTTGTTTTTGATGTGGAAACAGTCTTTCTTTATCCGTGGGCTATGAGTTTTGATATTTTGGGTCTATTTACATTTATAGAAGCTTTTATGTTCGTGATTATCTTAATTGTTGGTTTAGTTTATGCATGGAGAAAAGGAGCATTGGAATGGTCTTAACTCCCAAATTTTCGAGTGGTAAAAGGCGAGTAGAAAATTATCTAAATCTAAAGCCGGCGATAAATCCTATAGAATCCTCTTTACTTGATCAAGTAACTCCGAATTCAGTGATTTCAACTACTCTAAACGATCTGTCCAATTGGGCGAGACTCTCTAGTTTATGGCCGCTCCTTTATGGTACTAGTTGTTGTTTTATCGAATTTGCTTCATTAATAGGTTCGCAATTCGACTTTGATCATTACGGTTTGGTGCCAAGATCTAGTCCTAGGCAAGCCGACCTCCTTATAACAGCCGAAACTGTGACCATGAAAATGGCTCCTTCTTTAGTGAGATTATATGAACAAATGCCCAAACCAAAATATGTAATTGCTATGGGAGCTTGTACTATTACAGGAGGAATGTTTAGTACAGATTCTTATAGTACCGTTCGCGGAGTAGATAAGTTAATTCCCGTGGATATCTATTTGCCGGGTTGTCCTCCTAAACTAGAAGCTATTATAGATGCTATAATAAAACTTCATGAAAAAATAGCTCAAGAAATATCTGAAGATAGAACTGAGTTTAAACAAGGAAAGAGATATTTCACTAGAAAGCATAGGTTTCATATTGGATCCAGTATCCTTATTGAAAATAAGGAGGAGAAGTTTTTTCATCAATCTTATGAATCTCGGGTTGAATCGACTTTAGAGATAACTCCCAAAACATCTGAATCCATTTCAGAGATACCATATCCTTTGAAAAATTTGAAAATACGAGAGTTTGCTGGTGAATGAATAACAGTTAGTCAAAAGTAACGAGCAGGAAAGAAATTTTTGAAATTCCATTAGAAATGTCAAATCCTTATACAAATACTTTGACAATAAATAGTAATCAAATGCAAGGCCGATTATCTGCTTGGCTAGCCAAGCATAAGTTAGCTCATAGACCTTTGGGTTTTGATTACCAAGGCACAGAAACATTACAGATCAAATCTGAGGATTGGGCCTCTATAGCCGTTGCTCTATATGTTTATGGTTTTAATTATCTCCGTTCTCAGTGTGCTTATGATGTAGCACCAGGGGGTTCCTTAGCTAGTGTATATCATCTTACGAGAATAAAGGATAATGCAGATCAACCCGAAGAGGTGTGTATAAAAGTTTTTGTCCCAAGGGAAGATCCCAGAATCCCGTCTGTTCTACGTATTTGGAAAGGTGCTAATTTCCAGGAACGGGAATCTTATGATATGTTGGGAATATTTTATGAAAGTCATCCATGTCTAAAACGTATATTGATGCCAGAAAGTTGGATTGGGTGGCCTTTACGCAAAGACTATATTGCACCTGATTTTTATGAAATACAAGATTCTCATTGAGTGTAAAAAAAGAAAAAAAAATAGATATCTATCTTCTAGAATAAGATAAGACTCTGGCCGCAAACAAATTATTATTCATTTGTATTCTCCTATATTCATTGAAGAATATAGGATGAATACAAATAGTTTTATTCATATGGCACTAATTATTTATTGCCACGCACATCTCATGTACAAAAAGGAAAGCTCCTATAACAGTTTAAGTTTTTATTAGATTATATTGAGTCTAACCATCAAATCGAAAAAGATTTGAGTTTGCTATATGATACATAGTATCAAGATTCGATTAGAAAAGGGAACGCATATACAAACATAAAAAAAAGAATAAACATATCCCGCCCGGTATGAAAAGAGTTTATGTGCGTAGACATAGATCTATATGTATCTATCTATGTATGTCCATCTAGACAGGCTCTACATGAAAAAAGAGAATATATATATAAGATAAGAAGGAAAACAATAAAATTGATTAATTACTATTACTCGCGGCGAAGAATTCCATTTATTTATGGAAAGCTTTGATATCCATTTTTTTTTTTTTTCAAATCTCATACTTGTACTTCTACATTTGTCTAAGTCCATCTAATAAATAAAATAAAAAATGGTTTCGTGTCCATCGGTGGTGTAACATTAGAAATTACAGAAATGACTCTGATATCTCTCATATAAGCATGGGGAGATTTGAAATGATTATAGAAATCATTTTTTGGATCTCCCATGAAAATAAATCGATATTAGTTATCGCTCACATCCACAAATATCATTCAAAATAATATGAATTTGAATCAATTTCGATCTTTATCTTACAAACATAATTTTCTATACGTTGATATTTAAAGAATTTAAATAAAATGAGATAGATCGAATTATCTCAAATAATTTGATCCAGAATTACTGGAACATTTTGAACTTATTAAGTTCTCACCAAAGTGGTTGGACCCAAGTCTTCTAGATTTTTCTGACGACGTAGAGGTCGGGTAACCAATTCAAGTACATCTCTTGCATTGGCAAACCCATGAATCTGGGCAAAAGTAAATTCAACTGACCATTTAGTACTAATTCCTCTTGCCTCTAACGGGTTAGCATGAGCCATTCCCGTGATAGCTAAATCGGGTTGTAATTCGCGTATACGTCGTATTTGATTCGAATTATCTGGTTTCTCCACAATTCGTGGTATTGGTACACGCATCTTTATACATGTATCTTGTAAAAGTGATAATTCAGCAGCTTGATATCGCTTATCCATATATGGAATGCCAATTTCATGAACAATCATTCCACATCTAATTAAGAATCTTGCTAGAGATACTTCTAGCAGATTATCTCCCATGAAAAAGACAGATTTACCACGTACCAAATCAAGATAATCCTTTAAGCTTTCCCATATCCGTTCCTCCCTTTCCTCCAAACCTTGGGGTTCAACACCAAATACAGGACAAATCTTTTCAATCCAAGCACGCGTTCCGTCTGGACCGATAGGAAAAGGAGCTCCAATTAATTGACATTTTTGGCGTCTTACCAAAGTTGTCGCTGTCCGACTCAAAAAAGGGTTAATACCACAAACATAAACTCCATCACCCAATGATGGAAGATCAGTATATTTTTGAGCAGGTAACCAACCTGATACCTTGATGGATTGACGTTTTAATTCTAGATTTAGTTGAGAAGCCACATTGGACGGCAAAGATCCAAAAAGAACTAAGGAAGGGTGATTTGCATATTCAACCAATTCCTCTTTTTTTCTAGAATGAAAAGTGAAAAAATTTTGTATAGTTTCTTTTCGTTCACGAACGGAGAATTCCGATTCTGGACAACGATGTGCCATCGCAGCTAACACAGTATCTTCTCCTTGAGTAAAAGCATAATCGAGTCCATTCGCTCTTGCCACTAGAATTGGGATTCCAATTTCCCATTCTAGTTTGGGTGCCATACCTTCCAAATCCATTTTGATTATCTCTGTAGTACAAGTACCTATCCATATGATCACGCTGGGGTCTCTATCTTTTCTTATTCGAATACAAAGCTTTTTTAATCCTTCATAATCATTCAATTGAGCCGAGATATCTCCTTCTTCCAATTCTGCCATTGCATAGCGAGGTTCTGCGAAAATCATTACTCCAAGTGCATTTTGCAGAAAATAACCGCATGTCTTTGTACCCACAACTAAAAAGAAACTATCTTCAATCTTTTGATATAACCAAGATACACAGCTAATTGGACAAAAAGTATGATAATTACCTGTCTCACATTCGACAGTGAGAGGTTCATCAATGTTCACTGACATAAATGATTATAACTATGTTGATTAAATCGTCGTAAATCCAAGTAAATTTTCCTTATTATTTTGATCTTTCCCCTCATCAATAGGATTCAGATAAAGGTCAGAGAGTAAACTGAATAATTCCCGATCTGGAATCTCCTTTGGCACAATACCTTCTGGTTGGGACAATATTTGATCCGCTATGTCTAAATAATATTCACATACATAGTTAAGAGATGGTTCGGATCCAACCATTTCAAATAAGGTTTTCCCCTTGACTCTCGAAACTCGAATATCTTCAATAAGAGGTAACACTTCTATTACGGGCATTGGACAGGCTTCTACATATTTATTGATAAGATCTCTTTTAGATGTACGATTTCCAACCAAACCTGCTAATCGGAGTGGATGTGTACGAGCTTTTTCCCTGATAGAAGCAGTAATACGATTAGCTGCAAATAATGCATCAAATCCATTATCTGTGATAATGACACAGTAATCTGCATAGTTCAACGGAGCAGCAAAACCTCCACAAACCACGTCACCCAATACATCAAATAATATTATATCATATTCGTAAAATGCATTTAATTCTTTTAACAATTTCACAGTCTCTCCTACCACATATCCCCCGCATCCAGCTCCTGCGGGTGGCCCCCCAGCTTCCACACAATCTACCCCTCCATAACCTTTATGAATGACATCTTCGGACCAAATATCCTCATAATGATAATCTTTGGACTGCAAAGTATCTATAATTGTAGGTATCAAAAATCCTGTTAGAGTAAAAGTACTATCATGTTTGGGATCACATCCAATCTGTAACACTTTTTCACCACGTCTAGCTAGGGCAATTGAAATATTACAACTAGTGGTTGATTTACCGATTCCGCCTTTTCCATAAACTGCTATTTTCATCTTTTGATCTCCTTTTATTTCTTTTTTATCTTCCGAATTTGTTATTAGGAAGATCTCATTTTGAGTTTTACTTTGCCTTATTTATATGATTGTAGCATATTACATTGTTTGGCCCTGCTTTTTTTTTAGCTCCCTCACATCTTAAACCTTATTCTCTCCTGAATAAACGGAGGAAGCCAAGCAAAAAACCCTTCCTTCATTCCCAGATAAAGGCAATTTTATTCATTAATTTGCAGCGGATGCAACTACCCGCTAATTAAGACTTAGTTCTCTCTATTCAAATAATAGAATGGAAAAATGGAGTGAGTCAGATAGAGAAATTTCTTTTTTCCAATTTACTGCATGGCAAATGATAACAGGAGAAGATAGGTTTGGGATTCGATTTGATTACTGCCTGCAAATGAATGTGTTATATATGATGTTAAATTATGGTTATTTCAATGAATAAATTGAAATAACCAAGGAAATAGTTTTGGAAAGATCCCAATCCTCTCATCGATTCAGTTTGTTCTTTTTTTTTTTTTTCAAATATCTTTGTTATATGTTATAACGTACAATCCCACTAGGTACAGTTTATTGACTAATTAGTCATAGTAATTCAACTGTGCCGGGTTGATAAAACATATTGTAAAACTTTTCTCTTTCAAATCTTCCGAAAGTCTCTGTTCGTTCCGATTCTTTCTATATAGGGTATAGGATATTCAAAAACCAATTACCTTTTTTACCAATATGATTGATTGATATAAATATCAATCAATCATATTGGTATTGGGCCGAGCTGGATTTGAACCAACGTAGGCATATTGCCAACGAATTTACAGTCCGTCCCCATTAGCCACTCAGGCATCGACCCAGAAAAAAAATGGGAAGTCATTATAATACCTAATTGGGTATTATAATGACTTTCCTAGCCTAGTACCCCTAGGGGAAATTGAATCCCCATTGCCTCCTTGAAAGAGAGATGTCCTGGGCCACTAGACGATAGGGGCCTACTTATTGTCATAATATTCAAATCCCTAGGAATTTGTCAATAAAAAGAATCTTTCTTCATATTGATTATTAATATAACTATATTCTAAAATAGAGTTAGACCCCATTCTATTATTCATATCTATTGATTATGTAGTAGACTTATTCATTGGTCATTTCAAGACCAAAAGAAAGCCCTTTTAACTCAGGGGTAGAGTAACGCCATGGTAAGGCGTAAGTCATCGGTTCAAGCCCGATAAAGGGCTCTTGCAATGATTTCTACAAAGTCCAGTGTTCATTTTGAATAGTTGATTAAGGCAAAAAACCTGCAATAAACAATAAAAATACCTGTCATCATGAGTTTTTTGTTATAACGAAATAGAACATGTAATATGATTGAGGACAACTAAGATAGAATTCTATTAAATAGAGCTTTTTTTTCTTTATCTTGCTACTAATAAGACGAGGAATAGTATAAGATTAGGCATAATATACTTCACTTTCGTCATTTTCATTGAAGAATAATAATTTCAATTATTAATACCTAATTGAAATTTCAATTACTAGAATATTCTTACTTTTTTCTCTTAATTATTTTGTATTAAAATACAGTAAATAAAAATGAGAAGTAAGTGAACCTAACCCATTAACTGATTAATATATCAGTTATTCTAATATTGAAAATTGAGGTAGATTTTGAAAGTGAACCTTTCAATTCAATCACTTGAAATGATTCAAATAATTGAATATTTGCTTGTTAATTTTTTCTTTCCGAAAAAATGGATATGTAAGTCTGAATTCTAGATGGAATTATTTTCCTTTTATCTTTAATATCTAATTCGATTATGATGTACCAAACATTCTTATATTAATGTACTAGACATTTTACTTTGGTCGTTCTACCGGTGGAAAATAGATAGGAATTCAGATATAAAAAAAAGATAAGAAAAGGTAAATGGAAAACAAAGGAACTGTTCATTTTTCATTAGACTCAAATAGTATCGCTTTTTTACTTATGAATTGAATAAATGGAAAGGAACGAATAGAGTTCTTTCCTCTAGCTCTATGAGCTATAGAAATATCTCCTTCTTGTTGTTCCTATTTATTCGTAGAAATCAATAATGTAGTAGTAAAAAAGCATAGAGATTCATAAAATAGTTAGAAATATTACTATGAGTAAGGTTCAAGACGTAATAATATTCAATAGAATAGATTTTGTGAACAGTCTCTAGTGAAGAGCAGGGAGGAAGAAAAGCTAACTTGCTTTTCCAAGCAATTGTTCTGTTTCTATTTATTACATTCAGAAGATAATTTTAGGATAAGAAAAAAAATAAAATGGAATAGAAACAACTTAGGGTTATCATACATTTACTTATATTGTATTAGTTGAGTTTAACAGAATAAAATCTGTGCCAATAAGGAATCTTCGGAACCCGATTTGTTGAAAGGGATGACGAATGAAAAATTGTCCATTAATATACAAATCAGCGTATACCCTTTGATTCTATTAGATAGGGTGCTCGGAAAAGGTTGGAATAGTTAAATAGGAGGATCACTATGACTATAGCCCTTGGAAAGTCTTCCAAAGAGGAACAAACTTTATTTGATATTATGGATGACTGGCTACGCAGAGACCATTTTGTCTTTGTGGGTTGGTCCGGTCTATTGCTTTTTCCTTGTGCTTATTTTGCGCTAGGTGGATGGTTCACGGGTACAACTTTTGTGACTTCGTGGTATACTCACGGATTGGCTAGCTCCTATTTGGAAGGTTGTAATTTTTTAACTGCTGCAGTTTCTACGCCTGCTAATAGTTTAGCACATTCTTTGCTGCTATTATGGGGTCCTGAAGCACAAGGAGATTTTACTCGTTGGTGTCAATTAGGTGGTCTATGGACTTTCGTTGCTCTTCATGGTGCTTTTGGTCTAATAGGGTTCATGTTATGCCAATTTGAACTTGCTCGATCTGTACAATTATGACCTTATAATCCAATTGCATTCTCTGCTCCGATTGTTGTTTTTGTTTCCGTATTCTTGATCTATCCATTAGGTCAGTCTAGTTGGTTTTTTGCACCTAGTTTTGGCGTAGCAGCTATTTTTCGATTTATCCTCTTTTTTCAAGGTTTTCATAATTGGACCTTGAATCCATTTCATATGATGGGAGTTGCTGGAGTATTGGGTGCTGCTCTTCTATGTGCTATTCACGGTGCTACCGTGGAAAATACTTTATTTGAAGACGGTGATGGTGCAAATACATTCCGTGCTTTTAACCCAACTCAAGCCGAAGAGACTTATTCTATGGTCATTGCGAACCGTTTCTGGTCCCAAATTTTTGGGGTTGCTTTTTCCAATAAACGTTGGTTACATTTCTTCATGTTATTTGTGCCGGTGACCGGTTTATGGATGAGTGCCAATATATATATACTAATATTAGTATATAGGTATATTAATAGTATTAGTATTAGTATATAGTATAATAGTATATAATAGTATATAATATCTATAGTATATTAGTATATTAGTAATATAGTATATTAGTATATTAGTAATATAGTATTATGAATGAGTGCCAATATATATATACTAATAATATTAACCTAATATATATAATAATAATACTATAATAATACTATTAATACTATATATATTAATAGTATATAGGTTAATAGTATAATTAATAATATATATTAATCTATACTATATAGTTATACTATTAATTATTATATATATATTATTAATAATATATATATTAATCTATTATAATACTATATATAATAATACTATAATCTAGATAATCTATATATTAATAGTATATATATAATCTACTATATAGTATATTAATTAATAATATAGATTAATTATTATCTATATATATACTACTATACTATTATAGATTAATCTATATATATTAATAATAATAGTATATATTAATATTATAATCCATTAATATATATACTATTAATCTATATAGATTAATATATACTATTACTAATATTAATAGTATATATATTAGTATATTATTATTAGATTAATCTATATATATTAATAATCTAGTATATATATAATAATAATCTAGATATATATACTAATATATAGATACTAGATTAATAATATAGATTAATAATAGTATATATTATTAGTATTATATATATAGATGTATTAATCTATACTAATTAATCTATATATCTATATATACTATACTAATCTATAGATTAGTATATAGTTTATTGACATCTCGGAAATCTATAGATATATATTATTAGTAATATATATATATTAATATAGGTTAATATATAATCTATTAGTATATTTATTAATAGTTTATTATTAATATATACTAATAATAATAGATACTAGTATAGATAAACTAATATATATAGTATATATTATTAGTATAGATACTAATAAACTAATATATATATATATATATACACTATATATATACTAATATAATATACTAATAGATTATATATACTAATAGATATATATTAGTTTTCTATTATAGTATATTAATAATAATATAAACTAATAATACTAGTATTATTAGTGTCAATTGTTAGTATCTATTATTAGTTTATAGTTATAATTGTTATACTATTATTATAATACTAATCTATATATACTAATATATATAATAACTAATCTATAATATATATAATAATACTAGTATATATAATCTAATAATAATACTAATATATATATACTAATCTATATAATTTATATATAATATACTAATCTATAACTAATCTATATATAATATATATACTAGTATATAGTAGATTATATATATATATTAATATACTAGTATATATATATATATTAGTATATATTAGTACTAGTATATATAATATATTAGTATATAGATTAATAATAATATATACTAATCTATATATACTAGTAATATATTAGTACTATTATATACTAATATACTAGTACAGTTAATATATACTAATATACTAATCTATACTAATCTATATATTATTATTAGTATATATTAGTATATATTAATAATAATATATACTAGTAATATATTAGTACTATTATATACTAATATACTAATATATACTAATATATATATATACTAATATCTACTAATCTATATATACTATTAGTTAATTAATATACTAGTATAATCTATAATATACTAATATATAATATATATAGTAATATCTACTATATATACCTATATTATACTAATCTATATTATATACTATATTATACTAATCTATATAGTATAGATATTATATACTATATTACTAATATACTAATATACTATAGATATTATATACTATTATATACTATTATACTATATTATATATTAGTATATTATAGATTAGTATATATACTATTATATACTAATATACTAATATATACTAATATACTAATCACAATACATATTAGTATATATTATTAATCTATATTATATACTAGTATAGTTAATATATACTAATATACTATAGTATACTAGTATATATTAGTATAGTATATATATATTAGTATTAGTATAGTATAATAGATAATAATTATTAGTATATTATTAGTATTAGTATTAGTATATATATCTATTAGTATATATATACTAATACTAATAAACTAATAATAATATATACTAATAATAGATATATATACTAATACTAATACTAATATATACTAATATATATATATATATATTAGTATATTAGTATTATTAGTATTAGTATTATAATTATATATATTAGTATATCTATTAATAATATAGATCTATTATTAGTATAGTATATATATATCTATTAGTATATATATATAGATTAATTAGTATATTATTATATATGCTAATAATAATATTAATAATAGTATAGATTAGTTTATTAATAGTATATATAATCTATTATTAATTAGTATATAGTATAGATTAGTATATTAGTATAGTATAGTATAATTAATTTAGTATAGTATAATTATAATCTATATATCTATATATACTATACTATATATATATATATATAGATTAATAGTATTACTAATCTATATATATATTAATCTATATATAGTATATATTAGTATATATAGATTGGTATTATACTATTAATATATATATATATATATTAATATATTAATCTATAATAGTATACTATTATTAATATATATATTAATTAATCTATATACTATAATCTATATTAATAGTATATATATTAATAATTAATCTATACTATATATATAATCTATATATTAATAATATAGATTATTAATAATATATAGATTATTATAGTATTATTATAGATTAATAATAATTATTAATATACTATTACTAGATATACTATATTAATATATATACTATTAATAATATATATCTATTATTATAATAATATATAGATTAGTTATTACATATACTAATAATTATAACCTAATAATAATATATACTAATATATGATCTATTCGTTCCTTTCCATTTATTCAATTCATAAGTAAAAAAGCGATACTATTTGAGTCTAATGAAAAATGAACAGTTCCTTTGTTTTACATTTACCTTTTCTTATCTTTTTTTTATATTTGAATTCCTATCTATTTTAACAAGATAGACCATATATATATATTACGAGGGATAATTCCATTCATTTTTTCAAATTGGAGTTGCCAAAATAGTCATGATCATGCTACACTCTAGAATGACGAACCATTATCGGTTTGTTTGAACGTCTTTTGAACTTTTGGTACGTTGGTCTATATTAGGTCTTATAGAGAGGTTTTCATTCTATTTTTTGGAAGAATCAATACTAACAATGGTCAAAATATTGACTTGACTCATATTTTTGTTTCCTAGGAGGTTCGTGCTTGGATGGCGGCTCAGGATCAGCCTCATGAAAACCTTATATTCCCTGAGGAGGTTCTACCCATTGGAAACCGTGTTAATGATGCAGGAGCATCCAGTGGTGTAAGGGCAATCCTACATCACCCAAAAATATATTTACTTTCATTTAGATTTTTTTTTGTAGATGTTTTTGCATTTCTGGATACCCTTTTCGTCGAAGAAGAATTCCCAACTTTCAGAACTGCTTTTCTGCTTTTTCTGCTCAACTGCTATTTTTAGCAGGTATGAATTTGAAGGCGTGAGGAGACAAAAATTTAAGGGAAGCTTCAGGACATAATAATAAACACTTTGGTGAAAGAATCAGATCAAGAGCATTTCCGGTTCAAAAGTTATTTAAGTTTCAATTTCTGCTTTTTGCCTTATGAAATCTTCGGAGCTAATTTTGAGGTACTTAGAGGCTCCGGATGGGCCTGAAAAATTGGCGGAATACGAAAGTGGTTAGCTTTTAAGCCCCACTTTTTGGCAAGAGATCTTCGCAAGAGCTTTCCGAAAAGGTATTATCATTGAAGATCTGACGGTTAGATCTTGAGTTAGGGCTTCCGAAAGTTGGTGCATAATTTGAATCCCGTTTTTGGCTCCAAACAAAGAAACGGGCTATTTATGGGCGAGTTACTGTTTCTTTTAGGCAGTTTTTGGGGAAAGAAGATCGCATGCTGCGAATAGGGGAATTTCTGTAGTTTCTTTCTGTAATTTGCATGTATTGCAAAACTGGAGGATTTGAGATCCTTTGCATGTAGGAATTTCATACTTTGAAAATAATAAGATTTGTTAGTTTTTCTGTGTGATTTTCTGTGTCTCGGGTTGCACCCTCATCAGTTAATGGAACTCTACTGATTATTCTATTCCACTTTCTCATTCAAAAAACACAAGATTCTATGATCAAATATAGAATCAATTCTATAATTTCTAACCAATTAATTTATAAAAAATGGGAGGGTTACTTATGATAACTGCTTTAGCTGCTTTTGTATTGCCGTGGATAGAGAGAGGTGTTCTGATAATATTGTTTGGATTATATTACGGTTTCTTAGCGACATTGCCAATTGGTCCAGCTCAGATGTATTATGTCAGGTCCATATTACTGCGGGATCAAATAGTTGACAGGAATAATAATAATAAAATAATTCCTACGGGAAAATTGATTCTTAGTGGTTCTTTTGTGGGTCAATTTATAGTCTTTTCATCGATTTATCTTTCCCCTATTTATAGAGCGTTATTTAAACCTCACGCGATGACTCTAATGTTTGTGCCAGTCTTCTTATTTCTTTTGATTAGAATACTCTTCTCCAATCTATTGTTCCCTTGGATTAACAATCCTGCAATAGAGTTTTTTCTTGGAGTAGCTCTCCAATTGCTGAATCCTGCCCTTTTCGGTAAATCTGTGTTTCCGAGATTAGTGAACATGATGTTGTTTAGGTATAGCGGCAACCTTTTATTTCTACTAAGTACCACAGCTGGATGGTTAACCGACCAAGTTCTATTTGTCAAAATGACAAAAATCTTTTGTTCACGTGTCGAAGGAAATACACCTTTAAAATTAGGAAAGAAAAAGCATCTATTCGCTTTCACTTTTCAAGTTATTTTCTTTGGTTACTTTATGCTGACATGTTATGGGAGAAGTCCATCATTGGTCCTGACTAAATGGAATGACCAAAGATCCTTTATTCAGGGTCCTCTAGAAGAGATAGAACAGGACACGGAAGAATATAGCGCTAAGAAGAAGAAATTTTACGACGGACAGAAAACGGTAACGGATAGAATGGATAAAATAGCTTCCAAGAGAAAGAAAGCTCCTAAAAAAGCTGTTATTAATGAACCCGTTTCTATTCCTTCTCTTTCTAAGAAATTAATCAGAGTTTTGTCATTAAAAGACTTGGATCAGGACACTGAAACAGAATCAGTTTTGTCCAACATGCTGGTAAAACCATGGCCATTAATATTTTTTGATTCTAATCGATTCAACCTCCCCCAACGATATGTTGGTGTAGGGAATTTCATTCTTCGTGGTCCGGTGAAGAATCAGGTCGCTGAATATTTCTTCGATGTTTGTCTCAGTGACGGGCACCAAAGAATTTCTTTCACAGCTCCACCCAGTATGTCTTTCTTTGCCAAAATGGTAAACTTGGGCAATCAAAGTCTTGATCCAAATCAAAATGCCATTGATGAATGGCTAGTTACAAAACTAGAGAGAAGATCTTATTTAGCTAAAGAGCTTGAAGACCGAGTGAGAGCTCTAAGCAATGGATCTCCTCTTGTAGATGTAATCGAAAAAAGAATAAGATTTTCGAAAACTGGAAATGGAAAGCCCCTTTCAGAAGTACATGATCCTTTACTGAGCGGGCCATTCCGTGGATCGATGATTCAATTTAAATCACCATGGATGTTACCACCAGATGACTCTACCGAGCGATTGCAAAAGAAGAAAAAATGGCAATCGAACAACCATGATTCTACCAACCAACTGGATCGAATTTCATTAATTCGACCAGAAAATAAGGATAAACTCGTTCATCGAAATGAGAAAATAAAAATTATTTTCAAATGGTGGCTCGATAGAATTCGTTTATTCTTATTAGAGGAAAAAGAAACACGGAGATTCTTGGATGAAGCTACATTGAAAGATCTATTAACAAGATTTGAATCTATCTATCCGAAAGATTCATTGGAATATGTGTTGAAAACATTGGCCCCAGCGTATCTAAACACAAAAATAGAAAGGGGAATCGCTTCTTGTGATAAAAGAGTCTTTATTAATTTCTTATTGCATCTTTTCGTTGAAACCACGGGTCCGAAATGGGAATTGCTTCGGAGTGTTGCTCCTACAGAACAGGCTTTGCTTTATGAGCGATTCTTTTTAGTGAATTCAAACGAACTACCGGATTCTCCTATATCTATGCATGTTAAAAAAATTCCTAAAGAGATTTCAGACCAGGATCTTCCTTCTGTTTCAGACCAGGATCTTCCTTCTGAAAAAGAAGGTGCTGAAAGGAAAAATCTTGATCAAGATTATGAAGATTTTTTTGTTCTTTATTCCAAATTCATGGAATTCAAGCAAAAACCCATTGTTAATGATTATGAACCTCGAATTCGAGACTTTAATCGATTTATTGTGCCTAAATGGCCCGCCACCATAGTAGCGGGTGTTTATGATACTATGGCTCTCAAAGATTGTCTCGAACTTCGTCCAAAAAGAGCGCGGCAGTTAATAGTTATAAAACCCTTTGAAAAATAAAAGAAATTGAAGAAAATGAACAAAAAAAGAAGGAGGAATCTTCTTTTTTAAAGGATTCTTACAATGGTTCAAAGAGGAAGGAACCGAAGAAGAAGCTGAGTTTCAAGAAGGAACTCAAGAACAAAACGTATCGAACGAGGACGAGGACAATGCAGACGAGGACCTCGTAACTAAAGATATACACGTCTTTAGTTATCCATATGAAGGAGATTTTCGTAGATGTTTAGTTAAAGGAGCCGTCCGTTTTCAGAGACGTAAAGTTTCAGTCTTGAGCCATTGGATACCTCGACCACAGTCTAGTCTTTTCGCGAGACTAGAGGAGATGATTCAAAAGCCAGATGGCAAACCCAATCCTAAGATAGTTGTTAAAGAAAAAGAAAACGATCTTACGACTTCAAGACTGGTAAGATCTTTTGAGAAATATTTAGAAAGGAAAGAGAAAAGGGAAGAAGATCGGCGCCGTCAAATACAACAGGGCTTCGATTGGGAATTGCTTCACTATCTAAGAGCTGGTGTCTTATTCACTCATACATATCTTAGAAAACGACTCTATTTCCCTCCATTGATAATAGTGAAAAAATCTAGATATGTCGAGATATTAATAATTTAATATCAGATATGAGTATAATAACATATAATTAACTAATAAAAAGACTGTTCGGGTAGACCATCTAATTCTCCGGAAAGGATCATTTGAAAACCTCTAATTGTTTCTATTAGACTAACATATTTACCGGGGGAACCAGTGAATACCTCCGCTACAAAAAAGGGTTGTGACAAAAATCGTTCAATTTTTCTTGCTCTTGCCACGATTAAACGATCGTCTTCTGATAATTCATCTAATCCAAGAATAGCTATAATATCTTGAAGTTCCTTATAACGTTGCAAAGTTTGTTTAACTCCTTGCGCAGTTTCGTAATGTTCTTCGCCTACGATCAAATTTAATATATATATATAGATTAGTATATATATAGTTATATTATATATATAGATTAGTTATTAATAATATATAGTATTATATATAACTATATATATAGATATACTAATAATAATAATAAGTAATAATAATAATAATATAATAGACCATATATTATTAATAGTATATATATAGATTATTATAATTATTAATACTATTATATATATATAGATATACTAGATTAATAATTATAGATTATATATATAATTAATAATATATAGATTAATAATAGATTATATATAGATTATACTATTATATATTAATCTATATATAGTATAGATTATATATATATTAATATACTATATATATATCAACCTATATAACTAATCTATACTATTAATATACTAATATATATTAATATATAATAGATTAATAATATATATAATCTATAATCTAGATTAATATATATAGATATATCTAATCTATATATATAATTAGTATAGTATAATAATCTATATACACTATCATTATTATTAGTATCTATTATTATTAGTTATATTAGTATAATAGTATATATAGATTAGTATATAATAACAATTGATTAGTATATATAGATTAGTATAATAACAATTGATTAGTTATACTATATACTAATCTATATATACTAATATAAATATATATATACTAATATAAATATAAACTAATCTATATAACTAATCTATATATTAGTATATATAGATTATTATTATATTAGTATATAATAATAATCTATATATAACTAATCTATATATACTAATATATTTATATACTATATAACTAATCTATTATTATATATATACTAGTATTATTATATATATTATAGATTAGTTATAGATTAGTATAATCTATAATCTATAATCTATATAATCTATAATAATACTAATATATTAGATATATAGATTAGTATATTAGTTTATATATATAACTATAGATTAGTATATTATATATAGATTATATAATATATTATATATACTAGTACTAATCTATTATATAATATATTAGTAATAATTATATACTAGTATAGTTAATATATACTAGATTATATACTAATATACTAATATACTAATATACTAATAGATTAGTACTAGTATATATAATATATTATATAATCTATATATAATCTATATATAATATATTAACTATACTAGTATATATTAGTTATATTAGTATATATTATTATTAGTATATACTAATATGTACTAATAATAATATATAGATTAGTATAGATTAGTATATTAGTATATATTAACTATACTAGTATATTAGTATATAATAGTACTAATATATTACTAATATACTAGTATATATTATTATTATTAATAATATACTAATATATATACTAGTATATATGTGTATACTAATATACTAATATATAGATACTAATATACTTTTTTTTTTTTTGGACCAGAATCTGGTATCCGTCCCCCTATAAACTGCAGTACTGGTAAACTTTTTTCACGTGACCGGTGGCGCTGGTGCGACATGCCCTCCGGTACCACGGGTTTGGGGGAAGACTAGACCTCGTGACCTCTTGCCTGCAACAGGATGCTTTAGCCAATCGAGCTAGGACCCCCGCCCCATAGATACTAATATACTAATAATAATATACTAATCTATATTATATATTAGTATATTATAGATTATATTAGTATATTAGTATATATTATAGGTTAATTAATATTATATACTATTATATACTATTATACTATATATATACTATATTATAATATAATTAATAGTATATATCTACTAATCTATATTATATACTCATATACTAGTATATAATATAATAATAATATACTAATCTATAGATATAATAACTAATATATACTATTATATACTAATATACTAGTATATACTAATCTATATATTATTATTAGTATATATTAGTATAGTAGTTATACTAGTATATATTATTATTAGTATATATAATATATATTACTAGTATATATAATATATTAACTATACTAGTATATATTATTATTAGTATATAGATTAATAATAACATATATACTAGTATAGTTATACTAGTACTAATCTATATATTACTAGTATATATATTAGTATATAAATTAATAATAATATATAATAGATTAGTAATAGTATAACTAATAGATTAGTACTAGTATAACTAATCTATTAGTACTAGTATAACTAATCTATTAGTACTAGTATATATAATCTATTAGTACTAGTATATATAATATATAATCTAATATATTAGTATTATTATTATATAGATTATAGATTATATATACTAGTACTAATCTATATATACTAGTACTAATATATTAGATTATATATAATAAACTAATACTAATCTATATAATCTAATAATAATACTAATATACTAGTATATATTATTATATATAACTAATCTATATTAGTATATTATTATACTAATATATAGATTAGTTATTGATTAGTATATAATAACAATTGATTAGTTATACTATATACTAATCTATATATACTAATATAAATTATAGTTTATAGTTTTCTATTATAGTATATATATTAGTTTATAGTTTATAGTTATATTAGTATAATAATAGTATATATAGATTAGTATCAATTGTTATTATATATACTAATAATAATCTACTAATCTATAGTTTATATTATTATTAGTATATACTATAATAATAATATAATTATTAGTTTATATATATAGTAGACTAATATATATATATACTAATATACTAAACTAATAATAATAATATACTAATACACTAAACTAATAATTATTATCTATTATACTATACTATATATACTAATACTAATAATATACTAATAATATACTAATACTAATAATATACTAATATACTAATATATATACTAATACTAATATCTATATACTAATAATAATATATATATACTAATAAACTAATATTTATATATATACTAATAAACTAATATATATAGTAATATATACTAATATACTAATATATATACTAATATAGATAAACTATACTAATATATATACTAATATAGATATACTAATAATAGATACTAATAATATATAGATACTAATAATTGACACTAATAATATATATATAGGTTATTATTATTAGTATATATTAATCTATATTAATTATTTAGTATATTAATAATAATAGATACTAATAATTATATATGCTAATAATAATAGATTAGTATATAATAGATACTAATAATAATAATCTATAGATAATAATTATTAGTATCTATAGATTAGTATCTATTATTAGTATCTATATATTATTGATATATATTATTATTATTAGTATATATATTATTAGTATCTATTATTAATTATATACTAATTATAATTATTAATATATATATATATATATAGATTAATTAATAGATTAGTATAGTATAATATGTATATATATAATTAGTATCTATTATTAATTAATATATATATATATATATAGATTGTAGTATAGATATATATAGATTAATAATAGTATACTAATATATTATGGCTGAATATTTCCGAGATTAATTATTAATATATATTAGTATATATTAATATTATTAATAGTATATATAGATTAATAATCTATATATATATTATTATTAATATATATTATATATATTAATATATATAATATTAATCTAATCTATATATATTAATATATACTAATATAATTAATCTATATATAATTATATAGATTATAATAATATTAGATTAATATACTATAATCTATACTATTATTAATATACTATTATAGATATATAGTATAGATTATATAGATTATTATTAATATTATAGTATTAATATATGTATAGATTATAATGGGATGGTTAATAGATTATATATTAATAATAGTATTAATAGTATAGTTATATAGTATAGATATATATTAATATATATATTATAATTAATCTATATATATATTATGGTCTATTATTATTATTATATTATTATTAATATATTAACTAATTATAATATATATAGATTATATATAGATTAGTTATATATATTATTAATCTTATTAATCTATATATTATTATTAATCTATATATTATTATGATATAATATAGAACATATATATATATATATATAGTATATATATTATTACGATCTAATTATATATATATTATTATTATATATATATATTATTAATTAACCAAAGATTATAATTATTAATATATAACTAATCTATATATTATTATTATATAGATTATAATAATAATATAGATTAATAACTATAATATATATATTATTAATATAGATTATATATATATATAGTATCTATATATATCTATATTAATAATCTAATAATATACTAATAATAATGATATATAGGTTAATAATTATTAGGTTATTATTATTATTATCTATATAACCTATAATCTATAGATAATATATAGATTATTAGTATGTTTATTAGTTGGTAGTTTAACTAATAATATTATCTGATATCATTATTATATAGTCTTTGTTTCGATCGACTTTCTCTTCAGCATAGATAAATAAAATGCAACTTTCATAAAATAAAGTTACCAGCAAGATTTAATGTCGGAGTTTCTCCGGGATTATTCAAAAGAATGATGCACTTTGATCCTTTTCCATTGGGAAAGCAAAAAAAGGGATGACATAATGATTTACAAATTCCCCATCTTTAAAAGAGGTCAGAGAGAAGGGCTGTAGTGGAACTAATTATAGAACCGCGTCCCTTCTGCCTGACCATCCTTCCAAGTATTTCTACCTCCAAGAGATAAAAAGATTCGGATTGCTCCTCTCTAGGGTCTTAGAGAGGTGTACTCTATTTGCTGATGTTACGCATCGGGGGGATCTACGGAGGGATCTATGGGGGGCCAAAATTCATCTATGGAGGGCTATGTCATATCTGGCATATACTTCTCCTCTGCTATGTACTTCTCCTCCTCTACTATGGAGGAAGGAAAACCCTCGGGTTTTCTTTCCGGTGAATTGACAGGAAATATCTTCCAATCACCATCACCGTAAAGCTCAAGCTCAGAATAAATATACTCACTCTTAACATAAGAAAGTGCTTTTGCTGCAGCCCGATATGCTTTTTTCTTCCAAACATTCTTACGATTTTTTGTTTTCGATTTAGAGGTACGCTTTTTTGGAACCGCCATAATATGGTTTTAATTTATTTATTAGTTCGATGTGAAGGACATTTGAAGAACAGAAACTTTAATGCAACTCCTCCAATTAGAATTATTGAAAATTGAAATAAATAATGTATTTTCACCTTGTTGTTCTTCTAAAACATATTTTATAATATAAACCCGAACTCTTGCCACAATACAAATTAATAATAATTTCAATTTTTACATACGTATATACTCACGAATTTTGAGTGAATGAAAAGCCACTATGTCATTTTAACAGATTCAATTATTTCTTATCTTAGGAATTAAAATTGGTTTAATCTTCGATTAAGTTCTAACTACTATTCATCTACAATAGCAGACTAATAGTCAGTACCTAGACTGAAAAAGAGTTCCTTCTTGCTCATCTTACAAATATTTGATTACTATTAGTATTGATCGGTTTCAATCTGGTATTTGCAGAAAAAAGATGAAAAAAGGTCATCAATAAATATGAAATTGATAGGATTCCATCCCATATTCTATCGTTCTTCTTTATTCATGATCTGTTGTTTTTATTTTATTCTCTTCATCCAAATAGTTATATTAAAAAATAACCCCTAATAGATTTATACATATACTCTGTATAAATAATAGTATATATAGTTATTTAATAGCTGAGCTTAGAAACATATAATTAGTATAGAGAGAGAGAGCATAATTTTTTCCACAACGAAACTATTACAATTACCTTCTAATCTCATCCATGTATGAATATGCCTATGGGTATAGTTAAGAATGAGATGCATTCACTAGTGGATGATTTCTAACTCCACCATGCTACCTTCGACTGTAAGTAATATATCGAGAATTTCTCCCAACATTTGACCTTTGTCCTCAACTTCCCAACCCATCTTAAGGAGATGTTGATGCATAACATTTATCAAGGAAACAACTGTACTAATGTTATTGCGACCACTTTCTTGATTACTATGAGTTGACATGCCAATGTTCTGTATCAAGGACTTCAAGTCTTTCAGAAGCTCAATAACATAAGTCTTCTTTCTCCACAGTAGACTGTAGCCTACCTTGAGGAGAAGAGGGCTGCCTACTTCCCATAAAATGTTTTCTTTTTAATGGTGGAGAACTTGTACTCTTGAAAGAGAGGTCACAAGTTCAAATCCTGCAGGGGGTAAGGTATGTACACCTTGTATTGTGAAGCACGAGTTAGGTGCCTCCCTCATATTGGGAGTACGAGGAGTCCCATATACTGAAAGCCATCTATAGACCCAAAAACAGACTGCCTGGTATCGTGGACTATAAAAAGACCTTTCCTTTCCTATCATTTTCCTTTGTTGTTAGGTACTGCTTGAAGTTTCTCTTGTCTACCAGGCTGATTAATTTTTTGGCTATAGGATATAGGCCACACCTTGCATCTACTAACACCTCCTCTTTCTTAGAGCCAAAGTCTATTGGGACTAGATGTCATAAACCTTCTAAATCTTAATGTGATTATTTATTTATTTTGTCTATGTGAAAAAATGATAACCTATTTGAGGTCACATATTTGTAATTTAAATTATGATGTGTGTAATAATATATTCTCTCATGTTAGATGTGTAAGAGCATATTTATGATATTAGAAGATGTAAGTGATTTTATAACACATGCAAGAGCATGTAGGAGGGAGTTACAAATTGGACAATGACTTTTGACCAATTTATGATATGTAAGAATGGCGCATCATAGAACATTTTGTATAAGAGATAATTGAGTTCAAAATAGAGCACTAATCTATAAACTTTATTTTTGAGTTTAGAAATCAATTAAAACATTTAGTTTTCTCCTACTTATTTGGCAAATAAAAAGTTTAGATTGTTAAGAGGAATTAATGTGCTTCAAACATAAACAAACATATTGTCAACTTGCAACCTTGATCCCACTTCTACAAACATGTTGAAAGCATATCTCCTTGAAATGCCCAAAAAGTGATAAAGTGTCTTTTAGCAACCTCTATAGCCTTAAATTAAATAAATTGCCAACTCTATCCCCTATGTTATGAGTTTGGAGTCACTATCACAATAAGTTGGGGACAATTGGATAGAATTAATAATTCTCAACTCAAAATGAGTCTTATTTCAACAACATTATTAGAGTTGAGACCCATAGTTTTGGTATGAAAGGTGATGATTTTCCTTTTATCACTTTCAACTGTAATTCTTGCCCTAAATGCCCAAATAAACTTTGAATCCCCATTAAATTCATTTTGATCCAATCCCTTGGGATTTGTTCCATCTTCTTGACTTGATTTTCAACCTAACCTTTTACTTGCTATTATCAAACTAGAATCTCAAAAGTGACCAAACTAGCAAATAAGGTAGGCAATACCTATCAAATGATTCATCACTAAGAGGATCAAAAGTGGGAAATGAAATTGCTCCTCTAAGACATACAAAGCCAAAATAACTCTCTCCAAGAGCAATCTCTTGAATAGGTCCATGTTGAACTCATGTCCAACCCAAGTGTAGGTTCCTTGGTCTTCTAGTCAAAACCTCATCAAAGAGTAACTATATCAAGAAATTTCTAGCCTCACCCGAATTTGATATGGGTGTGTAACTTATCGTCTCATGCCAAATGAACTCTAATACAACATGCAATAACTAAAATCTTACAAGAAAATGATCACACCACTCATCTATAATATTATCACAAATCACTACCAAAGCTCCAACTTTAGACTCAAGAACTCTTCATGATGCCATAACCTACATATCCTTGAAAAAAGATCATATTTCTCCAACTAACTTATTCTCTCCTAAGAGCACCTATATCATGTCAAAACTCTAATGCACAATCAACAGTCCACCATGCACAATGACATCCATCCTATAAACAAGGATGATTCATTATAACTATCACCCAAACTAGAGATTCCAAGAGCTTTGCATGGTATGAAGATGTTAACACCTGCAAATCACATGAAGATAAGAATCTTCTATCAATAGAACTCAAGATGTCAAATAACTCTCACTACATAAAACAAATAGGATCCAAGGGCTTCTCCATGGCACAAACAATCACAAAAAAAGATCATTTATCACCAAATGATGAAGCCACATCATTGTTAAAGATCCCACTAAACTATGATATTGAGCTACACATGACATCACAATTTCATCTCCTAAATAAAGATCGCCCATTGTTTACATACTCAATTGCAACACCAACTCCTCTAGAGGATAAGGTAGAACCATGATCTCCAAGACAAGAATATAAACACCACCTACAATAATTAATCAATAAACACCAACAACTTGTTGCAAGTATGAGTAGTTGGTGTTGTCATTGATGTCAACAAGCCTGTGTTGTCATTGATATCTATTGTTGGATGAGATTGTTGAAAGAGTGTTGAGCAGTTGTATGTTATCCATGCTTTGATTAGTTGCATTATGTTGTCATTAGTAAAGCTACTAGTGTCAACCTCTAGTGTTGCTTTGATAAGCTTCTGTTTATGGATGAAGAAGTAGTAAAGATGATAAGGATGTGTCTCTAGTGCTTGGTTTCCAAGTGTTTTTGAGAAAATTTGATAAAAAGAGGAAACAGTGTGTTGCAGTGGTGTTCTGGGTTGCGGAGTTGTGTTCTTATGTTGCTCCCCATTTCTTCTAGGTTGAAGATCTACTTGTGCGATTTGAATATGTTGATGAGAGGTGTTATAATCAAGAGTTGGTGTGCTGGATCATCATATAGAAAAAGTTACGCTCACCAATGTGTGAACTGTGCATTATAGAGGTGTTTGTGATAAATGTTTATGCTTTGCGTTTCTCCATAGTTATGTTTTAGATCTTGTGAATTTGGAGTGTTGATGGTGTTGATATCTTTGTTCAACCAAGTTGGTTTGTGGTTTGGTGCTTTTGAAGTCAGTTTTTCAAGTAACAATGTATGGCAGAGTTGTCTGAGTGTACTGGGTGTGTACATTCTTTAGGTGGAAGTTGTTGCGAAGGAGTTTGATGGATTTCAGGGTGTTCGGGGAATACCCTAGATCATGTTTAAGCATGGTGTGTGGTTCACAAGTCCTCCTTGGGTTTGAGGAAGCGTGTATTTAAAAGTTTAATAGTGTTTGCATGGGTAACGACCGATCTGGTGTTTACACCAATTGCAATGAATAAATATTGTTTATAGAAGCGTGTGGTTGAGTGGGGTTGTAGATTTGGGTCCCAATTAAGATGTGATGTGGTCTACTTTCACTTCTATCTGCCATGAAAGTGTTTTGGCATCGACTTAATTTGAATTTGTATGGTTGATGTGCATGGGCGACCTTGGAGAAGGGTTTCAAGGTTGAAGACGGTATAAGTATGAGTTGAACTGTTGAAGGATGCAAAGATAGATGCGAGAGATGTGAATGATGTAAAGCACAGTGTGTGAGAGTGCAAAATTTAGTAATGCAGTGCGAGCTTTCACGTGTTAGTTTACTAGATGCAATGAGCAAAAGGTGGCTACAATTCTTTAATCAAACTGCAAAAGTGTTGATATCATTATGGTGGATTCTTTGTTGCATTGAGATGCTTTTCTCTGTGTAACATTCCTTCTCTATCTTCTTTTCTATTCTGATAGTGATCCTTTCTTCTTTGGGCAGTGAGCCATTCAACAGTGAGCCCTATTGTATTCAGTGTTGATATTACTTATATTGTGAGCTAATCCTCATTGTGGTTTTTCCCTTCTTGGGTTTTCCACATAAATCTAGTGTTCTCTTGTGTATGGTGTTTAGTTGTTTCAGTTTTAGTTATTTAGTTTTCATGCTAAATCATCATAACAGATTAAAGGGTTTAATGAATGAATGTGGATTTGAATGTGTATGAGGGTTTTGAAGGTTTAAGGTACAACTGATTCACCCCCCCCCCCCTCAGTTGTCTTGTGCATTTAACACAACAATCCATCGAAATAAACAATCATGTCGTGTCCAAGCTCTAAGCATAAAAGGAACCTCCATGATACCATGATCTCCACCCAATATACCTACATTAACAACCATGTTGTGTCAAAGCTCCAAGCATACAAGGAACCTCCATTACACCATGATAATAACCCAATGTTACTACATCAAACTCCCATTGAGTCTTACATACATAAGTGAGTTGGGTGAGATGGATGGAGTGAAAAAAATGTTTGATGGATGGAAGAGAGTGGCAATGCCAATAATGGAGACTTTGAGACTATCCTTTTCAGTACTACTAACATCAAAGGCAACTTGCACGTCCTTAATGGCTTGACAAGATGACTTAGTAGAGGTGACAAGGGGGGGCATACCCTAACCCAAGGCAGGCGGTATGGAAGGATGATGTATGGATATCCTCAGTGGGGTCAGGATGAAAGAGTGGATTATCATACATATCTTGGTCAAACATGGGGTTGTCATGGACATGAAAAGTTTGAGCAGAAGCGGATAGGGTAAAAGTAGATGTATCATCAGGATCCCAAAAGGTTTCGATCCAAGCACAACCATCTATCTATGTTCCTTCTTAAGCTATCTTGACATCATTATTTGAATCTTGGACCTTCTCAAAAACATTAGCATTGTCGTTCACCAGAAGATTATTCACACTATATTCTCCACATCCCTCATCATGGACTTGGACCTTGGAATTTGATGGTGTAGTAAATGGAGTGGGTGACATGGTTAGTGAAGATGGATCAATGTAGCAGGATGATGAAGCTTCTTGGTTGAAAGGAACTTGGAATTGAGTAGTCCCTCTTAGATTGCTGCAATATTGGAAGGGATTTGGATCACCTGCGACTGTAATTTCAGTACCTTCATGAGGAAACTTAAGGCATTGGTGATATGTGGATGGGACAACCTTCATGGTATGAATCCATGGTCGGCCTAGGAGAAGGTTGTATGGAAGATCAAGGTCCAAGACTTGGAAAGTAATGCCCATGACTGCGGGTCCAACTTGAATAGGAAGTGTGATAATTCCTTTAGAGGATCATTATTCATCGTCATATGCTTTGATAACAATGCTTTTAGTAGTGTATACACATGCTTCTGAGAAGCCCAACATCTTAACCAATTTTAAGGTACAAATATTCGACCCCACTACACCGTCTACCAGGACTCGTCTGACTTTGGTTTTATGGACAAGGACTTCAAGGTGTAAAGGGTCGTTATGGTTTGTTTTTTCGGTCGAATAGTCTTGTTCAGAAAAGGTGGCATGATGGGAATTGGTTAAATAGCCTACCATCTCCTGGAAACAATTGACATCAAGATCGGTGGGTATGGTTGTGTCTTGCAAGGCTTTGTCAAGAATGGCCCGATGATCAGGTGAGATACACAATAACTCTAGGATAAAGATCTGTGCGGGAGTCTTCCCCAATTGATCAAGCAAGTTGTATTGGGATTTTGGTGGTTTTTGTCATTCGGCGAGTGTTAATAGCACATTCAAGAGGTTTCTTAATGGTAATGGTGTTGACATATTCATCGGCAACTTGAATGTGATTTATGGTAGTGGTGTGACCATAGTCATATTTGTAATTGGTGTAATTGGCTGAATTGTTATTGGTCTTATTGCTTGAAATGGAGGTATTCCCTTTTCCATGATCATGTAAAGGATCGGTGAAAACTTTATGATCGCTATTTGAAGATTGTTGTTGTCCGTTGAGTTCAATGGTGCCATTTTCCACAAGGTCTTGTATGATTTTCTTTAGTTGTTGACACTGTGATAAGTTATGTCCTTTGGTTCGATGGTAATCACAAAAGGCGTTGTCATCCCACCAAGATGGTTTAAACTGTCCAGGATCATATTTTTTTGGTTCAAGAAGTTTTATGGCATTATTGTTGCAAAAGTTGTTTAAAGACTAATTCAATCAGCTCCCCTAAAGGAGTGTACTGACGTTTTGTTGAAAACTTCCTTTGGGTTCTTGGTTGTTGTGTGTTTTGGACAACATTGGCAGTTTGGTTAGGCATTCTTGGTGTATTGTTGGATGTGTTAGGTCCTCTAAGTGTAATAGTAGGACCTGTATATACGGTCTTAGCATCGACAACTCCATCATTAGTCACATTCTTATTTCAGGCCCAATATTTGCTCTTGTCATTTGAGGTGTTTTGCGTGTTGGTGTTCTTGTTGGGCATCTTGATTTCTCCTTTGTCAATTAAAGCCTTTTCCAAGATAATGCCTTTTTCCACTAGATCGACAAAGGATGTGCAACACTGCATTCTTAGCTCATGTCTCAAATGGGAGTTGAGGTTCTCTATGAAAATGTCAACCTTTTATTTTTTTGGTATCTTGACTGGGCATCGACTAGCCAAACTTCTCCATTGATGGAAGAAGGTGGAAAATTTTTCTCCTTCGTCTTGTGTAGTATGACATAAGGTGGCAATCATTATTTAATTGTCTATGTTGAATGCGAAGTGCTCCACAAACTTGTTTTCTAGTTCTCCCCATATTCTTATGCCAATCGGTAATCGTGAGAACCATTCAAGTGCTATGCCCGTAAGACTTCTTCGAAAAAGTCTCATTAGGTACGTAGGGTCATATGCAATGTTTGTACAAGTCATGCAAAATTCTCTTATGCATTCAAGTGGATTTCTCTTCCCTTTGTACTTAGGGAAGTTTGGTATGACATAACTATGTGGGAAGGGTGGCATGTATGGACTCCTGTCAAAAGGATAAGGACATAAGTCCTAGGTAGAGAAGGTCTTTTTGTTGGACATTTGCATATTTTCCATTTGTTTTTGCAAGGCCAACATTTGAGTTTTTAGGACATCCACTTGAGTCAACGATGGGTCTTGCATTTGAGAACTCATGTGGGTCTTTTGGAGTCCAAAGTTGTGGGACGGGTTTTGAATAGGTGTATGTGTTAGTGACAGGTTTTGGTTTTATGTTTGGGACATGTATGTGTATGATGGATTTTGATTTGGTATGTTTTGGTTTGGTGTTGGGATATGAGTGTTATGAAGTGAATTGGATGGTATATGCCATGAGTTTGTAAAATTTTGACCGTGGATTTTGGTTGCCATAGTGTGGAAAAGGTCCTTGGTTACCATATTGCATGAAGGAGCTTTGGTTGCCAAGTTGCGTTCCATGTAAAATGGATCCTTGTGTATTGTATTGTGTATGTTGATGAGAGATATGCCCTGGTTGTGATGTGGTGATGTGTTGAGAAGCCCCCATGTTTGGTATAGCATTTGTTGTGTTGATGGTAATTTTAGGCTTCTTGGTTGTATTGTTTGTGCCAAATGGACTTGAGGATGATTCCCCTATGGTTAATGTCATGGGTTGTGTCGTGTTAAAGGCCATTCCTTGAGTCATTCCTTGTGTGCCAAATAAGGGGGTGTGAATTTTTGCTGCATCTTTTGTAGTTACTCCTAATGACATAGATGTATTAGCTTGTAGGATAGAGCCACTAGAGACAGTTGTATTGGGTCCTTGAGTTTGGTTGATTGGTGTGGATGATGCTCGTAATGTATCGATGTCAAATCCAGGAGGTAATATGGCACATTTTATTAACAGTTCGGCTAAGTAACGTTGATGGTCATGTGCCAAAAACTCATCCACAAAAGAGGCAAATTTAGGATCTTGTGTGGCAACCTCTATTTATTCTATGGCAATGTTTCCACTTGGGTCTCTAGTGAATTTTTTTTCAAATAGAGCTTTGTATGGTCTAGGTGTCTCATGAGATGAGGTATCAATTGGGTTTCCAAAATCATTGTCTTGTGGGATGTCCATTTATTTTATTTTCCTTCGCAACCTAGTTTCAACCACATAAGACTTGCAAAAAGGAAAGTGGATATGAGGATGATGTGGCACAATGTCTAAGATGACTATGCAAAGGTATGCCTAAGGATGACCAATGTATGACTAAAACCAACGTTATGCAATTATAGGGTATGCCTAGAAATGATACCAAGTATTGGATTCAAAGTGACAAGATGTCAAGATGGCAATGGAAGGGTGTCACAATGAGGTCCAAGCTATGTTAATGTTTATGCAAGATGAGTATATTTTTGAATTTTTCAAATGACGTCTAAGGATGATGTCAAGACAAGGAACCAAAGTGACAATAGTCAAATTTCAAGAATGCCACAATGAGATCAAAGTCTTGAGCAATGCTTAAGGTATGCCAAGTGAAATGCAAGTGTGCTAAGGATGATGGGTGAAAATGGCAATATGACCTAGGATGATGACTAAAAGTATGATTATTAAGCACCTTGTGGCAAGGCCAAAGTAAGGTTTCCTAATCAAACTAGGATAGCCAAGGTTATGAATCTAGTTTATCAAGACTTCAATGGTGGCAATGACTAAATGAAAAAGTTTGACAAAGGTGGTCTCAAACTAGCCTTGTGAGTTGAGGGCCAACCTAAATGATAAAAGACTAAGGTGATGAAAAGAGGTTGACGTCAAGACAAATCTGATTTGGTCACTATGGACTATTCTCAAGTCTGATAAGCTTCCAAAGCTAAGGTCTATAGCAAGGTGAATGCAAGCTAAAGGATGTCCTAATGTTTTACCTAAGGTCAATGCAAGGTATGCAATGATGGATGAATGAATGGATGATGGATGACAATTCTCGAAATTTTGTGAGTGTATGATCAAAGGACCAGGTAATGCTTAGGATTGATAAAAAAAATGGATTTGTTTCAGTTTCCCCTAAATGTTTTGGTTACATGCACAATTACATCATTTTAGGTCTCATTTGCGGTGAATGACAGTCAATTGTGGCTTTCTGGAAGTTACAAATGTGGTTTTCTATGTCACGGTTGCGGTTAATGACAATCAATTGTGATTCATAGTGTTGTTTGCATGGTTTTGACTGAATTTTGACCAAATTTGAGGTGATTTTGTGAAGTTTGGATTTGGAAAACACAACAAACAATTGAAAACACTTGTCTTTGTCTAGTTTGAATGTGTAAAAATGTTTAAATGTGTAAGAAGACAGTTATAGACATGCACAACCTAAGCTTCTCAAGAGATACCACTTGCTAGATCCCCACTTGGATTTCTCCAGCCAACCAAACAAGGTGGTTAGCTAGAGACTTGATGGCACTGGCTCCCCCTTACACGACACTCACTTTTCGGGCACATCAAGTCTCAATTCCCCAAAGAGGAATTTTTTCCTCTACACATGAATGGTGAAGACATGGGCGACTTCAGAATGATCGTTCTTGTGCTAGCAAGTGAGGCATTTTTGCCACTAAAACAAAGTTTCTTAGTGAATACTTGGGGACATGGAACCTTGTGAGCATCCAACAAGCCACTTAAGGCTTTAATCACCATACTAGGGGCTCTTATACTTTTTATGATAGTACACCATTCTGAATGACACTATATAGCTAAGGCGTACATACCATGAGGACTTGATAGTTTAGTCTTATCCTTTTATATACCTACCAAAGCAAAAAAACTGGTTGGATTCGTTCCCTCTTGTGAGGTAGGCCCCTCTAAAGGTAACAAAAGCAAGACAAGTATGTTGTTTTTGATCTCCAAGGTTGCACGAAGCGTGAGGAGAGAGCATACATAACACCTTTATCTCACACTCGCATGATGTTCATTTTAAGTCCAAAACCAAATGTGTGGATGATTATACAAAATGCTAAAAGATGTTTTTGATTCTCAAGATCACCAAATGGTGCGAGAGAAGAGCATACACACCTAGAAACAAGATGCAAACCACAAGACAATGAAGACACTTGTTCTTTTTAATCCTCAAAGCAATATGTGAAAAAGACACTTGATGCAAGGTTAATTTCAGACCAATGAGTGAATATGCAAGTTCTTTTTAACCAATGAGTGAAATGCAAATTAAGGTAAATTTTAAGCCCAATGATGTGTGAATGCAAGGTTAATTTTAATCCAATGAGTGAATGAAAAGAAGATAAGATAGATTGATTATCAATGTTTAAATTATATGTCTTATTTCCACCTATTCTACATGCTAGAAATAAAATGTTAGTAACAAAAAACTCCTAAGCTATGGGATGCCAAAGATCTAAATTGAAAATTTTGACTAAAACCCTAAATTTCAAAGATCCAATTTTCTGATTTTTGTCTAATTATTTTCCATCCAAATTAAAAATATAAAGAATAGACCCCTATTAGAATTCAAAGAATTTTCTGAAAATATAATTTTTTTAGAAAAATTCTTTGATTTTCTCACAAAATTAATTTTTCATAAAAAATCATAATTTTTTTATAAAAAATCCAAAACAAATCTAAAAAATCTGATTTTTTTACTGAAAGATGTTGACATCATCATAAACCTGCAATTTTTTTTTTGCGAAAATATATACAATTGTTTGTGAGATATAATCAAATCTTTTAAAACCCTAATTTTCAATGATCTGATTTTTGTCTAATTATTTTTCATCCAAATTAAAAACATAAAGAACATAACCTTATTATAATTCAGAGAGATTTCCAGAAATATAAACATATCCAATTTTTTTGCTAATTTGCTCTCAAAATTAATTTTTCATGAATAATAATAAAAAAATATGAATAATTAAAAACAAATCCAAAAAATTTGATTTTTGGCCTAAAGGCTCTTGATATTGTCCCCAATTTGCAAAAGCAATTTTGTGAAAAAATATGCAGTTGTTTGAGAGATATGGTCAAATCTTTCCAAACCCTAGGTTTGTGTCTCCAACCCTAGCTGCAAAATGTAAGTCTCAAAATTTTGCACAAAATAACAATATAAGATTAAGAAAATCTGCAAAAATTCATTTCACGTCAGGTTCACCAATGTAATCAGGGCTAAAATTATCAAGGTTAGGCAATAATGTATGTAAATAAAACCCCAATAAACAATGAAGCACAAATAAGACATAAAAATATGGAACAATTTTACCAAAAGTCTTCATACCACCATTGATTCACCTTCATTGTACTTCTCCATTTTGCTTGAATAAGATAATTGCCCTTAGATTTTTGAGTATGCAAATAATAGCCTATGATAATGAATAAGCAAAATATTGAAGATTCTCAATGACTATAGATGCACTTGACTTGATAGTAGACTTGATAGCAAGATATCATAAGCTTGTAGATTGTAGATAGCAAGAGGTTGATGAAAAATGACAATGGCAAGGTCTTTTATAGGAAAGACAAGTTTGAATGAAAGGTTAAGATTGAATGCCAATAATCAATTGCCAAGAATGAAAGATGTAGCATGGACTAGGGTTAGGGGAAATGATAAGGATTTGATGGTCAAGATTAAATTATAAATAATTTAATCAAGGGTGGAGATTAATTGAGACATGGATAGATAAGGACTTGATGTGGAAGATAAGATTGTCACAGATAAAGAGATTAGAGGAAATTAAATAATAATAATATTTAATCTAGGTGGCCAATGAATAATTAAATAATTAAAATAATTATTTAACTATAGAGGAATGCGACAAAGAGAATCTTTTGAATTAAATAATGTTTTAACTCAAAATTCAAGAGAGTAGACCAAATTAAATAAGTTTTATTTATTTAATTTATGAGAGAAGAGACTAATGAATAATTAAATAATTAAAATAATTATTTAATTATAGTGAAAAGTGGATGAAAATTAAATAAATAAGAATATTTAATTAATCAAAGAGGAATAAAAATAGAAATAAATTAATTAAATAATTAAAATTATTTAATTAATAGAAGACATATGAAATTAGAAAATAATTAAATAATTAAAATTATTTAATTATCAAAGGCAACAGAGGAAATGATGGAGAATTTAGAAGTCGCGAGACTAGGATAATTTTTAGTGTCTACAATATGATTTCAAATTTGAAGTCTCAGTTGTCAACACAGTTTGAGATGAAAGATCTAGGTGTAGCTAGGTGCATTCCGGGGATGGAGATCACGAGAGACAGAGCTAACAGAAAGCTTTGGTTAAGCCAGAGCAAGTATGTGAACTCAATGTTGGAGAAATTCAACATGGCAGATTATAGATAGTTAGTTTTTCCGATGATGCAGAGGATAAAACTTTATGCGAATGATTGTCCAAAATCTCCTACTGAGATGGAGGACATGACTAGAGTACCATATGTGAGTGTTGTAGGTAGTTAATGCATTCCATGGCCTATACGAGGCCAAACATTTCCCAAGTAGTAGGAGTCCTTAGTCATTTTATGACTAATCTTGGATGAATACATTGGGATGCAGTTAACAGAGTGTTCAAGCACTTGCAGGGTACTTCTGAGTATGCCCTATATTTTCATGGTTATCCTACTAGACCTCAGCATCATGTGGGTATTCATGGATATGTGGATTCAAATTGGGTAGGTGACATTGATAACAGAAGATCCACCAAAGGTTATGTGTTTATGATGTTTGGTGGTGCTATCAATTGGATGAGTAAGCAACGGGCTATAGTTTCTTTGTCCACAATAGAAGCAAAGTACATGGTAGCTACTCATGCTTGTAAGGAATCCATTTGGATTAAGAGATTGTGTTTTGATATTGGTTTATATGCATGACATATTACTATATGTTTTGATAGTCAAAGTGCCATTTTTTAGCAAAGAACCCTACCTTCCATGCTAGAACAAAGCACATTGATGTCCAATATCATTTTGTTTATGATATGGTAGCAGATGGAAAGGTGAAATTGGAGAAGGTTAACACTATGGCGAATGTTGCAGATACACTGACCAGGGATAACTTTAAGAACCCCCCTTAGAGATGGTGTAAAAACCTAGAGAATCTTGTATACTTCCCAAAAAAATATTAATTTTATTAGCGATTACTTCATTTTTCAAGAAAAAAATCTCAATTGGGAAATATTTTGTAATCGCTAAAAGTCTGTGGAAAATCCTAGTGAATTGTAATTTTTTTTAAACCAATAAAATATTTTCATTGACAATTAAAACCTTTTTTTAAACCATTAAATAATATTTTCATTAGCGAATTAAACCTATTTTCAAACCCATAAAATATTTATGTGGGCAAATTAAACCTGTTTTCAAAACAAAACAATACTTTTTTAGCAATTAAAACATGTTTTCAAACCCAAAAAATTATTTTCATTAGAATTAAACCTATTTTTAAACCAATAAAAAAATCATTGGCAAATTAAACATAATTTCAAACCAATAAAAAAATTTAATGATGAAATAAACTGGTATGCCAATAAATAATCATAGCGTGGGTGACGAAAATATCAAATGCTATATATTATTCTATTCCGAGACAAATTTTCCACACATCCAAATTCCTTCATAAAGTGTCCAGAATGGGGAAAGTGTCAACATATTTATTATATGTTCTTAAGTAAAGTGCTATGTCTGAAGCCAGAGGTCAACACAAATTAATAGAACTGACAATTGTTCGATGAATGTTTGATGGATGATTGTAGTTGCATTCTGGAAAAAAATTATGAAGCATTAGACTTGTGAATTCAAACCTCTGAAATAACCCTAGAACTATTAGATTTCTAAATATCAATGGTTGACCTTTTATTACTTATTAAATCACTTAAAGTCATGACACCCAAAATAATATTTTATCATTGACTAGCTACTGACAATTGAAGGTCGCTTAAGAGTTATGACTTAAGCCTTTGAAGTCATCATGGTGATCGACCCCTTAGGTGATTACCAATTTTGTGGAGTATCAAAGACTCTAATATCTCCTAAGTCTAGTGATAAATATTTTCTCAGAAAAATCAATAGTTGAGATTGACAATTAATGATTGGGTGGTTCCTGCACACCTGCATTGCTCAAAAGGCGATTTCATTAGTTTTCCATGGTAATGTAGGATTGTGACATTTGTCCTCGGTGGGACCAAGCTCATGGTTAATTGTCTAAAAGGAATCAATGGTCAACACTAAGTTCATCAAAGATCAACAATTATCGAAAGATTGGAGATTGTAAAGGCTCTGATAGGATTAAAATACAAAATGTGAAAAGTGAAAATGTGATATAATCGTTCAATGAATGTTCGATGGATGGTTGTAGTTGCGTTTCGGAAGCAAATTCCTGAAGCACTAGACTTATGAATTCAAACCTCCGAAATAACGCTAGAATCGTTAGATTTTAAAATATCAATGGTTGACGTTTTATTATTTATTAAATCACTTAAAGTTGTGACTCAATGTTTTTGAAATAATATTTTCACATTAAGTGGTGAACAAGATGTTCAAGTGTTGAGTATTGATGTCTTTGTTATATATATACTTCACCAACTTGATGTTCTTCATATCATTTATAATATATTTGGCTTTGCTTTCTTTCTTCACTATTCACAATTTCACTGTGATATTATGGAGTCTTCATGGCATGTCATGCTACCCAAATGTTTTTGGGAGAAAAGAAGCAATGACACATACAATAGAGGAAAGCTAGGTATGGATTTTACTATTCCTTGTGTGCAGGTTGAGGAGGCTATAAGAATAATTATGGGTAGGGAATGGCTTCAAAACAACCCCCGTGCTCTATTTTCTAAAGTAGCTTCTACTTTCTTGTCCAATTGCATGGAATTTTTTTTGGATAAAGATTTGGTGAAGACGCTGAAAATACATTATTTGTTGCCTTTCATTTACTCTATTTCTTCATTGGAGTTGACACTTGAGCATTACAATTTTGAATGTGGGTTAGGACCTGTTGGTGGAATCTTTCCCAAAGTTGAACTGGCTGCTTCTACAGTGAAAACTCTTTCCCTAGTTGTTATGAGGTGTGGTCTAGTGTGTGATACAATAATTGAATCATTACTTAGTCTAGAGTTTTGGAGAAAGGATTGAGGTGATTCCCTTTTCTTCTTTGCTCTTAATTTCTTTAATTCAATTCACCTCCTGCTCAGACACCCGGTTGAGGGCCTCTACTATTGTCACATAATTTTTTAGTAATGAATTGTGTCTATATTTTATTGTACAACTCTTATAATATGTATTTTATGACTGGTTTTTTTGGCCAAGCTGGCTATGTACTTCAATCTTTAGCTACTTAAATTAAATTACTTTTCATGGCTCCATTCTTGTAAATCCTTTTTTCTTTGTTCGATATAAAAATTTGGCTTTTAAGACTAATTACCAACATATAATTCTGATCATAAGAGCGAAATTTATTGTGACTTATTAGTGAATATTGATAATGATTAAGCTACAACAAGCCATTTAATTCTCTCTTTTCAATGCTTTGAAGTACTCTACCTGCCAATTAATTCTCAATCTTTTTATCGTTTTCCACATATCCACCAGATTTTCTTTCATTAAAGAAAGTGTGGTTGTGGTACCACGGATTAACGCCATATGTACATACAAAGTGAATGAAATGTTTGATTTGATAACTTGATACTGAAAATGGTAGAAATTATGGCACGTGTTTTCTTTTTATCAATTTTTGCATATTCGTCTGATTGTCTTTCTTTGAAGAAAATATGGTTGTGGTATTGCAGATTAATGCCATATGTACATCTGAAGCGAGTGATTGATAACTTGATATTGAAAACTGCATGATGTACTGTACATCATGATGTCATTAATCCAGTGATGAATTAAAATAATATTTGTAATGATTTCATATCATTTGAGTGGAGTGCTTGAAAGCTTTTCAACTTGAGGCATAGTGTGCATATAGCTAGATGTCAATCAAAATAAATATTGTTAGTGTAAGTGGATCTCACACCATTGAAGTTGGTTACTTGTTAGTGCAAAAATAACAGTTATACCTCGCATAACTCATGAGTAAATAGGGATCATGATGGTGAGCTAAGAGCTCATAAATGGCCAATAAATAGGGATAGTGACTTAGCGAGAACAACTGAAATAATTCAATGAAGGCTTTACTATTGAGTGCAATGTTTTGAATTCTCATAAGGGTTTTCATTTTGCAAGGTTAATAAGGAATAAGACGATGTGGTATTATTGGGGATACTCTAAATTCTCCTACCTCTAGTTATGTAGTTACAGAGTAAAAGACCGATTTCCTTCAAGTTTAGAATGGGTGGAATTGGAAAGAAGTTGATCTAGTTTACCTGGCTTCTAAGATATGTTTTAAACTAGGATGAGGAGCTCTGATAGAGATAAGTGATTTCACAAAGAGTAAACTCACATAAGTATTTAAATCTTGTTTGCATTCAAAGCTGACAACTTCTCATACTCCATTTTGACAAAGGCCCTCAAAGAGAAATTGTGGACTTTCATACTCATTATGTGCTTCCTAAAGATGGTGGTAGCAAATTTACTACCCCTTATCTTTTGCATAATTCTAGTTGGTAACTAGGATAGGTACATTTTCTATCTTTATAGTTCCCATTTCCCAAGTATGGTAGGAAAGCCCTATTGATTCTCAAAGTTATTTGTTTGGTAATATGGTTTGGATCCCATAGCCACCACTACCATCTTGGAATCAACTGTGCTATTTTGGGTTGTTCTGGTGGGTCATATTGAGCATATTATAAATGTAGAAGTATATTTGAGATCCCAAGATCCAAACCATGGTCGACAAGCCCCATGGTTTGAGAATATGGTTTGTATTCCATTGCCACAAGTAGCAACTTGGAATCAAGTGTGTCTAATGTAAAGTGACATATGTCATTTATACAAAACAAGAGCTTGCATGCTCTACTCATATTTAAAAAGCTATGTAATAATGTAACCTTGTAATTCAGTTGTGATGCAGGAGCATCCATGGCTTAATGGCAATCCTATGTCACCAAAAAATGAGATTTATTATTTTAATTAATTGTAATTTTGGTGTGGCTTGAATTTCATGTTTGTTTAATGAAATTCATATTTTTTTTTTTGTGAATTTGGATGTCATTTCATGTTGCAAGTTAAATTTGAAATTTGGAGCAATTTGAATAAAGGGAGGAAGTGGAGAAAATGCTTTAAAAGAAAAAATCCAGAAAAAAAAAGTATGGGTGTGGGGTCTTGAGAAGCTTCCAATTTATTATGTAACTCCAAATTTTAAATTTCAAGATTCCTAAAAAATAGGGGACCTGGGAGTGGATGCCTAGTTTGGGAAAATCAGCTTTTTCCTTTATTTCATGAAAGTGGGAAAAACAATTAAAGCATGCTTCCACTCACAACTAATTGTGGAATTGGAAAGGATTATTTTATTCAATATTTTAATGCATTTTAATTATTTTAGAGACATCCAAGATTTGGGCATTGATTTTTGGGAGATTCCTTTGGAATGGAAGCAAAATTCTCAAAAATGAAATTTCATTTGCATTTCATGAAAGCTTGATTTTTTTTTATTGGAAATGAATTTCATTTTTGAAGTTAATTCTTCCAGATAATAGGAGAAGGCAAGGAAGGCGTGGGTTATCTCCAGGAAGGATTCTGAAGAGTGTTATTACATATTGAGAGTTGTTTATAGAGATTTGAAGAATACCAATTGTTGCAGATTTTTGTATTGAAATTGTGCAAGTAGTTTTGTTATTGCAGGTGTTGAGAGAAATTGTTGTGTAGAATTGATTTGCTGCTTCAAATATTTTATTTTTGTATTTTCTTGGAGTCATGTAAGGGCTTGTTGCAACATATTTCTCATTTGGGACTGATTGTAATTTCATTTTCTAGAATTAATTGGAGTTTGGAACCACTAGTTGCAAGTTGCAAACCATAAATTTATATTTGGTGTGAGGATTTATTTTCCTATGAAGTGTTTACCAGTGAGTTGTGAGAGCTTTGTAAATATGATTTCTTTGAATAATTTTTTTTGTTATTTAGCTCTCTACATTAGTGGTATCAGAGCAGAAAGATCTTGAGTGTGTAGCAGACCCCTGAAGAGAGGCAGTTGCACCAGGACTGTGTTATGGGTGTTGAAAAAAATGGATGGGAGAGGAGCCCATCGTGGTAGAGGAAGAGGAAGATGAAATAAATTTGTTAGAAATGATGATTTTAGAGCCTTGAGAAGGCAGGTTGAAACTTTTCAAAATGAGATAAGGAGAGGATTTGCAAGAAATAGAGACCCAAGAAGTGAAGATGAAAGTACAAAGAATGCAAGTTTAGATACTGAGCAAAGAGAAGAAATTGTAGCAGTTGCAAATGAACCACTATTGAAAGCTTTGACAAAAATGGGAAAGAGACCCAAAATGGATGTACTTACCTTTAACGAAAGTTTAAACCCAGAAGAATTAATAGATTGGTTGAATGAGATTTAGGAGTATTTTGAATTTGAAGAGATAGAGGATCCAGACAAAGTAAGATATGAAAAAACAAGGTTGAAAGGACATGCCTCCATATGGTGGAGAGAGAGATTCAATTAGAAAGGGGAAGAAGAGGAAAATAAAAGATTAACATATGAGATAAAATGGTGAATAAACTTAAAAGACAATTTATTCCTATGGATTATGAATTGGACCTGCTCAAGAAAATGCAAGGTTTGAGATAGGGCAGCAAGAGTGTGAAAGAATATACAAAATAATTCCATAGAGTTATTATTAGAACTGGACATTCCGAGGTGACCAAAGAGAAGGTTGCAAGATACATAAATGGGTTGAGACTGAGAATTCAGGAAGAAATGACACTTGTTAGAGTTGTGACAATGGAGGATGCTTATCAAATAGCATTAAAAATAGAAGAAAGAATGAATAGGAGGTTTGAAAATAAGCAAAGAGGAAAGGGAAAAAATAATTTGCAACAGTATGAGGATCGGATTGGAGACACTAAGGGCAGCAAGGAAGAAAGAGGGGAGAGTTCAAATCAGACCCATGATCAAAGTTTCAAGGAAGAGGAAGACCGGGTAGAGGATTTGGAAGAGAAAATTATAAATTAACTTTTTTCAAGTGTGGAGAAGAGGGGCACAAATCATATGAGCATCCTCATGAAGAAAAAAAACCAACGAGAAGGACTGAAAATCAAAATAGGGCAGCAAATGTGAATATAGAAGATGCAGGATCATCACATTCCCAAAGAAGTAGAAGATGGTGAAACTTTAATGGCTAGGAGAACAATGTTAAATGAAGATGATAGATCCATTCAAAGGAGAAGTTTATTTAGGACAAGATGCAAGTGTGAAGGAAAGACATGTAATGACATTATTGATAGTGGAAGCACAAACAATCTTGTGTCTGATGAAATGGTAAGAAAATTGCAACTAGAAAGGAAGAAGCACCCAAATCCATATCAAATAGCATGGATACAAGATGACAAGAATATTTTGATCAGCAAACAAAGTGAGGTAAAATTTAAGATAGGAGGCTATTGTGATGAAGTTTTATGTGATATTATCCTAATGGATGCTTGTCATATTCTTCGAGGAAGACATTGGCAATTTGACAGGAAGGCGGTGCACGATGGTTATGCCAACATGTACACATTGATGAAGGATGGAGTGAAACACAAATTGAAGCCATTGAAAGAAGAAATGGGTAAGGTTTGCAAAAATTCAAGGTCTTGTTTGGTTGATGAAATCAAAGTTTTAAATGGTTTGAAGAAAGAATATGTTGGCTTTGTTAACATTAACTATGATGAAGATGAGAAAGGCAATTTGTTCACTTATATTGAAGAAGAAATCTCAGGTGAAATGAAGGTAGCAGCAGAGGGAAAGGTAAAATCTGATTTTATTATTTCTTTTAATGAGAGAGAGAGTGAAGAAGTAGATAAGTTAGTTGCAGCAGAAATTTCTTTTGATAAAGTTGAATTGGAAAAGTTGAATTTGAAGGTTAATGAAGAGTTTCTTGAAGAGTACTTGTTGGAGAACAATGGAAGTGAAAATGTCTTGATTGGTGGGCATGATTCCTTGTCATGTAATGAGGAAATTAAGTCTTTTGATGATAGTACTAATGCTGTTTTGAGTGAAGGAAAACAAGTTTCAACAATATCATGCCTTTCAGAAGGCATTGAAACAATGGAATTTCATAAGGAAACATAGTTGAAGGAGGTGGAAAAGGTGGAACAACGAATGGGGCAAATAAATACATTTTTTTTGATGAAGGAGGAGGTATAATTTTAATTGTTAGTTCTGATTTTGATGAAGTATATTGGTGGGACAATAGATTTGATGCTTTGAATTACATGATGGGTAGTAGAAGAAGGATGAAGCATGGTAATGTTGTAAGTTTGCAGAAAGTGGTGCATAGAAATATTTCAGTGGACAAGGCAATGAGGTGGATCCAAGATATACATGAGGTCTACAAATGTTTCTGAATGCAAATCATGGAACATTTCTTTCTACCATGGGTGTTTGATGCAAGAGCATCCATGGCTTAGTGACAATCCTGTGTCACCAAAAAATGAGATTTATTATTTTAATTAATTGTAATTTTTGGTGTGACTTGAATTTCAAGTTTGTTTAATGAAATTCATAATTTTTGTTGTGAATTTGGATGTCATTTCATGTTGCAAGATAAATTTAAAATTTGGAGCAATTTGAATAAAGGGAGGAAGTGGAGAAAATGCTTTAAAAACTAAAATCCAGAAAAAGAAAGTATGGGTGTGGGGTCTTGAGAGGCTTCCAATTTATTATGTAACTCCAAATTTTAAATTTCAATATTCCCAAAAGAATAGGGGACCTAAGAGTGGATGCCTAGTTTTGGAAAATCGACTTTTTCCTTTATTTAATGAAAGTGGGAAAAGCAATTAAAGCATGCTTCCACTCACAACTAATTGTGGAATTGGAAAGGATTATTTGATTCAATATTTTAATAAATTTTAATTATTTTGGAGACATCCAAGATTTGGGCATTGATTTTTGGGAGATTCCTTTGGAATGGAAGCAAAATTCTCGGAAATGAAATTTCATTTGCATTTCATGAAAGCTTATTTTTTTTTATTGGAAATGAATTTCATTTTTGAAGTTAATTCTTCCAGATAATAGGAGAAGGCAAAGGAAGGCACAGGTTATCTCCAAGAAGGATTTTGAAGAGTGTTATTGCAGATTGGGAGTTGTTTATAGAGATTTGAAGAACACCAATTGTTGCAGATTTTTGTATTGAAATTGTGCAAGTAGTTTTTTTTATTGTAGAGGTTGAGAGAAATTATTGTGTAGAATTGATTTTCTACTACAAATATTTTATTTTTGTATTTTCCTGGAGTCATGTAAGGGCTTGTTGCAGCCTATTTCTCATTTGGGACTGATTGTAATTTCATTTTACAGAATTAATTGGAGTTTGGAACCACTGGTTGCAAGTTGCAAACTAGAAATTTATATTTGGTGTGAGGATTTATTTTCCCGTGAAGTGTTTACTAGTGAGTTGTGAGAGCTTTGTAAATCCGGTTTCTTTGAATAATTTTTCTTCTTCTTTAGCTCTCTACATTAAGTTGTAATAAAATAAGTGGTTGTGTTATTCTTCAGTATTCATTTACAGTAAAGAATTATTTTGTGTGTTCAGTGTCTATTCAAATTATAGAAGTAATTAGCAATAGCATTAATGTTTCTAGTAGTAGCACTTGCACATAAACTTTAAAGGAGGTTCAATGATTACACTGATAGAAAATTCTATGTATGCTAATATATTACAAGTATGTGTTTGTGCATGCATAGGCCACAAGTTGAAAGTTCTAGTTGCATGTGGCTGGATTAAACAATTAATAATAAGTGCTAAATAAATTATAATGGAATGAAATAAACTTAGACAAATCTAGATTTTTTCTTCAAGAAATTAAGTATTATTTATTTATGAAATGTTTGCGTGAAAATTTAAAACATAAAGCAATACAAATGAAAAAGAAAGTTGCCATCAAATTGACAAAAAACACTAAAAATAGAAATAGAATGTTGTAAAATCCATATTTATCTAGCTTTTATGTGATAAGTGAGATTTTGGAGGCTTTAGCCTTTTACCTAGTGCTCACTTAAGAAGAAGATTTTACATGTGCTTAATTAAATGGATTAAGTGAGCCCACACTTTATGGTTCCACGAGTCTATAGATAGTTTTATAAAGGTTAAATTAATTGCCTTGGAACCGCGGAAAGGGGATAGTTGTAAATCAATGTCATAGGTGTCAATCAATGTTTTATTTTTAAAGAGATATTGTGAGTCTGCGAGATGCTTCAAGTAGATATATACACAACTCATAGAAGCATGGAATGAACATGCAGACTTATCTCAATGTCTCCAACGAGTTTCCTAGCGAAGGAAAATCTCATGAGGATTGTGTACATCCTAGCGCACTAAAGTTTAAAACAACTTTAAAACATGTGTTTATTATTTATATCATATATTACTCAATCGTTCGATGAATGTTTGATGGATGATTATAGTTGCATTATAGAATGAAACGCACAAAGCACTAGGCTTGCAAACTTAAACCTTTAGAATCACCCTATAACCATTAGATTTACAAAGATCAACAATTGAGAACTCGTTACCAATGAAGAACAATTGTTTAATTTATTTTTAAGTATCTGTACAAAAATGTAATGTACTGATTGTGTAGTCTGGAGGAAACACGTTGTCATTTAATTCACTTTAATATTAAAAAATAGAAAAATAAGTGAAATTTCTACTGCTAAGTGATTTTATTTATAAAAGTGAGAGGGCTAGCACACATGGATATTTCAAATTGCTCATTGCATTGCACTAGGGAGATTCTGGGTTCTAACAAAGCTAGTCCATGCTTGCCAGTATTAATCTTTTCAAGAATCAAAATTCAGGTAAGTGAAAGACATAATTCCTACGGCTACATTTCATAATTTCTTAAAATCTTATTTTGTCAAACTTTGGGTTTAGCGTTGAGAACTTGAGATACTTAAGAAAAATTAAGGACTTAAGAGGGACTTCACATAGTACAAGCATGTCTACCACCTCTAGTAGATCAGAAATAGTTGTTGGGAAAGGCAAAGAAAAATCAAATAGAAAAATAGATTATGCTGGAGTGCTTAAAACCCCAAGTTTCACTGATGAATGCCATGATATTTATGATCCCTAAATCTATGGTAGGCTTACCTCAAAACTTAGATTTTCATGTGAGAATAAGGCTACAAAGAAAATGCAAATTAATAGTGTTAGTGCACCGCGGGTAAGTGGATTAGGGCGCATAATGTTACATGAGGTTTTCCCTTGCCCAAAATTTATCATGGTCTGTGCCCACAATTATGATGATAACAAAAGAGTAATTTTTAATAAAGATATCAAAGAAGAAATGTTATCCATTTTTGTAGAACAATTTGGAAATGTGATGAGGTTATCAAGAAGAATTTGGAAACGTCCACATTGACCTAGAAAAGCTTGATAGTGATTATGAAGCAGTAGATGAAAGGGATAAAAATAATTTTCTAAATAAAATAGTTCTGGATTGTTAAAAAAACTTATTGAAAAGTAATCATAAGCCTCATTATGATTTTGTAATTTTTAGACCATGGGTTCAGGAAACTATTTCCGTGCTAGCATTTTGCCTCAGACTGGATAGCAATCAAGAAGTGGGTGCAAGCCTCCTTGAAATGGTATGTAATATCCATTATAATGGACAACCTATCAAATATAACTTTCTTGAGCATATTTTAGAATCCATGCATAAACAATTTTTAATGATTAAAGGAGGTTCCACTAAGACATTTAGGTTCACAACCTACTTGTGCTATTTTTTAATTCAAATTTAGTGGAATGTTTCAGACCAACAAGCTTCAAATTCAGCTCTATGAGAATGCTGAGAAAAATAAAATGGCTCTAGTATATGATTGGACCACTAAGATAAGGATGATGATTCTTGAAGGAACTACAATCATTTTGTAGGCTACTTTTTGTCTCCATTGTATCAAACAAATACAAATACTCCAATTCCTAGATTGCTTATGTCTTGTAGAAATTACATTCAACTAGGAAAATAAATACAATTGATTGATTGGTACTTAATGGAAGAATATATTGTGCTAATATTTTATGGATAATGAGTAGATCCGTACAAACTTCCAATACATGTGAGAGAAATGGTTTTTTCATTGTAATATGTAAGGCATATGGAGAGTACTGATATACTATACTTTGGCAATCAACTGAAATAAGACCTTATTTCCTTCTTTACCTTTTTCATGTGAAGGTTTCACACTCGAGAGAAACACATTTACTATGGCACATGATTTTTTGATTTTTTTAAAATTTGATGTTGTTTATCATTGGTAATATGATCCATGTGACACCATTAAATTAATGATTGTGGCCAATAGGAATGCTGCAAGTAGAATTCAACATCAAAGTAAACCATTGCTTGAAAACTTGAGAAAAAAGGATTCTTGGGATGAGATCAAAATAGCAATGGAGAAATTTGTTATTGAGAATGGTATTTCTTTTGAATAATTGTCAGTAGAAATCATGGCATTGCACCAAAAGATAGAAGAAG
>CM021108.1:79589206-79662024 GCA_007115665.2 Sequoiadendron giganteum
TGGAAAAAATATCTTCTTGTTTAAGACAAACATAAAATATAGATCCCATTCCCTACTAAATATCATCTTTAACATTGAAGCAAGAATGGAAAAGAGATAAAAAAATCTTATAACACTATGAAGAAATGATCACTTATCTTTAGGTTTTCATTGACTTGCTATTTGTTAATGCAAGAATGCACGTGTTGTAATTTTGTAACCTAACTACGATCAACTTCAAGGTTCCAATTCCAACTTCCGAATCGAGAGCTCACAAGTTCAGAACTGAAAAAAATGTGTAAGAATAAATCAAAGTTTTGATTATATTTATATCAATCCATATTTGGTGAATTCTCTGATATTTTTAAATGGTATATTAAAAATTTGGTGAATCCCACGTGATTATATACAATGATACATTTAAGTGTTGGGCGAATCAAACCTCGATGGAACACATACGTTGTAATTTTCAAGGTGATTATGGCCCTACGATTAACATGGAGGTGTCATGGTAATTGGCTAAATGTATCCTCAAATGTAATTATTTTTAATGAACTATTAGAAAAAATGGGTCCTCATAAGCAACTATTTGTAAATTTTAATTGGTGAAATGGGTCCTCACACGCAATGAACATTTAATGGAGTTGGCGAAACATGTCCTGATACATAAATATTATTTTTTAATAGTATTGGCGAATATGTAGGTGATTTAATACATGCTTCCAAGATTCCAGGCAAAAATATTAATTAGTCTATTTGAAGCACATAGTTTTTATGGAAAAAATATTACTTAAATATGCCTCATAAAATAAATCGATGCGAATGAAAATGCATTGGACTGATAATTCATGAAATTTGGGTGATTTGGCCACCCTGTTGGTTGTGATTTATTTACCAATTTTGACTTGGCTGATATGTACTATTCGCCAATTGGAAAAGATTCGCCACTAAAAAAATCCCTAGCACTATCATAGCTTTACAAGGGGCTTGCAAGTTTGTTGATATGCCCTCAAAATTCTTCTATTTATTAATTTTTGTGTTACTTGTTTTATTTTCTTAATATTCCCATCATCCAAGCAACATTAATTAATGTTCCTAATTATCATCCATCATCAACTTTATATCCATGGAATGTACATCATCACAATATGATTTATCTGAAGTTATCTTGTATTCTACTTATTACATCTTTTCATCATCCTTTATCTTTTCAAGAGAACTCCCGGTATCCATTTTGCCCAATAGTTCTCTTGAGAGAGCATCACTTCCATCATCACCCCTAAGTGATTGGGGAAACCTGCCACCAAATATTCGCTCCTTCCCATCCTACTCTTTTTTCTTATTTGACATAAGACCACTTAGTTGTGGCATTGTATCAAAAGAGGGACAAAATGTAGACACTTAAATATTTCTCTAGTGTATCTAGTCCTAATTGACCAAACACATCACCTAGACAAGTTTCCTTCACCTAAAGTCTCTCACTTAATTAATAATCCTATAAATTAATTATCACCCTTTTCCATCTCATCTCACAATAAATTAAATAAATAAATATAGTTACACCTATTTTCCACCTCACACATGGCTAAAATAATTAAATTAATTAATTATTTAAATATAACTATATTGCCTCAACCTAAATTCCAAGAATAAAGAGGTCTAAGAACACTTTTCCTTGTGTCTCCAATATTTTATCCACTAAACCTAAGAATAAAAGGCTTCTAAGTACATATGTCCCTTATATCCCTCATGGTTATGTAACTAATTACCAAATTTAGTAAGTCAGTCCTAGCCCTTCACATTCCAAAAACCTCCATCTAAACCCTCCATTCTCTCCTTGATCTTAGAGAAATAATCTTCAACATCCTTCATCGTTGATCTTGCCATCAAATCTCAATCAACCATTATCTCCTCCAAAATTATAAAAAATTTAGGCATTATCTTATTCATTTCATATTCATCAACTTTGAGCTAAGTATATTCTAGAAAAATTGGTACCTTCAACAAAAGAACATCCACATATCAACTAATCACAGGAGAAAATTACTCAACAATTGAGTTTGTGGTAACATTTGATTTGGTTTTTGATGTTATTGTGTTGTTTTGAACTCTTTTGTTGAGATCTATCTAGATTTTTTTTTGGTTTGAATAGGAAACTTTCATGTTTGTTTACTTCCTTTTGCATTTTCAAATCATAGCAGGGTGATCCCACAATACTGGTTTACAATTTTTGGGCAAACTGGACACTAAACTGATTTTTTAAAACTAAATCTTCATTTTTGGGCTCCTATAGTGGCTAAACAGTGAGGAATTTTAAGATGATGAAAACTAGTAATTTGTGACATTTTGTCTATAGATTCTAAATATATTTTTTTCAAAAATTTTGGAATCAGATTGCACTTATTTTTCCATTTCCTTCAAAAACTAGATTTAAAAAAAAACAACATTTTTAAGGAGTGACGCTCACCGTATACAACATAATTTTTTTTGTATGAAGGATAAAATTCTAAATTTTTCAAATTTAGATTTTTTACTATGATATATAGCACTTTAATTTGGTTTTATAGTGTTTTATTAAATATTTTTTCCTTAATCAAGTTTCGAAGTCAAACCAATTACAATTGAAACATAGGCGAACTGTATACAACATAACTTTTTTTGTATGTATCGAAATTCAAATATTTTCTTTTTAATCGATCAAGGACATCAATACCCAACCTAAACATATTTTTTAAAATTTTATTTTGATAATCTGCTATTTTTCCATTTGTGCAGAACATAGAGCTTGATTTTCGATGAAAAACCTATGTTTGATAAAACTAAAAAAACACATACATAATAAAACCAAACCATATTAAAATTATAGTCATTTGATAACTCATTCTGAGGACTACCATGATCATTTGAAATAAATTTTAAATGAATTTATTTGATCCCCCAAAAGGTAAATCAAAAGTGATTTTTTATCAACATTTTGATAGGTGTAAAGGAGACTCCATTGTAGGTATGGTTTAAAACTAGCGGGGTTCTATCCAAGGGGGTTTGATCTAAGGTGGTTTGATCAAACCCTCTTCAACTGGAATCCTTAAAATGGAACTTTTTAAGGCTTAAATCATTATATTTTCTAGAAATATGTGATTTCAGCAAAAATCAGAATCTCCCAGAAATTGTAAATCAGCTTTGTGGGATCACCTAGGCTCATTATTGTAATTATGAATATTTATATTTTATTTTCTCTTAAATTATATTTGTGATATGGACAACCTTTAAATCTTAGTATTAAAGGGAGGGTTAAATGCTTGAGGATTTTTTTATGTTTATAAATATAGACAATGGTAGTTACAACTTTTATGATTTTATTTTCAATAACAAGTGTAATCTATTAACCTTAATATAGTTTTTGTTTTATTATGAAAATTTTGTCTATCTCCTAGTAGTGTACATCAAATGGAAATGCTTACTTTTTATGGACATCCATTAAAAGTTAATTAATAAAGGGTAATATTTTGGATTTTGTTCTTGTAGCTATTACATAACATCATCAAGTTGTGCACAACTATTAACATATTAGAAATGGGTTCTAACTAGAAATTTAATTTAAAATCAATATAATCACTAGATGCCATAAAGATTTTTTTTTTCAACACAAAGATGATTCTAGGGTAGGGTTAGTTCTTATTTATGGATAGATTTATCTAATTTTAGCTTTATTTTTTAGTGGTATTAAATCATGGAAAATTCAATAAATTTAGAAAATGCTAGTAGAGTGTGTACATTTTAACATTATATGGATGTTTAAATGAAATTTCATCTATTATATGTTCTTTGAATTTTCTTAATTGTTTCTTGTTTAGAATTTTATAATTGATCACAAAATTGAGAATGTTGTTTTGTGAACACATTAAGCTCTCAGAGAACATTTGATTTCTTGGGATTAATTTTTTAATAAAAATATTAATTACTATGTATTCAGTGCAAAACTTAGTGAATTGATACTAATTTTTTATATCTTCTCCTTATGCTTATAATATACTCTATTATTTCTAAGGATATTTTTTTATCTATTATTTAAATTAGTTTTAAATAAATGCCACCATAAATCCATACAAAGGAAACTTTCACTCTATGTACGTGTAAATCATTTTGAAATCATTCTTATTGGATCTATTATCAAACTAATAGAGATGCTTTGGGTATGTGTTATATAGGTTTATCGTTTCATTACTACAAGGAAAATTATACCACTAGATATATGAGGTGTATTGAAAATCATTACATGGATTTCAAAGGAGGAGAAAAAATTGACTATATGCTTAATTTTTGGGGTATCCATTACTTACTAGGAAACGAGTAACATGTTTCATCTTTTAAATTTATTATAATCAACTTAATTTGACACTATTTTTTTAAAGAAACATCTCAAGTCCCTACTCACTTATGTGATTATATTATTTTTAATGACTTTAGTAAATGGTATATTTATATTTCCCTTGTCTAACACTATATTTGGTTAGTTCTATGGGTGTTTTATATTTTAGCTATTGTAACATTTTAATTCTTAAATGACAATTCTAAATGATCTCATGTTTATAGATGTATATAAAGGGGAATTGAATAAAATGATGATTCCTTTTACATGTAGGGGGTTTTAAACTTGATATAGTTTGTCCATTCTCCTTATGGGATGTATGTGGTTTAGGATTCTTTGACTATAGAATTCACATTATTAGTAGGATAAAGTACTATTATATGTTCAATAGTTTGTTGATAAATTCTTGGTAACTTGTAAAATTAGAAAGAGGCACACCAAAAACACCCCTATGAACCAAAGGGAGATTAGAAACAATCAATACCCTATTACAATAAAGATTTGACTAGATTCAACAATTATAGAACCTACTTAGAATCCTTTGAATCAATGTCATCCTCTACAACCTTCATAGTAAGGTGTTCTTGATTAACATTCTTCCACCACAAGGAGGAACCTAAAACCTTCAAGTGAGGATACTATAATGCCAAGTGACTAGTAGAAAATCATTGTAGACACCGAAAAGGGACGCCTTGATAATTCAAAGATTGGATCTAAGAGTTAATCCCAATCTATAAAACAACCTCCATCATGAGAGGTGAAGAAAAGATTAATTTTGTAAGGATACACGCGTAGGTGGTGTGAGATAACATGGTAGTGACATTATCCACCATAATACAATGCCCCAAGGCTATTGCGTTCCAATCGTCTGTGTTTGCATTAATTGCAATTTCAATTCTACTAGTGATTGGTGTACCTGTCGCACTTGCCTCTCCTAATGGTTGGTCAAGTAACAAAAATGTACTATTTTCAGGCGTATCATTATGGATTGGATCAGTCTTTTTAGTAGGTATTCTAAATTCTTTCATATCTTAAGATGTGTTTTAAGATCTTTTGGGTTTAAAATCTCCCCCCCCTCTTTCTAGGGGGCATTCTAAATTCACAAGGGAATTTATGATAAATTTTCAAAAACCAGGTAATGAAAGTGCTCAAGGGAGGGGCTCTTTCATTATTAGTATGATCAATTATCAATCATACTAATAAAATTTTCAATTTACCTACATAGAATGGTAATATATGGGTATCTATTATACCCATATAATAAGTTAAATGCGGGTATGGTTAAATGGTATAATTTCTCCTTGCCGAGGAGAAGATGCGGGTTCGATTCCCGCTACCCGCCCATCTGTAGGATAGAATAGAACTATGCACTAGTTATTGGTTTAGTCGCATTTTTCTATTTATACATACGGCCAAAATAAATGGGATGAGTCATCCTTTTGGATATAAAAACTTATTGTGTCTTTGCGGAGACGGGATTTGAACCCGTGACTTCAAGGTTATGAGCCTTGCGAGCTACCAACCTGCTCTACTCCGCGCTATCCCTTCATATTACCTTTGTTATAATACCCCAAAAGGAGTACATCGAGCAATCCCTTGGGTATGCTATTCTCCCTCCCTATGTAGGGAGGGAGAATAGCATAACAATAACTATAAAGAATCCTTTTTTTACCCTACCAACTCGATTTTGTTACCCCAGCCAACAAACATGCGTGAGCCATTTCACGGATTATATATCCGGATAATTCAAAGTCTCCATAATTGGCTCTAGGTCTTCCAGTCTTCAAACAACGTCGACGAAGACGTGTAGGTGCACTATTACGTGGTGGAGATTGTAATTTTCTATAAATTTCCAATTTTTCATCCAGTGATGAGACTTCACTGATCTCTTTTTTCAAAGATTGGCGAAGCAAATTATATTTCCTTTCCAATCTTTGTTTCTTTTTCTCTCTTTGAATGAGACTTTTTCTTGCCATAATGATTCAGCCAGTTTATATAAACAATATAGATCAAATTTGAGATGGAGAAGTATTACGTGGATGACTCCTTCTTTTATCCATAGAGATTAGATTGAAAATCTAAATAGTCTCTAAAATGAAAAAGAATTAACCGAATTTGCCTGATGTAAAGGCGATTAAGAAAGCTGCATAGGTGAATATATAGCCTACAGAAAAGTGAGCTAATCCAACTAATCGTGCTTGAACAATGGAAAGAGCTACCGGCTTATCCCTCCATCGAACTAAATTAGCCAAAGGTGTGCGTTCATGAGCCCATGCAAGAGTTTCAATCAGTTCTTGCCAATATCCACGCCAAGAAATAAGAAACATAAATCCAGTAGCCCAAACAAGATGCCCAAATAAGAACATCCACGCCCAGACAGATAAACTGTTCATACCAAAGGATTGTATCCATTAATCAGTTGTGAAGAATTTAACCAAAGATAATCTCTTAACCATCCCATTAAGTAAGTGGAAGACTCATTAAATTGAGCTACATTTCCCTGCCATAAGGTGATATGCTTCCAATGCCAATAGAAAGTAACCCATCCAATGGTATTCAACATCCAGAAAACTGCTAAATAATATAACCATAAACCATATATTATTATTATTAATATAACTAATAATAATATATAATAATATATATAGATTAATTATATATATTATTGATAATCTATTAGTTATTATATATTATTATTATATATATAGTTATTATTATTAATATATAGATTAATATATGTATAGTTATATTATATATGGTTAACTAATCTATATATAATAACTAATCTAATATATATATATATATTATTAATCTGAATATTATTATTAGTATATTATTAGATTAGGTTAATTATAATATATATAATCTATATTAATAATATATATATTATAGTTATTAATCTATATTATTATTAATAACTATATATTATAATCTATAGACTCTAATAATATAGATTAATAACCTATATATAGTTATAATAGTATATATTATTAGTATATTATTAGATTATTAACCTATATATAATTATTATTAGTCTATATTATTAGGTTATATAGTTATATATATATAGTTAGATTATAATATATATATATATATATATTATCTATATATATATTATTATATATATTATTAGTATATTATTATGATTATTGTAAACTAATAATATATATAGATAATTAGTCTTAATAATTATTAGTATGTTATATATTATTAGTGAAGATGTTATTGACTGTGAACCTATATTAGGTTATTTACATAGAGGGATGGAAAAAATTGCTGAGAACTGAACAATTGTTCAATATCTCCCCTATGTAACATGATGGGATTATTTAGCTACTATGTTCACAGAGGCGATAACGGTAAATGCGCCAAAAAAATTGGAAAATATTCAAATACCTAAAAGGGCTAGCTATATCAGAGTGATTATGCTAGAGTTAAGTCGTATAGCTTCTCATTTGTTATGGCTTGGACCTTTCATGGCTGATATTGGTGCGCAAACTCCTTTCTTTTATATTTTAAGATTATATATATATTAGTATATAATAGATACTAATAATAGATACTAACAGTTATTATACTAATCTATAATATATTAGTAGATTATTATTATTATTATTAGTTTTCTATTATTAGTATTAGTTATATTAGTATTATTATTATTATTATTAGTTATATATATTAGTTTATATATATACTATAATAGAAAACTAATTATATATATATAGATTAGTATTATAATAATAGTATAACAAGTATAACTATAAACTAACAATAGATACTAACAATTGACACTAATAATACTAGTATTATTAGTTTATATTATTATTATTATAATATAGATTAGTATATATATAACTATAGATTAATATAGTATAATAGATTAGTTATATACTAATATATAGATTAGTTATTATACTAATATAATAATAATAATATAAACTAATCTAATAATACTAATCTATATAGATTATTATATATATTATAGATTAGTATATACTAATATATATACTAATCTATATAATCTAATATATATAATAATACTAGTTATATATATTATAGATTAGTATATATAAACTAATCTATATATACTAATATAATTTATACTAATCTATATATAACTAATCTATATAATAATCTATATATAACTAATCTATATATACTAATAATATATACTAGATTATTAGTAGATTAGTTATATAGATTAGTATATATATTATATTAGTTATATAGTATAATAATAATCTATATAGATTAGTATATATATAACTATAGATTAGTATATATATATATAGATTAGTATATAGTATAACTATAATTGATACTAATTGTTATTATTATTATTAGTATATATAATAACAATTGATACTAATCTATATATAATATACTAATCTATAATTATATATATAAACTAATATACTAATCTATATATATAATATACTAATAGATTATATATACTAATATACTAAACTATACTATTATACTAATATAATAATTATTATCTATTATACTATACTAATACTAATAATAATATACTAATATACTAATACTAATACTAATACTAATACTAATAATATACTAATACTATAGTATATATATACTATACTAATATATTATTAGTATTAGTATTAGTATAGTATATATATTATTAGTATCTATTATTAGTATATATTATTATTAGTTTATTAGTATTAGTATATATATACTAATATATATATATATATTATATATTATTATTATATATATTATTAGTTTATATAGATATAGATACTAATAATAATCTATAGATACCAATTAATAGATATAATTATATATTAATCTATACTATTATTAATATATATATAATTAGTATAGATTATTATTAATATAGATATATATATAGATTAATCTATATATTAATAGTATATACAATCTATAGTATATAATTATTAGTATACTATTATTAATCTATATATATACTATAGATTAATCTATATTACTAATATATAGATTATTAATAGATTAATTATAGATTATAGATTATAGTAGTATATATATTAGTATAATCTAGTATATTAATAATAATATATATATATATATATAGTATATTAATATATATTAGTATATATATAGATTAATATTATATATACTATTATTAATATATAGATTATCTATATATAATCTAATCTATATATATTAATAATTAATAGTATAATTATTATAGTATATTAATAATAGTATTAATAGTATATATTAATAATACTATATATATTAATAATATATAGATATATATATATATATATATATATATATATATATATATATATAGTATAGGTATAGTATAGTTATAGATTAATATATAATACTAATAATATATAGTATATATAATCTATTATTAATTATTAATATATATATAATTATTAATACTAGTATATATATTATTAATAATATACTATATAATATATATAGGTTATTAATATATATATTATTGGTTTAGGTTTATGGTTAATATATACTAATAATAATTATTAATATATATTATTATTATTATTATACTAATCTATATATTATTATATGGTTAATAATAATAATATATATAGATTAGTTATTATGTATAGTTATATATATATTAATATATTAATAATAATAATATATATATATATTAATATATATTATTATTATATATAGTTATTAATCTATATTATTTATATATACTATATATGGTTAGTATATAGGTTAGTATATAGGTTACTAATAATATAGGCATACTAATTAGTATTATACTAATAATAACCTATAATGACTCTCTATATATATATAGATAATGATATAACTATATTATTAGTATCTATAGATAATGATATAGGTTATTATATACTAATAACTATATGATTAAATATATATGTATATTATTTTAAACCCTGGGCGACACACGTGCTACAATGGCCAGGACAAAGAGTTGCGACCCCGCGAGGGCAAGCTAACCTCAAAAACCTGGCCTCAATTCGGATTGCAGGCTGCAACTCGCCTGCATGAAGTAGGAATCGCTAGTAATCGCCGGTCAGCCATACGGCGGTGAATTCGTTCTCGGGCCTTGTACACACCGCCCGTCACACTAGGGAAGTGTGCCATGCTTGAAGTCATTATTTTAACCGCAAGGAGGGAGATGCCCAAGGCACGGCTAGTGACTGGAGTGAAGTCGTAACAAGGTAGCCGTACTGGAAGGTGCGGCTGGATTACCTCCTTTTCAGGGAGAGCTAATGCTTGTTGAGCTCATACCCTGTTACGCTCGCGAAAGAGAGCGAGTGACACGAGGATGCATCTGCAAGAGACGGAGTCTTTTGTCGTTTATCGGCAGTGAAGTTCGTTACTAGATAGTGACGTAAGTAAGAGTGAAGTTCATAAGTCACCTCATTGTCCCAGGTCGAGACAAGTGGATAGGCTCCTATTTTCCCGAGTTTCTCTGCTTTTAGGGCCTCAAAAGCCCCGCCAAGTAGATGGCTCCTATTTTCCCGAGTTTCTCTACTTTTAGGGCCTGAAAAGCCCCGCCAAGTAGAGAATTAATTGGTATCATTCCGAGTTTCTCTACTATTTTCCGTGTTTGTTTTATGAAATAGAGGAATTATTTGAATAATTTCTCTATTTCCCCCTGTCCCTTTTTTCAGAGGGACAAGAGGTCAAAATCATACTTAATAAAAATGTCATACTTATAAAAACATTGTTAAGTTTCACTATTTTTTATTATTTAGTTTTCAAATCAATAAGCAAAAAAACACACAAACAAAAAAGAAAGTCTCAAAAAAGGCTATTTAGTTTTCAAATAAATAAGTAAAAAAGCACACAAACAAAAAAGAAAGTCTCAAAAAAGGCAAGCGAGCAAGAGGATTTCTCTTGCTTTTGGCAGGCCTCTCCTACTACTGGGGAGGCCTACTGGGCTATTAGCTCAGTGGTAGAGCGTGCCCCTGATAATTGTGTCATTGTGCCTGGGCTGTGAAGGCTATCAGCCACATGGATAGTTCAATGTGCTCATCAACGCCTGACCTAGAGATGTGGATCATCCAAGGCACATTAGCATTGCATACTCCTTCTATTCGAACCAGGGAGTGAACCTGACTTTCTTATCAGAAGGATAGATGGGGTGATTAAGGTGAGATCGAATGTAGATCAAATTTTCTATTCATTCATGGGATCTGGGCGGTCCTGGGTAGCCAAGTATTTTGGCTACTCTTTTCTCGAGAATCCATACATATCTTATCAGTGTATGGAAGACTATCTCTCGAGCACGGGCTAAAGTTCTTATTATTAAGTAAACCTAAATGTGTAAAAAAGCACCTAACAACGCATCTTCACAGACCAAGAACTACGAGATCACCTTTTATTCTAGGGTGACGGAGGGATCATATCATTCGAGTCTTTTCATGCTTTTTTCGTAGGATGCGGGAAATCTATAGTATAGGATTCTTATCCAGCTAGGAGACTACTTCTAATTATAAGAAGAGGAGAAAAAATATTGGAAATACTTCCTTGGTCTTCCACTCGCTCAATGACTATGAACAATTCCCGGATCAGTGCATTAGTCAATCGTTATTTGTCTCCTAATGAACGATGAGAGAAGCAGGATTGAAAAAGGATCTTGGAGTGTCTAAGATTGGGTTAGGAGGATCTTATTAACACCTTTTTTTCTCTTCTCATCAAATTTTTGACTTCTTTTCTTGCCATTGGCGCAGAAGAAGGAAGGGGAACAAGTACACTTGGAGAGCGCAGTACAACGGAAAATTGCATGTTGTGTTCGGGAAGGATGAGTCGCTCCTGAATGAAGAGAGAACTGATTCTCATCTAATCATAGGTGCGATGATTTACTTCACGGGCGAGGTCTCTGGTTCAAGCCCAGGATAGCCCACCCATTATGCGCTATGTAGTAGGATTGTTGTCTGCTTCATTTGGCCATCTATGGGGATATAGCTCAGTTGGTAGAGCTCCGCTTTTGCAATCGGGTCGTTGCGATTACGGGTTGGATGTCTGATTGTCTAGGCGGTAATGATAGTATTTTTTACCTGAACCAGTGGCTCACTTTTTATCAGTAATGGGGGAAAGGACCATAACATGCCACTGAAAAACTCTATTGAGACGAAGATAGACTGTCAAGAACGTAGAGAAGGTAGGGTGGGTAGTTGGTTAGATCTAGTATGGATCGTACATGGCCCATAGTTGGAGTTGGCGGCTCTCCTAGGGATCCGATCCCCGGGGAAGAGGATCAAGTTGGCCCTTGCGAACAACTTGATGTACTATCTCCCTTCAACCCTTTTTAGCCCCAAAAATGGGGCAGAAGGAAAAGTAATGCCATGGACCGACCCCATCATCTCCACCCTGTAGGAACTACGAGATCGCTCCAAGGATGCTTTCAGCATCCAGGGGTCACAAACCGACCACATACCCTGATTTGAGAAGTGGAATGCATTAGCTGTCCCTTCCGATTGGGCAGGAAGGGTCGGAGAAGGGTACTCGACCAAAGAGTTGGGTGGAAAAAAGAAGAGCTTTTTGTTCCTGGTTCTTCCGAAGTTTTCATTCTTCAGAACTTCAAGAATTCCTAGGGTCAACAACTTTTGCTTTTGGGAGGAGTTGCTCTTTGGAGAGCACAGTACAATGAAAATTGTGAGTTGTGTTCGGGGGGAAGGCTATTGTCGATTGTTGGCCTTCTATGGTAGACTTAATCAAGAAGGTCCAATAGACAGTGGTTGACCCTGTGGCAGATGTTAGTGGTTCGATTCCGCTTATCTCCATCTTGTGATGATTCTGCGTGTCAGATCAGTCAGAATCGACAGTTTTATCTATGATTTATCGTTTATGGACGTTGATAAGATGCTTTCATGTCTTTAGTATGGTAGCTCCTTAAGACGGCCTTGAGCGACAAGGTTCAAAAAACTAAAGGGCCTACGGTGGATACCTAGGCACCTAGAGATGAAGAAGGGCGTGATAAGCGACGAAATGCTTCGGGGAGTGGAAATTGAGCATAGATCCAGAGATTCCCGAATAGGTTAACCTTTTTAACTATCTGTCGAATCCATAGGCAGACAAGGGACAACCTAGTGAACTAAAACATCTTAGTAGCCAGAGGAAGAGAAAGCAAAAGTGATTCCCATAGTAGCGGCGAGCGAAATGGGATCAGCCTAAACCGTTAAAACGCATAACTATAACCAATATATACCAGTATTAATATATATATATATATATAATCTATATATATACATATTAATATATATACTATATATATTAATATATATAGATTAATATAATTAATATATACTATTATAATTAAGCCTATAGTATATATAGATTAATATATATATACTAATAATAATCTAGATATATTATTAATCTATACTAATATATATTAATATATAGATTAATAGTATAGATTAATCTATAATATATATTAATCTATTATTAATAGTATATATAATTAGTATCTATTATTAATAATAGTATCTATAGGTTAATCTATAGATATATATTATTAGTATCTATTATTATTAGATTAATTAACCATAGTATTATAGTATCTATAGATTATTATTAGTATCTATATATAATAATCTATACTAATTAGTATATAATAGATATATAATTAGTATCTATTATATATATATATATTAATATATATATTAATCTATACTATAATCTATACTATTAATCTATATATACTAATTAATAGATTAATAAATATAGATTAGTATAGTATATTAATATATATAATTATTAGTATTATAGTATATATATATAATTAATCTATATATTAATAATCTATATATTAGTAATAATATTAATAGTATAGATATATATATGAATAATATAGATTAATATATATATATATTAATATATAGATTATATTAGATTAATCTATATATAATCTATTAATATATATAGATTATATATTATTATAATTAATGTATTATATAGATTAATATATATAGATTATTATTAATATATATAGTATTATTAATATAGATTATATGTATTATATATATAGTATTATTAATCTATATATATATATTATGTATAGAAATAATGGATTAATAATTATTAGTATATTAATCCATTATTTCGTAACTCAATTTGAAATGCATATTTTGACCAGAACGTTTTCGGGATGACTCTAATAACCAACGAATAGCAAGTATTTTTCCTTCTTTCTTTTTTATTTCAATGGGAACTTGATAAGTCGATCCACTTACACGTCTTGATTTTACTATCAATTTGGGAGTTAATTTGTGTATTGCTTGACGTAGAACAATTAGTGGATTTTTCTCTGTTTTTTGTTGAATCTTTTTTAGAGATTGATAAAAAATTCGATAAGCTAATGATTTTTTTCCGTGTTTAAGAATACGATTAACGATCATGTTAACTAATCGATTATGATAAATCGGATCAAATTTATCAATTTTCTTTTCTACAATACTTTGGCGTGACATAAGTGTGAAAAAGGTTCATAAATTGATTTCATAAAGACTAATAATTACTTATTTCGGCTTTTTAACTCCATATTGTAGGGTGGATCTCTAAAGGTATCAAAGATCTCCCTCCAAACCGTACATACGACTTTCATCGAATACGGCTTTCCACACGATTCTATCTGCATATATAAGATATAATTCTTATGCATAAAATTATGTTTACTCATTCTCAATTGAGTATCCGTTTCCTTTCTTTTGCTATGATTAGAAATCTTGTATTTTCTATATCTATACGATTAAGTCCTTAGGTTTTTAAAAGAGTGTAAAAAAAAGGAGAAGGTGTTTTAAATTAATGCTATTTGAATTGAACCTGTTCCGAAAAGGTCAAGACATTTCAAATTTTATGTTAACACACACTAAGTAAGGGAAAACTTATGAAATGAATTCAATATTAAACCTTAGACATATAATATCCTTACAAATTAATACGATCGTTTGTTTTAGCCTGCTCTAGTCCCCTTACAAAACGTTTGTTATTGGGTTAGCCATATACTTTACATGTTTTTAGCAATTGACATGGCATCATCATAAAATGATACAAATCTTAGATAAGAATATACAACGCACTAGAACGCCCTTGTTTACGATTTTTGACTGAGACAGCATCTAAGACTCCTCGAATTATGTGATATTTAACACCGGGCAAATCTTTAACTCTTCCACCTCTTACTAATACTACAGAATGTTCTTGTAAATTATGGTCAATACCAGGTATATTATATAATATTAAACCTATATATTATATTATTAAGACTATCAACTATATTATTAGTATATATATTATTAGTAACCTATATATAGATTATATATATAGATTATAATTATTATATATTATTAGTATCTATAATAATACATATAATAATAATATAGGTTATTATTATGACTCATTATTATTATAGTTATTATACTAATTATACTATATATCTATATTATCTAATAATCTATATTATTAGTATATTATTATATGTATATAGGTTATAACTAATTAATATATAGGTTACTAATATATTATCTATAGATTATATATTATTAGTTATTAGTATATATATAGATTATTAGTTATATATATTTATTTGTTGATACTCTAGATATAATGAAATTCAAAGTGGATCCTTTCGCGAAATCGTTCTGATGGGATCAATTTTTCATAGGGATATTGAATAGTAATAGGTAAACGATTCATATGATATAAGGTAACCATAAAACCTTGACCAATGTATCTCGCAGCTTGTATTGCTTGTTCACTATAATTCATAAACCCAGTTACCATGGAGAACATGTGTAAAATCTCCTTGAATAATCATTTCATAGAAATTTCTTTCTCTTCATAGATCGGATCTATCAAATTTGGATATATTGCAGAATTGAGAATATAGAACCTCTTCACGAAACAGAAAAGAAAGTTAATCACAATAAAATAAGTTGGAAAGAAGCTGTTAGTAATAGATTACCCAGAGCAATAGGTAAAAGAAATTTCCACCCAAGATCCAATAATTGGTCCATTCTTATCCTAGGCAAGGTCCATCTTGCCGTGATAGAAATAAATAAGAACAGATAGGCTTTAGCTAATATAATTAGGATCCCGATTGTTATATTAACGACCCCGCTAATTCCAGAAATAGAATCCCATTCAAAATGTTCCAGAATGGGTAGGAATGGAATTGATAAGTTCCATCCGCCCAAGTAAAGAACTGTTACAAAGAATGAAGAAGCTAATAGATTTAGGTAAGAAGCAACGTAAAATAAACCAAATTTGATACCCGAATATTCAGTTTGATAACCCGCTACCAATTCTTCTTCCGCTTCTGGTAAATCAAAGGGCAATCTCTCACATTCTGCCAGAGATGAGATGAAAAAAGCTAGAAACCCTATAGGTTGGCGCCACAAATTCCATCCTAAAAAACCATATCTGCACTGTGCTTCAACTATATCAATTGTACTTGAACTGTTGGATAATTATAGTCGACAGAAACATCACTGTTTTCATCTCTATTCCAAAACCGTACGTGAAACTTTCACTTCATACGGCTTCTCACTGGTCATTAAGAAATAAAGAACACAATAAAAAAAGCACCAGAATATTCATAAATTGAACCAATGAGATTCCGTCTGCTACAAATAATAGGAGCTTTTGAACCTATCTCAACCTTCACTACTTTTTTGTGGGAGAAAGAAAAATGTGTAAAGGATTACTTCGTTCTGGATAGCCATTCTTTTTTAAGTAGATAGAAACATATTCTAGATCGGGGTTCTGAGGAAGTACTACTTGATCATCCCTACCAATGTCAAGTCCTTATTGTTATCCCATGTTTATGAAAACATCTCTGGTCTAGATATCAGTTTCTTTTTTTAACTAATCTTTTTTATATCTTGGTGTTTCTGACCATCTACCTTTGCTTCATTTTTGGTATATATGACAGTAACTTCATACTTTTTTCCTTTGCCTCCCCGCTGTTGGGCCCCAATGACTAATATATGAACTGGGATACACAGTTTTCACTGATTGTGCATGCTCTCACTCTTGTACATGGGGGATGGGACTTAATCATCTTACTGCAAGATTTGTAAACTGTTTGATCTCACCCATATGACTATCTAGTTTTTTGATCGGAATGAAGGATCAATATTCATCCCATTCACTTCTGTTTTTCCCTCTTTTTATTTCTTCTACTAACTAAAAAGAGGGAAAAATAAATTTCATATTCCAACGAATCACACGTAGAGATATAGATAACACACATAAAGCTAAAGGAATTTTGTAACTAATAGCTTGAGCAGCAGCTCGGAGACCACCTGAAAAAGAATATTTATTATTTGATCCATATCCTGCTATAAGCAGTCCAAGGGGAGCAATACTTGAAATGGCAATCCAAAAAAAAATGCCTATACTAAGATCAATTAAAACAATATGGTGACCAAAGGGAACTACTAAATAGCCTAAAAAAATAGGTATGACCACTACCGCTGGTCCAATACTAAATAACCAAATATCCCCCCTAGATGGAATAATATCCTCTTTTAGCAGTAGTTTGATTCCATCTGTCAAAGCTTGAATAATTCCCAAAGGACCGGCGTATTCAGGTCCAATACGTTGTTGTATTCCCGCAGATATTTTTCTTTCGAGCCATACAATAACTAATAATCCTATCGTAATTCCCAATAGAAGGATAATTATATCAATTAGAATCCATATAAGACTAGAGATTTCTTTTGAAAATCCCAATCGAGAAAATAAATTGATAGCTTGTTCTTCGAAATCTGCTATATTAATCACCATTTTAACGATCAACCTCTCCCATAATGATATCTATACTACCCAAAATCGTCATGATATCGGCTAATTTCATCCTTTTAACCAGTTGAGGAGGAATCTGCAAATTAATAAAACCAGGTGGTCGGATTTTCCATCTCCAGGGAAAAATATTATCATCTCCTATAAAAAAAATTCCTAATTCACCTTTGGGAGCTTCTACTCTGACGTAATGTTCTTGTTTTGATAATTCAAAAGTAGGGGAAGGTTTTTTACTAATAAACCGAGATTCAAAATCGTTCCATTGCGAATCTTTTCCCTTATTTAAACGTCGAACCTCTAAATTCTCATATGGACCTCCCGGAATTACTTCTAGGGCCTGTCTAATTATTTTTATAGATTCTTTCATTTCCCCGATTCGAAGCAAATAACGAGCTAACGAATCTCCTTCTTTTTGCCATTGGATTTCCCAATCCAATTCATCATAACATTCATAATGATCCACTTTACGAAGATCCCATTGGATTCCGGATATATAGTATATATTATATATTATTAATATATATATATATAGTATAGATTATATATACTATAGTATTAATCTAGATATATATATAATCTATAATCTAATCTATAATCCATAATCTAATACTAATCTATAGATATATATATTAATAGTATAGATATATATACTAATAATCTATATATAGTATACTATATATTATATATATATTAATCTATTAATATATAGATTAGTATATAGTTTATTAATATATATAATTAGTATAGATTAATATATTAATAATTATATATATTATAGATTAATCTATACTAATTATAGATTAGTATATAGTTAGATTAGTATCTATATTAGTATATATATAATTATTAGTATCTATTATTATTAATATACTAATTAATTAATTAACCTATTATTAGCATCTATGGATTAGTATCTATTATTAGTATCTATTATATACTAATATATATATAATCTATATATATATACTAATAGATCTATTATTAGTATAGTTTAATAGATATATATTATAATTATTAGTATATATCTATTAATCTATTATAATTATTATTATTAGTATTATATATATATTAGTATATATATACTAATATATATATATAATAGTAATATATACTAATACTAATACTAATACTAATATCTATATACTAATCTATAATTATTAGTATATATATAGTATAATAGTATAGTATATTAGTATATTATTAGTATACTAGTATATATTAGTATATTATAGTATATATACTAATATACTAAACTAATATACTAATCTATATATACTATTATACTAATATAACTAATCTATATACTAATCTACTAATCTATATATACTAATATACTAATATATAGATTAGTTATATAGATACTAATATAATATATACTAATCAATAACTAATCTATATACTAATATACTAATCTACTAATCTATATAACTAATCAATAACTAATCTATATAACTAATCTATATATAACTAATCTATATATTAGTATATATATTAGTTATTATATATATTAGTATATATAGATTAGTTTATATTATATTAGTTATTATATATATTAGTATACTAGTATATATATATTAGTATATATAGATTAGTATTATTATTATATAGATTATAGATTATATATATACTCTATAATAGATTAGTACTAGTATATATATTAGTATATTATATATAGATTATTATAGATTAGTATATTGTATATAGATTATATAGATTAGTACTAGTATATATAATATATTAGTACTAGTATATATAATAGATTAGTACTAATATATACTAGATTAATAATATATATACTAGTATATATATTATTAATCTACATATATACTAATATATACTAATAATATCTACATATATATACTAATATCTATATATTATTAGTACTAATATATATACTAGTATATATATGTAGTATATATATGTAGATTAATAATATATATACTAGTATAGTTAATAGATTATAATAATACATAGATTAGTATATATTAGTACTAGTATATACTAATCTATACTAGTATATATATATATTAGTATATTATATTATATACTAGTTATATAATCTATATATATTAGTATATAGATTAGTACTATTATATATGCTAGTACTAATAGATTATATACTAGTACTAATATATATAGATTAGTATTATTATTATTATATAGATTAGTATTATTATTATATAGATTATAGATTATATATATACTCTATAATAGATTAGTACTAGTATATATAATAATCTATATATAATATACTAATCTATATAGATTATATAATATATTAGATTAGTATATATATAATATAACTAATATATTAGATTATATATACTAGTACTAATATATTAGATTATATAATACTAATACTTATCTATATATAGATTATTATATTATAGATTATAGATTAGTATTATATTAGTATTATCTATATATAGATTAGTATATATATTAGTATATATAGATTAGTTATATATATTATAACTAATAATCTATATATAACTAATCTATATATACTAATATAAATATATATACTAGTATTATTAGTTTATATTAATATAGTATAATAACTATAAACTAATCTATAATATTATTAGTATACTATTATTATACTAATATAACTAATCTATATATTAGATTAGTATATATACTAATCTATATATAATAATAATAATCTATATATACTATTATTATACTAATATAACTATAAACTATAAACTAATATATATAACTAATAATAATAATTGATACTAGTATATATATATTAATATTGTTAATATATTAGTATATTATATATTATTATTAGTGTCAATTGTTAGTATCTATTATTATTATTATTATTAGTATTAGTATATATATAAACTAATAACTATAATACTAATAATAATATATATACTAATAATAATATAAACTAATAATAATATATACTAATTATATTATATTATTATTAGTTTAGTATATTAGTTTAGTATATTAGTATATTAGTATATATTAGTATTAGTATATTAGTATATTAGTATAGTTTAATAATATACTAATACTAATATATACTAATAGATATATATTAGTATTAGTATATATTAGTTTATTAGTATATATATACTAATACTAATATATTAATCTATATATATTATAATATATATTTTAAGGTTAGTATTAATATATATTATTAATTAATCTATATTAATATATATATCTATTATTAATTAGTATATATATATTAATAATAGATTAATCTATATATATTAATATATACTATTATTAATCTATATAATTAGTATCTATTATATATTAATCTATATATAATTATTAGTATATATATATAAGCCTATAGTATATATATATTACTAATATATAGATTAGTATATATTAATTAATCTATACTATAGATTATTATTATTAGATTAATATATATAGATATTAGATAATATATTAATCTATATATATATATAATAGTATATATAATCTATAGATAATCTATTATTAATATATATAGATTAATATAATATATATATATATAGTATTAATATATATATATAGTTATAATCTAATCTATATATATATATATTATATTAATATAGATTATATATATTAGTATATGTATAGATTATTATTAGTATATTAATCTATAGTATAATAATTAATATATAATCTATATTATTAATATATAATCTATTATTAATATATATATATACTATTAATAATATTAATATATATATTAATAATAATATATGTTATATATGTAATAATATATGGTCTATTAGGTTAGTAGTATAATAATAATAATAATAATAATATATATACTATTAGTTATTATATATATTATAGTTATATATATGGTTAATTAATAATATATATAGATTAATCTATATATACAGAGAGAACGAATTTGGAATTCAGAAATTAGCCAGATAAATCCCCTGGCTAATTTCTGGCAAAAGATTCGGAATAAACAAATAGAAAACTGATTTGACGAATGAAATGCTTATTGAGCAATTGCCAGGATCCATTTAGGATCTTATAGATCTTTTCCACCCGTAAATTCAACCAAATGATTAATAAATCACTACATGGAGAAAGCCGTTTGCAATGAAAATTGCAAGCACGGTTTGGGGAGAGATTTCTTGCTCTTATAAAAAGAGCAAATAATCCACTCCATCCGATGAGCTCCGGGTTCAAGTCCCGGGCAACCCAGAGTACTAGAATCTAGTACCTAAAGATATTTTTGTCTACTTATTCTCGATCCAATCCAATTCATGTTATCCATTGCTCTTAACAAGCAAGAGAAGCAGCCGTTCAAAAAAAAGGGGGGGGGAGGTAATAAATAATATTATTTATTACCTCGAATCATAAAGAAAGAAGGAATGCTAATAGAGCGCATTAATACTGGTATTAATATCTACGGATATAGAGTATTGAAAAGTATTTCAATATGTGCGCGAAATAAGCCTTTAATTTCTGGAGGACGATACTATGAATTTATATAGTATTCATAAAGATGTCAAAATATCGGTTGACATACAGATATGAATCATATTATACTATTCAATAACAAGCCTTATGTGTATGCTTGGGAGCTATTAATGATTAAATAAACCAAGTTATAACCATGACCGCAATTCTAGAAAGACGCGAAAGCGCAAGCCTATGGAATCGTTTTTGCGATTGGATCACTAGCACTGAAAACCGTCTTTACATTGGATGGTTCGGTGTCTTGATGATTCCTACCCTATTGACTGCAACCTCTGTATTCATTATCGCTTTCATTGCAGCTCCTCCAGTAGATATTGATGGTATTCGTGAACCTGTTTCCGGTTCTCTTCTTTATGGAAATAATATTATTTCCGGTGCTATTATTCCTACCTCTGCAGCCATTGGTCTGCATTTCTATCCCATCTGGGAAGCAGCTTCTATTGATGAATGGCTATACAATGGTGGTCCCTATGAGCTAATCGTTCTACACTTCCTACTTGGTGTAGCTTGCTATATGGGTCGTGAGTGGGAGCTTAGCTTCCGTCTAGGTATGCGTCCTTGGATTGCTGTTGCATATTCAGCTCCAGTAGCAGCAGCTACTGCTGTTTTCTTGATTTACCCTATTGGTCAAGGAAGCTTCTCTGATGGTATGCCTCTAGGAATCTCTGGTACTTTCAATTTCATGATCGTATTCCAGGCTGAGCACAATATTCTTATGCATCCATTTCACATGCTAGGTGTAGCTGGCGTATTCGGCGGCTCTCTATTTAGTGCTATGCATGGTTCCTTGGTAACTTCGAGTTTGATCAGAGAAACTACCGAAAATGAGTTTGCTAATGCAGGTTACAAATTTGGTCAGGAAGAAGAAACCTATAATATTGTAGCTGCTCATGGTTATTTCGGTCGATTGATCTTCCAATATGCTAGTTTCAACAACTCCCGTTCTCTACATTTCTTTTTAGCTGCTTGGCCAGTAGTAGGTATATGGTTTACTACTTTGGGCATCAGCACTATGGCTTTCAACTTAAATGGATTCAATTTCAACCAATCTGTTGTTGACAGTCAAGGTCGTGTAATTAACACTTGGGCCGATATCATTAATCGTGCTAATCTTGGTATGGAAGTTATGCATGAACGTAATGCTCACAACTTCCCTCTGGATCTAGCTGCTATTGAAGCTAATTCTATAGATGGCTAATTACTCAATCCGATGGATTGTTAGTGTGTTTCAATCCTTGAAAAGCAAAAAAAAGCAGTATCAAAACCGAAAGGTTTGGTACTGCTTTTTTTTGCTCTCATTTTTCTGTCATAAAACTAAAAGTTATTGCGAGCAGAGTGCAATAACTGTTTATTGTGCATCCAGCAGGAATTGAACCCGCGACTTCCCAATTATGAGTTGGGTGCTTTTACCATTCAGCCATGGATGCATAATCATAAGTATCGGCTCAGATCTTAAATTGGGTATTTGCCTATTCATTTCAATAATCTTGAATACAACTAACTTGTTCGAGAGTTGCATTCAAGGTTATTTATCTTGCAATGCATCACTTTGATGTCCGGTTAGAGCTTGCCAACTTAACTGACGAATTAAGAACTACTAATATATTAGTTCATTATTAATTCATTTTCGGAGCTTAGAACCATTCTTCTTGAAATGGAATGACCGTAGACAGAGACTGTCAATTAGTTTGGGGCGGACGTAGCCAAGTGGTTCCAAGGCAGTGGATTGTGAATCCACCACGCGCGGGTTCGATCCCCGTCGTTCGCCCGGTAAAAAAATCGACCGGATCACAATTCATTGTGATTTGATATAATCAATCAAATGATGAGTGGTTCACGATACACTGTATGTATATATGTATATACATACATATATACAAATGTTGTTATATATATATGTTACGTTATAACATATAACAAAGATATTTGAAAAAAAAAAAAAAGAACAAACTGAATCGATGAGAGGATTGGGATCTTTCCAAAACTATTTCCTTGGTTATTTCAATTTATTCATTGAAATAACCATAATTTAACATCATATATAACACATTCATTTGCAGGCAGTAATCAAATCGAATCCCAAACCTATCTTCTCCTGTTATCATTTGCCATGCAGTAAATTGGAAAAAAGAAATTTCTCTATCTGACTCACTCCATTTTTCCATTCTATTATTTGAATAGAGAGAACTAAGTCTTAATTAGCGGGTAGTTGCATCCGCTGCAAATTAATGAATAAAATTGCCTTTATCTGGGAATGAAGGAAGGGTTTTTTGCTTGGCTTCCTCCGTTTATTCAGGAGAGAATAAGGTTTAAGATGTGAGGGAGCTAAAAAAAAAGCAGGGCCAAACAATGTAATATGCTACAATCATATAAATAAGGCAAAGTAAAACTCAAAATGAGATCTTCCTAATAACAAATTCGGAAGATAAAAAAGAAATAAAAGGAGATCAAAAGATGAAAATAGCAGTTTATGGAAAAGGCGGAATCGGTAAATCAACCACTAGTTGTAATATTTCAATTGCCCTAGCTAGACGTGGTGAAAAAGTGTTACAGATTGGATGTGATCCCAAACATGATAGTACTTTTACTCTAACAGGATTTTTGATACCTACAATTATAGATACTTTGCAGTCCAAAGATTATCATTATGAGGATATTTGGTTCGAAGATGTCATTCATAAAGGTTATGGAGGGGTAGATTGTGTGGAAGCTGGGGGGCCACCCACAGGAGCTAGATGCAGGGGATATGTGGTAGGAGAGACTATGAAATTGTTAAAAGAATTAAATGCATTTTACAAATATGATATAATATTATTTGATGTATTGGGTGACGTGGTTTGTGGAGGTTTTGCTGCTCCGTTGAACTATGCAGATTACTGTGTCATTATCACAGATAATGGATTTGATGCATTATTTGCAGCTAATCGTATTACTGCTTCTATCAGGGAAAAAGCTCGTACACATCCACTCCGATTAGCAGGTTTGGTTGGAAATCGTACATCTAAAAGAGATCTTATCAATAAATATGTAGAAGCCTGTCCAATGCCCGTAATAGAAGTGTTACCTCTTATTGAAGATATTCGAGTTTCGAGAGTCAAGGGGAAAACCTTATTTGAAATGGTTGGATCCGAACCATCTCTTAACTATGTATGTGAATATTATTTAGACATAGCGGATCAAATATTGTCCCAACCAGAAGGTATTGTGCCAAAGGAGATTCCAGATCGGGAATTATTCAGTTTACTCTCTGACCTTTATCTGAATCCTATTGATGAGGGGAAAGATCAAAATAATAAGGAAAATTTACTTGGATTTACGACGATTTAATCAACATAGTTATAATCATTTATGTCAGTGAACATTGATGAACCTCTCACTGTCGAATGTGAGACAGGTAATTATCATACTTTTTGTCCAATTAGCTGTGTATCTTGGTTATATCAAAAGATTGAAGATAGTTTCTTTTTAGTTGTGGGTACAAAGACATGCGGTTATTTTCTGCAAAATGCACTTGGAGTAATGATTTTCGCAGAACCTCGCTATGCAATGGCAGAATTGGAAGAAGGAGATATCTCGGCTCAATTGAATGATTATGAAGGATTAAAAAAGCTTTGTATTCGAATAAGAAAAGATAGAGACCCCAGCGTGATCATATGGATAGGTACTTGTACTACAGAGATAATCAAAATGGATTTGGAAGGTATGGCACCCAAACTAGAATGGGAAATTGGAATCCCAATTCTAGTGGCAAGAGCGAATGGACTCGATTATGCTTTTACTCAAGGAGAAGATACTGTGTTAGCTGCAATGGCACATCGTTGTCTAGAATCGGAATTCTCCGTTTGTGAACGAAAAGAAACTATACAAAATTTTTTCACTTTTCATTCTAGAAAAAAAGAGGAATTGGTTGAATATGCAAATCACCCTTCCTTAGTTCTTTTTGGATCTTTGCCGTCCAATGTGGCTTCTCAACTAAATCTAGAATTAAAACGTCAATCCATCAAGGTATCAGGTTGGTTACCTGCTCAAAAATATACTAATCTTCCATCATTGGGTGATGGAGTTTATGTTTGTGGTATTAACCCTTTTTTGAGTCGGACAACGACAACTTTGGTAAGACGCCAAAAATGTCAATTAATTGGAGCTCCTTTTCCTATCGGTCCAGACGGAACGGATGCTTGGATTGAAAAGATTTGTCATGTATTTACTAATAATCTATATATAGTATTAGTATATATTATTAGTATAATTAGTTATTTGTATCAAGTATTGGTGCACTTACCCTACTAGGGTCATTGGCTACCACATTAAAGAATAAACATGAACAAGTTGCACAAATAGAGAAAAACCTCAAGGAGTGAGTCATTTCATAAGTAGTTCACATAGTGAACAAGGCCCAAGAAGAGAAGTTGAAACAAATACAAGCCAAATAACTCCAAACCAACCAAAGGTTGGACAAGCTAATGTTAGGGAAACCAAAGATTACTAAACAAATACACAGATATATTAAGGAGACCAGAGCTATCAAGAGATACATGAGGAAGAAGAAAAATGTGTAAATTTACCTTCTTCCCCCTTTGAAGAAAACAATAGGTCCATTAGCCAATAGGTTCCTTCCCCTCAACGTGTTTCCAATATAATATACTATTCTCTCTTGCCACTTCTCCTATGCAATTCATTAAGGACTTTGTAGAAAAAAGAGCAACTCCATCTAGTAGATTCACCATAATTATTTCAATTATTGTTGGTTGGATCATAAGTGGATATTTCTAATATCTCATCTTTCCAAAAATTTAAATTGGGAGACATACTAGAATGAATGACAAGGGAAGATATTTTCAATAATCATATTGATAACATTGAACACTTAAAAGAAGTTGTCAAGGATATTGAAAATAAATGCCATCATATTGCAGTGCCTTCAAAACCAAGTTGGTTGCTTAGATAAATATTTTGGTGCATGGGGTACTCCAAGACTCTAAAGTTTAAAAATATGATAGAGCATAGAATGGATTAGGAAAGGAAAAAGTGTGCAACCACATATTCCACCTTAGATAATCACATCCCTACGCTAAATAATACTAAGGGCGATATTAGTGCTTTGTATCAATTTTGTCTCTAATGGACCATAATCAGCACAAATATGAAATCACAAATGGACCAAATTAAAGAACATATTCTAAAAATAGAAAAATATTATGATGCACTCATATATTTAGATGGCCAAACTTGAGGATAAATGGAGACTTTACATTCACAATTTCAGCAGTTGCAAGACCATGTACCTAGATTAGACAAGGTGTCAATTAAGTCAACTCTAAGAAATTAGTTTAAGGTTGGCACATGTCATAGGATTCCTCAAATAATAAAACAACTAGCTTAGCAAATTTATATTACCACAACATGTTGTAGAATACCTTTTACACATATCAATATGCAAAATCAACTACTCCATCTTGCTAAAGCTCAATGTGACAACAATTTTGATAACCTCAAGGAGATATACAAATCCATCCTCCTAGTTCAAATTTTTTCCATATAGAGTTTCCTTGAGGAAAAGATAAATTTTTAAAAGGGGAGATGATGTTAACAGGGGAACAACTAGAGCCAAAACAATAATTGAATTCCTACCAAAAATCTCCACAAAGAGGTTGCAGAGCTCCTAGTTGAAGACAAACCCTCTAATTAAATAGTATAATTTGAGGGGCATGTCCCACCTAATAGATATATGTATAAGATAAAATAGAACATGTAAAAATAGTAGTAAAAATATATATAGAAGGAAGAAAGAAAGAATTTTAGATGCTAGAAATTGTTAGGGGATAAGCACCATAATTTATGTACATGATGGATAAGTGTTAATATTATATATATATATATATATATATATATATATATATATATATATATATAGAATTATATTTTAAATGTGTTATGGTAGAAGGAAATTAGCCTTTTGTTTATATATTTATCTATCAAAGTTATTCTATTCATGGTCTTCATTAATCTCTAATCTCTCTTAATATTGAGTTTGAGGTATAAACACAAAATATAGAGATAGTTTGGTGCTCAATAGATCAATTTTTGTTTACCCCACTTTCTTGCTTACAAGCATCTCCTCCCACATTCACTCAACATCAATTCATATGATCCCAATATCCACCTCAAAGAGTAGGATGTTAATTATGGTCTTAATTGTATATGTTAAAAATCTAGTATATGTTTATTGTTTGGTCATCATAGGTAGTTCTATATAGATGATTCTAAAACATATATATATATATATATATATCACAAATTGTTATTCAATATTAAAAATATTAGGTTCTTATATTACTATCTTGGACTTAAAGTGTGGAAAAACCTTAATTAGATTTTGGTATCTCAACTGAAATATATGTCATATCATTTCTCAAGAAATTTAGGATGCAATATTGTAATATCATGTCAATACCCATGGAGATAGAATTATAACTTTCCTAGGTGACAGGATCCTTCATTTTGGGTTAATTATACTCATTATTATAAGTTTATTGGAAGTCACATTTAATAAACCTACAATAGGCTATATATCAACTACATTGTCAGGTATCTTTCAAGGTTCATGTAGGAACCTAAGGATTCACACAAGAAAGAAAAAATTACATCGGAGATACATCTATTATACAATGAAGTATGGCCTAAAATATAAATAGACTAAGCTTTTTCCTTTGTAGGGATACATGAATGTAAACTATGTAGGTTATTTGGATGATAATATATCTACTTCATGATTTATTTTCTTGTTGAGATCTAGCCTTATATCATTAGGGAGAAAAAATCATGGACTACTATTTCTCACTCTTCCATGTAGAGTTAGAATATCATGCCACAAGTAGAGCCATCTATGAAGTACTATAGTTATGTTGCATTTTGATTGGTTTGGGATGCTCTCTAGACACATCCTACAATTATATTTTACAATAATAAAAGTGTGTTGAAGATTTTTTGGAATCCCATTTTATTTAAGCATACTAAACACATAGAGTTTCTATGGCACTGCATCTATAGATATGTCCAACTATAGATTATTCAACTCTAGCATTATTCCACTCAAGAGAAATGTGCTAACAATATTACCAAATATATTGCAAGTTAGTAAAGTTTGAATCCTTTCAAACTTTCTTAGTTTAGCCTCCTAATAAAAGGATGTAATAAGAGAGGATTTTCAAAATAAAATATTATTTTACATCACTAATAATAATAGTATTGTTAAATAATGTTTGTAGTTGTTTGGGTAATAGTTTCACAATTTTCTTCAACCGACTTTTATAAATATATATATTGCCTCCCATCAATAACATCATTGCCATTGCCTTTATGATATTCAGTTATAACATCATATGAAAGAGAAAATAAATAAGGTACATCACAATTTACCTTGTAAATTTTATATTATGTAAAGAAGGGAAATTATCGAAGGGTAAATTACTATCACTAATAATAAGATTGTAATATTGGAATCAATATCACTAATCATACAAGGAGTATAATCAATATTAATTTCATTAAAATGAATATCACTAAGCATAGGAGAATTATAATCAACATGAAAATCATGAACAAGTGAAGATAACACATCCAATAGTGAAATTAAAGACATGACAAGATTCATGAATGTTGAAAAGTAATGTTCATAATGAAATAATGCTTCCATAGAACAATCATTACTTACCTTTCGGAGAAGGGATATAATTTTAAATTAAGAATCAAAGAATCAAATGTTGTAAAGTATGAGAACACATTATAATCCTTGATATGAACATATATAGAAGCAAAGGATAAGGGTTGGTGACCATTCATAGTGCATGGATCAATAATAAATCAAATACTTATGAAGGTGGAAGAAGAAGAATTTTAAATACAACCCTAGTGGAGTAAGATTAAATAGGCTCACCAAAATGTAGGAAAATAAAATATACCCTACATTATTTTAAAAATTTATCTTTTTTCTATCAACAATCAATTAACACATTCATTAGATCATAAACTAATTAAATAGTTGAGAAAAAACATATAAATGATAAATGCCAAAACAAAAAGAGAAGGGAAGATAAAAGATCGTTAGCTATTTTAATGGATCTTATTCTCTTTAAATGTTGTGACAAATATAAGCAAATTATTACTTGGTATTGAAATGTTCATACCGTAAAAATTAAAAAATACATAAAATTTTGATATCTACAACGAAATAACATTTATCATTTTAATCTATTAGCATGATCATATTCAACGTGTGTGATCTTAACTAACTTATCCTCACTTGTAACTATATAAGAATAAATATAGTAAACTCTATCACAAATAAGTCTAATGAAGAGTTAGTATAAAACCAAAACCAAGATTAAGACAAAACAGAAGAATGAAAACTAAAAATATGCACCTTCGTATAGAATTTTAGTGTTCCAAATTTATCTCTTTGAACTGCTCGCTACCAAGAAAATTTGCATCCTTTTTAGAGGTTCTGGTTAAGTTACCAACCATTAGAATCATAGATTGCCTCCAAGTGGCATTGCTCTCTGTAGAACACGTGTTGTTGTCATCAATTCGAATTCAAATCTTGAACGGCTACATTCTACACGACCAACTCCATTCCTGTCATCAATTCGAATTCAAATTTTGAACGGCTACATTACTTTAGTCTTGATAAGTAAATGACTCAATTCCGTAGATCTTGTAAGTTTAAAGCCTAGCCGTCCATCGTAAACTGTTAGGTCGATCTAAGTATCTAAGGTCGCTATTGTTGTACAATCTGCTGCAACAACAAAATCACAAGGGAAGCTACAGCAATGGCAATATCGGTGCCTTCACAACTTTTCCATACCTCTAAGCCTGTGCAAGTCCCACATGAAAAACACCCAACTGAATTAAAATTGAGCAACAAATTTAATAGCTTATGGTTTGGACGAAAAATTACTCCAAAATCACACCAGAAGTTTTGTAGCGTTAGAACTCTGGGTGGCGGGAAATGTCATTCCAAGTTCATGCTAAGGACTGCAAGATGTTATGTGTCAACTACAGAGCCCTCTACAGGTACTAATAGAATTGTGTATGTATGTCAATCAATTTGGTTTATGTTGTCTATGATGTTTCCATAGTTAAATGTACACAGGTATATTTTTGTAAAAACAAAGTGTTTGGGGGCTAATTGAAAGAATTCCCAAATTAGTTTTCTGAAAACTCCATTTGGGTAGAGTGTATATGGCCATTCTATAGTCAAATGCTGGATTGCTTTGATTCTCAGTGTTGATTTTGTGAAATAGTATGGTAAAGAGAGTTTAACTTCATCTTTACTTTCTAATGAAATTGATGAAAATATACATATCTGGGTCATCTGCACCTGCACCGAGTTAGTTTTCTGGATAAATATTGGGCGATGTTATGGGTCGTCTTTAACAAACTCTTCCTTCTTAAGATTTGTTACCATGGCGTATATTTGCTTGTGCTCCATAATCACCATTGCAACCGATGGTACACAATAATGGCTGGGCTTAAACATCACACACTAAGCTGACAGCTTAGTGTGTCATTGTAAGCGACACTTCTCAATGTAAACAAAATAGTTAAGTCAAACTAATAAATAAATCAAATTTAGATAAAAATATGATTGATTGAAGGATAGGTCTTATTTTTTGTTTTTTTTATACTATTTAGAATTGAATAATACATATTTCCAATATTCAATCGGATAGTTTCACTTTAGAAATTTTGTAGAATCGTCATTCCTCTTTCTAGGATTCAAATGGTGACAACATGTTTGATTCCACACAATGAATTTTATCTCCTACAATTTTTTAGTGCAAAATATTTATCAGAAGTAACTAGCTCTAGATGTTCTCTTCTTCCAAGAAGTGAAGATCACTAGATTTTCTCTAGATGATTTTTTCTCGCTATGATCTAAGGACTTAAGCCAAAAATTATTCTATTCATCTTAAAGCATGCCCCACTAATCATCTAAGAACCCCTTATTCAAAGATAAGACCAAATGCAAAAGTAAGTAGATTGAGAAGACCCTATAAGTGAAAGAGGTTTTGGCTAATCACATGGACTAATCTCTATAACAAGGCATAGTGTTAGACTAGGCCACAAAATGAAACCGAATTGATAATAGGATATATATCAAGATAGGCATCCAAATTTTTTCATCGCCAACAATTCACCGAAGGAAAATTCACTGCCAAGTAAAATTCACTACTAGCAATGGCAGGAAATTTACTTGGCAGTGAAGTGAATTTTCCGTAAGTGAATTTTCCATGGCAGTGAATTGTTGGTGGTGAATTTTCCTTGAATTGCTGGCAATGAATTTTCCTAGAACCATAAGATAAATTTATCACATATTTTTGGCAGGAAATTTAATATTAATGTTGGTGAAATTTCCTTCGGTGAATTGTTGGCGATGAATTTTCAATCTATCTTTCAATTACTCAAATTTTTATCTAAATTTGATTTATTAATTAGTTTAGAAATGTCAGGTACAATGACAATAGAAAGGTAAAATGTTATTATTTATTTTTTAAATATGAAGATACCAATTTTTTAAAAATATATATCAACGTTTATACCTAAAATTCTTAAAAAGTAACATATAAACATTTAATATTTATTGCAATTTTCAAAGTTAAAAGTAAAATCAAAACAAAAGAATGACCAAAATAATAAATGATATATTATTCAAAAATAAAAGTGTAAATTACATAACAAAAATTAAAAATTAGATAAATGTAAACTTTCTATATACATATAATAAACTAAAATTCAAAAAAACTCTATATTTAAATTTGTCTACAATATCAAATTCATAAATCAGTTCTAAAATATATTTTATCTATATATAATTATTATTTAATACAATATATATTAATCTATATAAATGAAACTTTTAAAAATATATATAAATATACAATATTTTCTACACTTATTAAAATAAAAATAAAATAAAAAATTACTCAAATATTAAATACTAATATTTTTAAAAATAATTAAAATTACATATAAGAAAAAAATAATAAATAATATTAAAAATATAAAGTCTCACATAAAAATTAAATTATATATATTCTCTCTACACTATCAAATTCATAAATCAATCAATAATATACGTCCTTTTGTAAGAACTTCATGACGCACACCATTGGAATTGTATTATTATACGTATGCAACTAACAGGATGGTACAATTCAATGTGTGGAAAGAACATTTACCGTAACAATTCAATGTGAGTGGAAACGGAAAGAGGTAGGGTAAAGTGGGGCCCACACACTCAGCTGTCAGCTTAGTGTGTGATGTTTAAGCCTAGCCAGAAGGTGTGATGGGCAAGTTTGATCTAAGGCATTTGATAATTCAGGAAAGGATTTTGTTGTGTCGATAAACATAGTGCCCATGTATCTCAAGGGTTTAAACAGAGATGCATATGAGCCTCAACTTGTCTCTTTGGGCCTTTTTCACCACAAGATATGTCACCCACTCTCTGAAATAGAGTTATACAAAGTAAATGTCATGAATCAATCATTGAAAAGGCTCCCCCAAAAATGAGCAGGACGTGCAATTTCTAGCAGAAGAAATGCGAAAATTGCTTCAAGAAATTCAAGATAGCTATGAAGGAAAAGAAGAGTGTGAGGACAAAGTCCTTGCGTGGCTGTTCACTCTAGATGGGTGCTTCATACTAGAGACTCTTAGGCTTCTCAGTGATGAATCACTATGGAACCTTGATCGTGGGTCACAATGGAACCTCAATGGTGATTCAAGATGGAACCTGGATCCAGTTTTTAATAGAAACAAGTTCCAGTCTTGTCAATTTGATATCTTCACTGATCTCCTTATGCTTGAAAATCAGGTTCCCATAGTCATCCTCATTAGGCTCTTGGAATTGGAGGAAGATTTAAACGAGGAGACAACGAAGGCAGAGCTGCTTAGAATGATATGCGAAGGTATAATTGCCTTGGATCACCCTTTTCAATTATTCTCTGCAGCCAAAAAAAGATCAATAACTGACAGAGAATAAAGAGCATGAGACAAAATTGATGGAAGAACTAAAGTTAAAGTACAAATATCTGAAGCCATACAATCACATTTTGGGATTTTTTTACGATTTCGTTGCGTATGATTCCAAGAGTACCCATGAAGAGGAAAAAATAGAGGATGTTCATGTTACTCTACCAGTGGGAGGCAATCATCATCATCGAACACCTCATAATCATAGCAAAGACGACTAGTGGATTAAAGGCTTTTACAACATTGTTCGCCTGAAAAAACCAAAAATATTTTATATTTGTCGTGAAGTTTCTTTTCTGAAATATCCATCTTTGCTGAAAGAAGAGCTTCCTTGCAGCATTGTTTGCCACTGTTCAGATCCATCTCTTGTAGTGTAAGTTACAATAGTATTCAAGTATTCATTTATATTTTAGGGTTTTGATATTATATTTTTGTTAAACAGATTATTTGTGCTTTAATAGACTCTTGTTGTCAAACTTTGAAAATCCTGAAGACTCTCATGGACCAAAAACTTTCAACATGGCCTCCAATAGTCAACTAAGATGTCACAACAGGTTCATTTTCAGTTATATTTAATAATTTTCTTTGCATTGTTTATTAGGGCTTGGCAATTATTTTTCTATTGTGAAAATATTCGAATGTACATGGTTGTTTAATTTGTGAGCAATTTTCTTAGAGTATCCAAGATATGGAATAAATTCTAATGCTATGTATTGTGGCCTTTATATTTGTTAGAATTGGCTATGGCTGCCAAGATCTTGAGACCAAATGGAAAGCACAAGAAGAGAGAATATAAATGTGACAAGAATGATCTATATTCTTATCAATTGATTCAATGATATGAGATGATTTTTTATTGTTACAATGAGAGACCCCTTGGTTATATAGCCAAGGTGAAATGTAAGATGTCATAAGATTATGACAAGTGTCTTAATCATGTGACATGAGACAACTCATCACACTTACCTAGGTTCACATGTAGTAGTTGTCAAAAGATAAGATAACAACTAATGACAACTAGCACCTTCTAGAAAGATTCTTTCCTATGACCTAAGTAAACTTAACTAACATGTAAATAAGTCCCCTAGTAATGAATTAACTAGGTACAAGACTTTATTTACACCAACACCCCCCCTTAAGTGTAACTTAGGGAGTATCAGATTATTATGCAAATGACACAAAGATGGGTCCTGGCTACTAGGCCATCATAGATACCCATGTACATATGCAATGCAATCTCTCACAAACAGAGAAAAGGAGAAAACCTAGTGGGACAAAACTCCTCCCCAAAAGAGAGATGAAATATAAAAAATGAAATTCTCTCAATGGTGCATGAGAAGGTAAAAACCTCATGTGAGGAAAAAGTCCCCCCCATCAGAGAGAAGTAGAAGAGAGACAAGGCAGCCCCCCCTCAATGTTGAGTCTCCTGCAATGATGGTAGAAGCTCAACATTGAATGTTGAAGATGATTCAATCTCATCGAACAACGTTCCTCCCCTGAGGAAGAAACAAAACCATGAATGTATGAAGGATGTCAGGAATATGGATGATGGATGATGTCTCTGAAGCATGCTCAAGTGTCTCCATGTCAATGCCAAAAGTTGACACACTCCAAACAGGTGTTCTAGGCCACATTGTTGAAGAGGACAATCCAGAATCTAGTAGAGATGAATATCGAACATGATCCAAAGACAAGGATATCCCCTCTAAAGAAAAATAAGCCTTCTCCAAATGTTGTCCAAAAGTATCCACACTCACGCCAAACTGCAAATAATGATCATGTAGAGAATGAACAAGAGGGTTAGAGTGTTCCCTTGCAACAACTGAAGAAGGAGCATCTTCATCAAAGAGAAGATGAATTTCATCAATGATGTCCCCCAAATCTGCAATATGAGACTCCACAAATAAGTCTGAAATTCCTGTCAAGAAGTCATCCAAAGTAGCCAAATTTGAAAGACAATGTATGTCCTGCTGCACTAAATCACAAGGAACCAAAACTGTGGAATCACAAGCATCATCAACTGCAATAGCAGATGAAGGAGATGAAATGCATGACTCAAGAACTGGATCTGATGTGAGAAATCCCAAGTTCAAGAAGCCAAATGTCTCCTCTGAATCATGGTCCATATGATCAACATCCGAAGGAACTATGTCATCATTAGAAGCAAAATCTACAAAGGTATACAACCAAGATGAATAATCAACCACCCCAGTAGCAATGATCTCTCTACTCTCCAAGTCTTGAATGATGACTGAATCAGGTGTGAATTTCTCCACAGTCCTCCCATCTCCACCATGTGTAATCTGATATATGGAAAGAAGATTGTTCATCAAATGAGGAACACACAAGACATCCTAGAAAAGTGTTGTCCCCAAAACTAATAGATCCCTTCCCAATTACACTCATGTATGTATTGTTTCCCATCAAGATAGGAGACATAGTACAAGGATAAAATGAAGAGAATATAGACTGTGAAGATTTCATATGATGAGATGCTCTTGAATCTAGAAGCCATCTCCCTGATCTTGGACCTGAAAAAGCACAAAGAGCTTGACCTTTATTTCTTGATATAGATGCTTGATCTTTATCCTTTTTAGACTGTTTTGAAGAAGAAGGAGGTGATCCAGACATTCTAGAAGGAAAATCAATGTGATTCCTTTTGAGAAGATTTTTCAACTCATCAATATCCTTCTTATAACAATAGTGTTCTTCATGTCCATCCTTCTTGCAATATGCACAAAATGGCCTCTCCTTCTTTGATGATTTTGTTTTTGAAGATTCTGATTCTTTATGTGGCTTGTTATTTTTCTTCTTTTGCTTCTTATCAAGATTCCTTGATTCTTTATGTACCTTAGACTCACTAACCATTAATGCATGTGGCATGGAAGACTTGATTAGACCCATGTTCATTAACTTAGCTTCCTCTTGGATTAGGAGATTTACAAAGTCATCAAACTTAGGATCAACATATGATGCTCCCATAGAAAGTCGATGGGTATGAAAGCCAGAAACAAATACTGAATACTCAGGACCAAGCTTGGATAACACATTTAGAATCAATTGTAAATCTTCTTTATCAATGTTGCATTCTTTCAACTGTGTTCTTAGTTGCTTGATTTTGGAGATGTAGTCTTGGATGTGGTCAAATTTTTTGGATCAAGATTCATCAAATCATTATCAATCTGATATCCCCTAATCTTATTTGTTTTACCATACAATTTTTCAAAAGTCTCCCAAGCTTCTTTAGGTGTTTTACATGATTCAATATGAAATTGTGAATCAAATGTGACTAATGAGCATATGCATCCAAGTGTTTTCTCATGATCAATCTCCCATTTTGTGAATTCTTTAGAATCACTAGGTTTTTGAATAGTGTCCTTTAGATGTGATAGAACTTTTAAAATTTTCACAAATTTTGCCTAGTTTTATGGTCTGTCTGATTCTCTCTCATACTGGGGGGTCTAATGTTAGGGTTTAGGGTTTTTCTACCCTTGTTTAAACTTATTCTCACCAAACAAACCCTTGTGTTATATTTCCATGTTGACCTATCATTGTGGGTTGTCGGTAGCTTAAGTCATCAACGAAGCCTTTTATGTCATGTTGTTACCGACCCCTTTACCTAACCCGTCGGTTTCTCCATGTTCGGGATTAATATAAATTTTGCTTGATATTGGGCGGGGTATTTCCAATGTTTAGACTTTAGTCTATAAAATTCATGCCTTAAGGGTCACCCCCCCATTTGCCTAGTTGGTCCCACTGTTATGAACAACTTTTTTTCATGTACAGATTTGTGGACCGTCGGATCGATGAATTCAAATCTTGACCGCTCCTCGCGGACCTCGTAGGGTTTCTTGACGATGTCACCAAAGTTGTGCAAGGTGTGCAAAATGATGCCACTTATCATGTACAGTGATGTGGTGCCAGTCCAGATCCTCCAGCGTTGCTAAAAGAGCTATCAAATCAACGGCTGCCATTTAGTAATGGGGGTTGATGGGGATTAATTATGACCGTACCTTACCAACCTCGCATGATCAAAATAATACTTTCGAAAATGCTACGAGGTGTGCAAGCTGGTGATGCATGACCTTGCTCGGTGGTACAAGGTGGTTGGTTGGGGCCTGCTACTGGCGTGCGTGTTTCTAACTATGAAGTTATTGATTAGCAGCTGGGTTTTCCAAATGGTGACGTGGGATTTTCAATGAAGTTTGAATCAATCTGAGTTGTTCGATGTGCCAGCTCCTTATCACATCAACGACCTGAATTCAAAGTTTTGATCCAACCATGTGATGGTTGTTTGAGCTCTGCAAATTACACACATTAATAGCACAGGTCTTATGATGGATATCATCTCGATTTCCATGCGTACGAGTGGTTTTCTCCTGGAAATCATGATGGATTGTACGCAGTTTTCCATAAACTTGGAGATTTACAATGGTGAAATTGATTTCAGCCACTTATCGCTCGCTTGCTCATACTGCAATTGGAGCATTAATGGTTTCTGCACCAGCTTGCTCGATAAATGCTTGCTAATTTTTCATTAGAATCATTGCATTTTCGAGTTTGTGTTCACTTGTTGAGTGATTGTTGTTCTTGTAGAGTTTTGAGCCCGTGAGCAAGATGAGTAAGTTAGTTGTTTCTGGTTCGCCATTGCACAAAAGTGCAAGGATGTGTGCTAAGAATTTGCAACAGGAGGTGATGCCAAATGAATAGAGCACTATTATTGGTGCTCCTGGAGCCATTGATGAGGGTACTAGGTCCCTCCCGACTCTCGTGAGGAGCAGTCCTCGGCTCAAAGGACAGGTTGCACGGGCTGAGGTACTTAGCTATGTAGAGGTAAGGGGGTCCGACAAGTGTGGCAAGGAGGCTGTGGCCGAGGTAAAATCTGGGTGATATGAGTCACCTATTGAGCTCTCTGGTGGCTCTTGTGGTGAAAGTTCCGAAACTGACTCGAACTATCGTAGCTACCTCGTGGCCCTGACTGAATTAGTAGGTGTGAATGAAGAGGTCCTCGCGACATCTCCTATTGTCATGGCAACACCGTGTGTTGCTTTTGGTTCTGGTGTTGATGCTGAGAAGGGTAATGTTGTGCTCCCGCTTCTCCCTGAAGCGAGGACATGGAGCGGTCACTTGTATCAGGGTCGTGTGTTTGTTCCTAGTGTGTGATGGTGGTGTTGTCATTTGGGTCCTACAATTTTTCTCTGGTGTTGTTGCTGCCTTTTTGGGTCTGATGTGGATGGGTACGAAAGTGTTGTGGTGGTATTTTTTTTTGGTCGACTGGTTACAAGGGTTGTAACCATTTTGATTCCCCTAATTTTTGTATGATTGTATCTAATGGTGGGGAATTACGAAATGTTGTTGAAATTTCATTTGGTTGGAATGAAATTTGGTTGTCAAGGCTCATTGTTGAGGTCAGATTTTTTGAGTCCAAAAGGGTTGGGTAGAATGTACTGGGTGTATATAGTGCAGAATTAGGAGGCAAGTTAGCTATTTCGTTGTCATGGGAAGGAATTGTATATGGGATACCCTTAATATGTTTTATGTAATGACTGATATCGAAAGAAATCTAAAAAATTTGAGACAATTTGCTCTCCTGTGTGTGTTTTTTTAGATCATGAATGAAATTATCAAAGGTTTTTTCATTTGTCTTCAAGAATTCAATTGAATGTATGAATCTTTGTCTTGCCTTGACTTAATGAGTTAATCAAATGCTTGAGAGAGGATTGTAGGTCTGTGATAATGTGCTAAGGATCTAGTAAGGAGTGATTCCTTAAAATACCATGAGATCTCATGATGTAATGCATTATGGGAATTGTCACTGATATCAGAGTTGAAGTTATATATCACTGAGTATTTCGTGTGTGACTCCTTCCCAATGTGATAGGGCACTGGTTAGTCTTTTTTCTTTAATTCTGCTAAATAATCGAAGTTGGGAATTACCCACATTTGGATTTAAGGTCAGAACATTTTAAATTCAAATTCCATCTCTTTTGAGATGCAAATCTCACATTGTACCTGTTCTCCTAGCTTTAGATAGTTGTTTTTACTCAGTGGTCTGCAAAGCCCTCAATAAATGGTATCTATTAGCACTGGTAGGAATATATCTATGTATTGAAGTGTTCTTGAGGCAAGAAATATTATATGAACATAAATAGGAACACCCTCCTTGGTTTCACAAAGCCTAAAGTGTAGGAGATCTTAGTCTTTGACTGAATCTTGTCAGTTGGCCACTACCTTTGTGAATTCTTGAACATAGAGGTTGGCAACCTCTTAGAGAATTATGAAGCCTAGCTGGAAAAAACACCAACAAGATGACCTATTAGACCTTTCATCATGAGATAGTTCCATACTGATTTTCTCCATGTAGCATAATTATGTGGAGTTAGGAGTTCAATTTGAGATTTCCCCATTGCAAGAACACAAACCAAGCAAAAGAACACAATCAACCATTGCAAGATTACCCCCCCAAATTACTCAATCATGAAACCCCCCCAAGAAATATCTGATTTGGCACTTTATATTTAGTGCGTTTACAATTTCCACTTGCCAAAAACAACGAAGTGGACTTTGATCTTGGTACATGCAAATTTCCAAAATAGGCCTCAAAATCAAAGTGAAAAATTTATAGTGGATGAGATAAACTTGTCTACACCACTAGAAAGTACATGAAAAATCATGCACTTTCAAAAAAAAAATCACCCAAAAATGTTATCGTAGGAGCAAGATATGAGCTCCCAAAGTTCCCAAAATGAGGACGAAGCATCAACACCTGTGAGAATCTGCAAATTCTAGAAAAACGAGACCAAAAAAACCAAAAATTGATTGCACCACTGCGAAGAGCACGAAAAATTATCCCAAATAAAAAAAATTGCTCAAAAAAAGGAGCCAAAATGAGCAAGTTATGAGCCTCTAAAGTCGGACTAGAAAACTAAAAATGCAAACGAAGAGGGGTCAAGAAATTTTGAATTGGATGCTGATGTCAACAATGACACGTGATGACATCAGCATTTCACTCGGTTAAATTTGATGGCTTGCAGCTCGTCAAAATAGAATATACTCCTGTGCTGGAATATTCCAAACTTTCATAGCTTAAAATTGACAGTTTGAGCCCGTCACACCTTTGCGAATATTCTCAAAATCTTATGACGCTGACGTGTGCAAGGAATCAAAGAATATTCCTTTTTTATTAAAAAAAAAAAACACTCGATTTTTATGAAGCTCACCGATTAAATGTGACCGTCGCGGATTTTATGAAGCCAAAAAATGAACCTCCCCAAATTTGGTATCTCTCTTCAAAAAAAGACTCTCCAATGGCACCCAACCCACTCTGATACCATATTAGAATTGGCTATGGCTGCTAAGGTCTTGAGACCAAATGAAAAGCACAAGAAGAGAGAATATGAATGTGACAAGAATGAACTGTATTCTTTTTAATTGATTCAATGATATGAGATGATTTTTGATTGTTACAATGAGAGACCCCTTGGTTATATAGCCAAGGTGAAATGCAAGATGTCATAGGATTATGATAAGTGTGTTAATCATGTGACATGAGACAACTCATCACACTTACCTAGGTTCACATGTAGTAGTTGTCAAAAGATAAGATAACAACTAATGACAACTAACACCTTCTAGAAAGATTCCTTCCTATGACCTAAGTAAACTCAACTAACATGTAAATAAGTCCCCTAGTAATGAATTAAATAGGTACAAGACTTTATTTACACCAACAATATTTAAGAATAATGAACATGATATCATTTCAAAGCTTATGTTTGTCCCCTAAACTTGTGGGGCCATAAACATTAATCAACAAGAGAGATAGCTTAGACAAAATTGTTTATACCTCTAATTGTATCCAATTTAGGGTGAAGTGAGAATCTCCACAAAAATGTGAATAGGATGCCAAAGGACCCCCAACCTATTGGTTGCACTAATTGCATCCACCCTAGTACCCATCCAACCTGAGCAACTTTAATTTTGTTCCTAAAGTATAATTATATTAGTCAATATGTGATCAATTTGGCACTTGGCCATGAATGCCCCCAACATTCTTAGTGTAGATCTTTATTGCTTTGTAAGAGAAGGGACTAGTCCCCTAGACCTTGGAAGATAATTTCATAAGGAATATAGACCTTTTTCCAATGTAGTTTGCTCCATTTTCTATTTGATGGTTTTCCTACCTCTCTTGCATCCTAAGCTAATTTCTTAAGGAATATAGACATTTTTCCAATGTAGTTTTCTCCCTTTTCTATTTGGTTGTTTAATTTGTGAGCAATTTTCTTAGAGTATCCAGGTTATGGAATAAATTTCAATGATATGTATTATGGCCTTTATATTTAAGAATGTTTATATGGATTTTTCTTTTATTCTTCCTATATTTTTTCTTTCCTTTTCCTCTCATAGTGTATTTATCACTCGCATCTACCTTTATACCTCTCTTTCTCTTTTGGCATATCTTTTTTCCTTTTATTTTTCTTTTATTCTAGTTATCTCTCATTGTTTAAATATCTTTATTTCTTTTTTATGTTTCTTTACATTGTTATTTCTATTTATTTGTTTCTTATTTTCATCTATTTTTCTCTCTTTCTATATGGTTTGGACCCTAGATTTAAGTTTTTGACCCATAGACCTTGATCTACGCCCTAGCCTCATGGTTCATGAGCCCTAGATTGATAAAAACTTATCCTATAGCCTAAACACTTAGATCCTAGACCCTTAATTTTTAAACCCTAAACCTTAGAGGCTATGTCTTGTACTTGTGGACCCTAGACCAAGAAATACTACTATTTACTCTTTACCTTAAACTTGTGGATGAACCCTAGTGCTTAGGCTATGCTACTAGATATTTGACCTCAGATAGTAGAACATGTGCATTAGATCCCAAGAAACTAGGCCTTATACCTTAGACATTAGAGCTTCAAACTTCAATATTGAACCTTGGATTGTTATGTGATTAAAGCTTGAATCCAAGACCATGTATACTAGACTATGGACCCTAGAATTTAAACACTAGATTAAATAGAAAATTGTCATACCCTTGTTGGGTGAAAATAGTGTAATCAACTTTTCAATAGATTATGCCATCTAGACTTTAGCCACAACTATGTGAGTTATAATCTCTCCTCTCAGAAAGGGGAGGCGCCCTTCTTACTGCTAATGGAAGCTATAGTAAAATTAAAAGGAAGCTATAGTAAAATTAAAAGGAATACTTACAAAATGTACACTGTACTCATGAAATGGGGGGAGTGTGTTACATTCATACTTCTCTCTTTTTCAGAGAAGATGTTTACAATGTTTCATGATGAAAAGCTTTAGATTTGATAACTTAAACTTAATCAACAACAGTAATGTTGATATTTCTATCTTGTCAAAGCACAGCGTAGAAATACCAGGTATGATTTATAATAACTAAAAAAAAAAGGAAAAGGAAAAGGGAAAGCTCACGAAGGCACAAATTCATTCCATAGCCTTTTCAATGTTGAATCCTGTAGAAGTATTGTTCGTTGTATTAGAAGCACAAAGTCTTCTTAGATATAGTGATTCCTCGAATAGCATGAATGATTACAAGCACAAAGTCTTGTAGATCCTTCAACAAAAATCTGCAAACATAAACAAATCCAAATGATAAATGCAACACAAAGTTTACATAAACCACTTGAAGCCCTTTCAATGTCTTACACTAGTCACCACTGATATAATCGACACACAAGACAATCGATTCCAACACAAACTCTAGTATGCAATCCTCTTCTTTATTGATTAGATTTGAATTCACAATATTGAACACAAAGTCTCAATGCTTGTTTCAAAGGAGCAGCACTTCCTGGCAAAATATCAAAAGGTAAACATTACAATAGAAATCCCTCTTATTTATAGAAAAGAGGGAAGAGCAAAATTAGGAAATCAGATGAGTAAAAATAGGAAACCCTAATCTAACTGAGTGTAATTTATTTCTACATAATCACACCTCATATTTTTGGTGCAATTACATTTTACAAAAAGACATTTAAGATGTCAAAAACTATTTACAATGTGCAAAGTAGGGGACACCAAAACTGGTGAACACTAGAGACAAAAAGAAGACTATTGTTCTTTGCACTGGGTGCGGAATTATTCATATTTATTTGCCATCTCTTATAGGAAAGTTTTGTCTGGCCCGACTATATAATCCACTAGTGTGTGTATTTTGGTAATCATCTTCTTAGTAGATGAGAAAACCTTTTTACACCTTTGAAGATGAGCCTTGAAACAATCAAGTGAAAGTCGTAGATCACACACAATGTGCATGGTGTTCTTGGAAAAACTGTTATCATCTACCAGCTTTATGAAGGCATCTTTATACACTTGAATTATCTCGCTGAGAGGAAGAAAGGTGTGTTCATCATCAAGGAGATCACCGGACAACTCTTCCATTCCATTTATCAGAAGAAACCAGTAACCTTCTACATCCTCTTGTACTTGGTGAATGCCATCAGTCAAAAACTTTAATACCTAGATTTTATGTTTGAGCGATTCTTTCACCTCCACATATTTCTCCTTGTTAGGTATTACTCCATTCTTTACCAATTTTTTGATCTTGGATTCTTTCATTTTCAGCCATGATGATAAGGCCCTTTCCATCTCATGTAGCTCTTTCACAAGTGATTCTTCTTCTTTATTAAGCTCAGTTTATAGCTGGGCTATTTGTATTTTCTTTTCACTTGCGGTGGTGATGACTTGTGTCCCATGATCTATGATTTCTTCAATGATCTCATTCAAGACTTTACCCTCCACTGCAAGCTTCTCTACCTTTTGTATAGCTGGTTCTTCGACATTCACCAAGGTCATAGATTGGGTATCACCCATTGAACATCCCACTATGTTTCTCAAGATGTTTGCATAGCGTTCCGCCTTCTCCTTGTATAGGTTCTTAGCTTGCTCCATCTTGTCAAGCCTTCCTGCAAGGGCATCTAATACTACTTGGGCGTTGGCTTTAGCAATTTCATTGGTTACCTTCCCAAGTTGTATCCTTTGTACAGTATAATATTCCATACTTACATCACCCTCTGGTTGTGAATGAAAACCTACCTCAAGAAACTTCTAGCCAGCTTTATCAACATGGAGTCTTGACAACACCTTGGCCTTTTTCTTTTCCTTGATCTTCAGGGAGGTATTTCTTCTAGGTCCAGCTCATCGGGGGAGATCATCTGCTTCTTGCACTTAGGAACCTGTGACACCAACCAAGGAGGGAGGGAAGAAGTATATACATCTCCTGTTACCGCTAATTCCTGAGCTGCAGGGGTTCCTTGAGGAATAGCTAAGATAGTAACTATGGGCATCGTTGTATTCATTATGGGCCCAGTTGTCTACACGCCAAGATGACTCTGCAAATATTTATTCATGAATCTATTAAATTCAGCCTCTGAAGAAATGTCAAAAGATGGAGATGACAAACTGGGGAGAGAAACTAGCGAACTAGATAGATCATTGATATTTTGTGTTCGATCAACTGCAGAAGAAACCAAAACAGTTGATACTACTGGTGGGGAAGAAAAATCTTCTACTCCTATAACTATGGTAGGAAGAGGAGAAGAAGGAATGGGAGGAACAGGAGATTTAGGAATTGAAGGAGTGTGAGGAGGTGAAGATACTAGGATCTCTTCAGTTTCATTCTGAGGAGGGGACAAAATCTGCTCATCCTGTTGGTATTCCTCAACCTCTTCTTCTTCATTTGATTCGGTTTCTCCAGAGTCTTCATCATCTGATTCTTCGGATTCAAACTCTGTATCTCCTCCTTCCTCATCTGAAGATAATTCCTTGGAAACAAGCTCCTTCTCTTTTGCACGAGATGTGGTAGCCCTTGTTTCTCGTATTTCAGTGGTCTATGGAGTATTTTTTCCACAGTGAACTTGATCCTTGGCCCTTTTTGAGATGAAGAGGGAACCATGGCCTGTTTGTCTTTAGCATGGGATTCTGGCCATGGACTGGGTTTTTCTTTGGGAATCTCACCTTCAGACTCTATCTTGAAGGCTTTCATCTGATGGCCATGCTTGTGAAGCCATTTTGTTGTGTTGTGTAGGATAGGGGCTAGCCTTTCCCTCATGTAAGTACATTATTTTTTGGACCATTGTACTGGAGGCAAAGGCTTCCCGACGATATTATCCTCATCATAGGCAGAATTGAGGATGTCTCCTAGATCTGTGAAATCTTCAGGCAAATCAGCTATATGGAGGGCCCTGATTTGTTCAACTGTTAACCTACAAAAATCCATTTTACATACATCCTCCTCATCTCTACATTCCGCCCATATGTCTTCAAAATGGTAAACAAGATTGTGACCTTTCTTGAGTTTCTTCTTTACATCTTTGAAGTCAAAGTCACATCTGTACCTGTAGGTCTTGATAGTCATTATGTGCATCTCTGCTAGAACATTCTTGGCCTTTTGCACACTTTTGATCATGTATCTGCCAATGGTTAATGGAAACTTAAAACCCGGCTTATGATTCCTTTGTCATTCTTTATGCACTGAAATTGATTGCCTGCACAACTCCATAAGGATCCATTTGTCTAATGGGTACCTGGGAAGCATATAAGGACATCCCGTGAAACAACCTACCCTTATGTAAGTAAAGGTTGGGAATTGTAGAAAAACAAATCCAACCTTTCTGATTGCCTTGTAAGCTTCATCTGATATTCTCTTCTTCTCCAGAGTCAGGTCAAAAGTGAACAACAAAGGAGCGAAGAAAGCATCTGTGACTCTCCTGAAGTGGTGGAAGCTTTCCCTCGGGTTCAATTGGTAATATTAATCATAGATAGGGGTGGAATGTCTATTACCTTTGGTATATAAACCTGGAAACTGCCTCATTACTATTGTTGCATACACCAAGAAAGAAGTCATATAAAATTTCAAGGTGGTGGGTACCTTGATCAGCTACTCATGGATTTCGTCACTGATCTGTGTTCCCCAATCAATGTGTACTTTCCTCCTTTTGATGATCCAGATGTATTCATACATCCAATCTTGGAAATGAGATGATTCAGGCAAGCCCTTAACTTTGCTTAACAAGGTAATCATGTCTCTCACATCTTCTTTGAAGTCACTCTTGGGGAGTCCCTTAGGCCACCTAGAAACAACATGTCGGGGAGTCCAACCATTGTGAGTTGATCAATGTCTTGGCCTTGACTAAATCATTGTCAAATATCTCTTGAGCCTTCTGGATCATGATGGGAGTGTACTATTCCATTTGTGGAACTTTGAAGACTATATCAAAGAATTCATCGTCAAGCCTCATTACAACCTGACCTGTAGAATCTCTCACAATTCTGTCTTCTTGGATATAGTGAGTAGCAACCTGAAGTGCGAACTCCATGTGATGAGCTGAAGTTGGGAAAGTAGATACCATATGAAGATTTCTATGCACAATGGCCTTCATATTTTCATCCCATGGCCTCTGTTGGATCCTCCTTACGAAATCTGCCAGATCTTGATGACCTATCTCGGTATCTTTGATTTCATCCACCTTGGACAATACCACCATCGGAGGGAAAACACCTTGGTATTTATACTTCATCTTACCCTTTGCTTTAGGAGATGGTGGTGGCATTTTAGCTAACATTTACGGGAGTAGAGACTGATGTATTTCTTATCTCTGAGGATCTTTTGATGGAACTTTGGAAATTAACTGCAAGAATGGTGGATTCAATGTTTGTCAGGAAATACATGTCATACGAGGAAACGTGAAATGAATAGGTGATATGGAGTCACTGTGTTTTGGCTGTATGGTGTGGAAAATGAGGTGTGAAAATGTGTGTGGAAGCGAAAATGAAGAAAAAACACGTTTCAAGGTGTTAGAGAAAGAATGCAGATTTTGGTGCTCGGGCGGTGAAAATCACCGCTCGAGCATTGAAGTGATTTTTCATTTGGTGTCGAGGCGGTGAAAATCACCATTCAAGCATCGACATGTCAAGGTTGTTGGGTGTCATGGCGGTGATTTTCACTGCCCAAACACTTGGGTATTTTTGTGAGTGGGTGTCATGGCGGTGAAAATCACCACCAAGACACCAGTGCGTGACTTAGCACTTTCATGCAACGTCGGTGAAAAACCTCGCTTGTACATCGATGCGTGAAAAACAAAGAGGCGATGTGTGTGAAGGCGGAGATATCCTTTGCCACGATGTTTGCAAATGTTGCAAGGAAAAAATGACAGGATCTTATTTAGAAGAAATAGACAGACACAAGGGGAGAAGCAAAGAGAACCGAAATGACGCGAGGATAGAAGTAAAAAGAAAGGAAAAGACTAAGCGACAGAAACGATAAAAGAAAAACACCTAAGACCAATGAGAAATGGAAAGAATTCAGATTTAAATAAAGAAAACTATCAAACAGAAAGGAAAAGAAAACATGAAGAACATACCTCGATGGTGCGAAAACCAGATGAAGATTAAAGTGAAAATCGTGTGCTGGAGGTTGAAAACAAGATTCGAGCTCAAGGGAAGTGACTTGTGATAACATGGGAGTGAAGTGTGGAGAGGAGTCTTCAAACAAACATGTGAAAATAACTCATGTTTGAGTTAATAACCCTAGAAAATAACTTAGATCGCACGCATTGAATGCGGCATTTGAACTTGACTTAACTAACAATTAGGTGCTCGAGCGATGAAAATCACCGCTCGAGCACCAAAGAGTCAAAAAAAATTTAGGTGCAATGGTGGTGATTTTCACCGCCTAAGCACCAAGAGTTAAAACTTTACTTAGACTAGGTGCAATGGCAGTGAAAATCACCGCCCGAGCACCAAAAACAGTTAAAGAGTGAAAAAGGTGCAACGGCGGTGATTTTCACCGCCCGAGCACCAAAAACTAGAAAGATGACTAACTCCTGGGTTTGAAAGGAGTCAAACTTTAAACTCGAAACTCGAGCTTATCGTCACCTACCTAGACTAGGTAAGATTAGAGACCTCGTAAAACAAGTTTGTCTCATTTTATGTGCTTGAAACACATGGTCCTAGGAAACAGACTAGTTTCATAGGGGGGTTATCCGTGAATTGAGCGCTGCTAGATTCTATGATAACAACCCTAAATATGAGAAATCAAACATTGAATACTAGATGTTTACCCTAAACCTTAGAGCCTAGGCCTTGGGCCCTATCCCTAGATTATGGATCATGAACCCTTAACCAAGGAACCTATACCATTTATTGTGAACTCTTAGAGCTTGGATTTGGAATCACTAGGACCTTAACATTATGCATCCTCAAAAAGAAACATATACCCTAGCCTATAAATCCTTGGACCATTGGCATTTGACCCCATCCTTAGAGCCTTAACTTTAGACACTAGGTTGTGGACACTATACCCTTTGTACCTAGGTCATAAGAACTTGACCCTCAAACCATAGACTATGTGCACTTATATTGTGTCCCTTGATTCTTCACCTTGGAATCCAAGACTTCTTGAACATTACACATTGAGTACTTGATCTTGGGCCCTAGAATTTGGAGTATAAAATGAAAGCATGGACCTATAGATCAAACCCTTGAACCAAACCTTGTTTCTAGAAACATTATACTGAAGAAATTTACCTTTCAAGTTGGATCCTAATGTTGGAAATAGGATGCCATTTAATTGCAATCCTAAACAATATTTATTTCACCATATCTCCTAATTCCTTGGAATGTGTTCAACAACACTAGGATTAGGAAGAGATTAATATTTGATGAAATAATCATGTTAATTGATATTTTTAATTAATTCTAAATGTTAAAAGCATGTGCGGATGCCTTGGAATTAGCTCCTACAAAATAGGAACACATGGGCACACATATGGTAGGTGACAACTCACCTTGATTTCAGTTAACTATTCAAAGTAAGAGATAACACTTTTGAATGCATGTAAATATCCTAGGAGTTAGGGTTTGATGTTTGCATGCATGAAGTTCAGTTAAGTTCAATTCAGTTTAGTTCAGTTCAGTTAAGGTTCAATTATCTTCAGTTAGTTTTAGTTGAATGATAGTTGACTTCAGTTAACTTGGAATGCATGGCTAATAACTTGAGTTGCATGACAGATAACAGGGACTACTTTCAGTTAACAGATGGAGGATCATGCATGCACATTGTTTTGCATGAATGGTGTTGAGAAATGTGTCAGTTAACAAGAAATATCTTGGACCCACTTTGGGCGCCCGAGTTGACTTCTTGGAATTAGCTCCTTTGCATGTTGATATATTTCTAAAGGCTTAGTTAAGTGGGGCCCTCTTTTGGGTGTGAACTTTGAGGATGAAGCCTTAAGATATTTATAGAATAAAGGTTGAGTTATGACTTCAGTTTGGGATGCCCAAATGGATGAAGGAGATGATTTGACATTGTTCTTCACGACACAACTCTACTTGCAAGAGATAGGCGTACCTTTTAGGGTTAGGGCTTGAGAATCGTTATTGTAACTCATTTGGAGTTTACAATGTTGATTAAAGTCTATTTATTTCAAGAAAGTTGAAGAGAGAGTTTGTGAGTTTGATTTGCAGGTTGTGAAGAAGTTTGGTGAAGGCAAAAGAGGCATTCTCAAGCAAGAATTGAAGCTATTGTAATCTACTTCAAATATTGAATAATAGATTAATTATTGGTGGAGTTTTTAACCCGAAAGGGTTTTCTCCATGGTATATGCTTGTGTAATCTTTCTAATATCTTGTCTACTTCTTCTATCAACTTCTGTCTACATTCTACAAACAGTAAAATGGATTAATCAGATAATCACCCACAAAGAATCTGTAACAAAGGAAAAGCATATTTAGATCAGCAATATTAAAGTTTTGCAAAGTATTAAGCTAAGAAAACACCTCAATTTTCAACATTTGGTATCAAATATGAGGTTGGGTAGAGTATTGAAGGATTTTTTGGTTTAGTGGGAGCTTTTATTATTTTTGTTATTTGCTGATTTTGGAAATATTTTTTGTTACAATGGGTTCTACTTCTCGTTTAGATATTGAAAGGTTCAATGGATCTGGGTATGAGATGTGGAAATTAAAAATGGAAGATCTCCTTGAAGAGAGAGATCAGTGGTTAGTTGTAGGTAATAAGACAAAGACACCTTCATCTATGTCAAATGAGGATTGGGCTAAGCTTGATAAGAAGGCAAGAGGAACCATAAGATTATGTCTTGTTGATGGTGTTCTCTTGAATGTTTTAGATGAAAAGACTACATTTGATTTGTGGAAGAGGATAGGTGATATCTATCAAACTAAAATCCTTACTAATAAATTGTATCTAAAAAGATAGTTATATTCTTTAAAGATGAAAGATGGTGATTCTGTTGCACATCATTTAAATGCTTTTAATTTGATTCTGAGTCAAATAGCATCTGTAGATGTAAAGGTAGAAGATGAAGATAAATTCATTTTGTTACCTTGTTCTTTATCAAAGTCTTGGGAAAATTTAATTGTTGCTATTAGTGGTAGTGGTGTAGATCCGAAGATGGACAATATAATTCCTACTCTCCTATCAGAGGAGATGAGGAGGAAGTCTAAAACGGAAATCCAAGATGCCTTGTTTGTAAAAGGTAGGCTTGAGAAAAAGGAACCTAAGGGAGACAAGGAAGGAAAGGGTAAGTCTAGAGGACAGTCTAAAACCCCTAGTAATAGTAAGGTAAAGTGTTGGAACTGTGGAAAACTGGGACATGTGAAGAAGGATTGTAAGAACAAGAAAAAGAGTTTTGATTCTTCTACAGAGGAATCCTCAGATGACAGTAATGATGCATTGGTTATTACAGCTAATAAAGTTTGTGATAACTCTTTTCTTAATGTTACAGACTGATCTTCATGGAAAGGATGGTAGTCACGATGCCATGTGTGACTCGGTACCACGATTCAGTTGGATTTGTTGGTAGTGATGAGGATGCATCATTGGTAAGGTTATCTTCAATGATATGGAGATATATTTTCTTGGTTTAGAGTAATTTCTATTATGTCATGGTTTACTCTTGATACGCATTTAGATTTTGGCATGGTACTTGTTCTCTTGAAATTAGGATGTTTATGTAAGTTATGATGCATGTGATTTCCTTAGAGGAGATGTTTATATCATGGATGTCATGTTTATGTTCCTGATTTAAGATTGGATCTTTGACATTGATCGTAGTAGTTCTCTTTGTATTGGGTACATTAATCATTTGCTTGATTACTTCATGATGGTGTTGTGTTTCATTTGGAGTTTAGCGTGGATTGGTTGGTTACAGGTCCTCATGGATACTTAGAGAATTAGGTGAGGCTTGAGTTCTCTTTTGGTAAGAGATATATGTTGGAATGGTTACTTGTAAGAAAAAAAATTTCAACAGTAAAGATCGAGAAGCCTACACCTTGGTTGAACATGAGTTCAATACACTCGATATTTCTTTATTTGAGAGGTATTTTCCCATTATATCTTTCAGTTGTGTTATGTTTCATGCTTTGATTTCTCATGGGATTGAGTGGATTCATGGTTGATTGTGGAAACTCATTTAAGGATGGTTCAGCATGAGTTTATATGTTTTATCTTTCATAGATATGGATCTTAAGCTATGAATAGTTAGTTTTGGAGGATTCATTTTGAGGGATGTTATGACATGGTTTATGGGCTGATTTCTAGTTATGGGATGGTTACCTTGAGTTTAATATTCTTGGTTTTACTTGACCTTTTAGGAGTTGTATAGTTAACAACAGATTCTTTGATTGTGTTAAGGCCATGGATAATCTTCATTTAGAATATGGTTATCATAATGTCATGGATAGCTTGGTTACATGTTATAGTGGGAGGTTTTTGATAGTGATGGTTTGATGTTTATCTTGTTGCCATGTATAGCTCGGTATCATGGTTCAGTGGGAGCTTTGGTAGGATATGGTTATCTTCATGAAATTTGAAGAGGATGTAGTTATTTTTTGGTTTTGAGTATTAATCATTTGCTTGGAGCTTCATGATTATGCAAGTTGCATTTAAAGTTGGCATGAATTGTTTGGTGAGTACTCATGGATACTACAGAGACTTGGGAAAGGTATTGATTGAGAAAGTTGACACTTTAATCAATGTTGCAAAGAAGTGCCATTGGCCTTGAGTCCTATACTTGATTAAATGATTCCTAGTTTATAATAATTGCAATGATAATGTCAAGTGGGAGAATGTTGGAAATATGATGTCATTTAATTGCAATCCTAAACAATATTTATTTCACCATATCTCCTAAGTCATTGGAATGTGTTCAACAACACTAGGATTAGGAAGAGATTAATATTTGATGAAATAATCATGTTAATTGACATTTGTAATTAATTATAAATGTTAAAAGCATGCGTGGACACCTTGGAATTAGCTCCTACAAAATAGGAACACATGGGTGCACATATGGTAGGTGAAAACTCACCTTGAGTTTAGTTAACTATTCAAAGTAAGAGATAACACTTTTGAATGCATGTAAAGATCCTAGGAGTTAGGGTTTGATGTTTGCATGTGTGAAGTTCAGTTCAGTTAAGTTCAGTTAAGTTCAGTTAAGTTTAGTTTAGTTTAGTTCAGTTCAATTTAGTTAAGGTTCAATTATCTTCAGTTAGTTTTAGTTGAATGCTAGTTGACTTCAGTTAACTTGGAATGCATGGCTAATAACTTGAGTTGCATGATAGATAATAGGGACTACTTTCAGTTAAAAAATGGAGGATCATGCATGCACATTATTTTGCATGAATGGTGTTGAGAAATGTTTCAGTTAACAAGAAATATCTTGGACCCACTTTGGGCACCCAATTTGGCTTATTGGAATTAGCTCCTTTGCATGTTGAGATATTTCCAAAGGCTTAGTTAAGTGGGGCCCTCTTTTGGGTGTGAACTTTGAGGATGAAGCCTTAAGATATTTACAGAATAAAGGTTGAGTTATTACTTTAGTTTGGGATTCCCAAATGGATGAAGGAGATGATTTGACTTTGTTCTTCATGACACAACTCTACTTGCAAGAGATAGGTGTACCTTTTAGGGTTAGGGCTTGAGCATTGTTATTGTAACTCATTTGGAGTTTAGAATGTTGATTAAAGTCTATTTATCTCAAGCAAGTTGAAGAGAGATTTTATGAGTTTGATTTGCAGGTTGTGAAGAAGTTTGGTGAAGGAAAAAAGAGGCATTCTCAAGCAAGAATTTAAGCTATTGTAATCTACTTCAAATATTGAATAATAGATTAATTCTTGGTGGAGTTTTTTACCTGAAAGAGTTTTCTCCACGGTATATGCTTGTGTAATCTTTCTAATATCATGTCTACTTCTTCTATCAAATTTTGTCTACATTCTACAAACAGTAAAATGGATTAATCAGATAATCACCCACAAAGAATCTGCAACAAAGGAAACACATATTTAGATCAGTAATATTAAAGTTTTACAAATTATTAAGCTAAGAAAACACCTCAATTTTCAACACCTAAACCCTAGAACCTTATTTTTGGGCCCATGAACACTATATGTTCTAGCTTGGATTCATGGACCATGGACTTTAGATCAAGGAACTATTACTGAATATTGTGATCCCTTAGACTCTAGACTTTAGACAGTTGGACCTCACACCTTAGACCAAGAAGCCTTTTCCCTATACCTTTGACCATGTACATTGGACCATAGGCCCTAGATCTTTGACATAGGACCTCAAATTGTGGATGGTAGGCCCATGGAACCTAGGCCTCAAATCTGAGTGCTTGGACTTTGGACCCTATGGTCTCTTTTCATCCCTATTATATGCCTTTATTTATTTTTTCTATTTTTTGTAGTGTATTTATTTGTCTCTATTATTCTCCCTTTATCTCAAGTTTATATCTCTCTATATCTTTTTCCCTTTCTCATTCATTTTCATTTTCATGTTTCTCTATCTCTCATTCTTTTATTATTTCTTTATTTCTATTATTTGGTGCTCTCTCTATTTGCTTCAATCTCTCTTTATTTCTTGGAAACTTTTTTCTTCCAATCTATATTTTTCCCTCTTGACCACATTTCTTTTATCTTTGTCTCTCTTTATAATTTCCTTTTTGTTTATCCCTTCTTTCTTACTATTTATTTCTATCCCTATTATGCCTTTCTTTCATTCCCTCTATTTTTATAATGTATTTCTTTGTTTATCTTATTCTCTATTTATCTCATAGTTTAGATCTCTTTAGACATATTTCCCTCTCTCATTCTTTTCTCATTGATTTTTTATCTTTTATCCACTCTTATCAATTTGATTTTACTTGGTCTTCAAACATCAATTAGTGGCATTTGGCCTTTTTCCATCATACAATTTCTTCTATTGACAAAGTTCTCTTCTCACCTTTGACGTCAATGATAATATTCTAACAATCTCTCATACTGTTTTGACATCAATAACAATCAATTCCAACACTATGAGCTTCACCTCTTTTTCCAATAAGGTGCCACACACCTTCTCATAACTCAAGCCCTTGTAACCTTTTGGAGCCTCATTAATTTATTTCACCATTTCTTGCCAATATGGTGAGTGAACAACATCGACATCCAGCTCATTTACATAAATGCATCTTGTTATGTGTTGATTGGAAACATCTCAACTCTCATTTTGAAATACAATTTCCAAAGGTCCCTTTCGGTCTTTTATTTGTAGTGGATTCTTAACTTTCAAGAGTGGATAAAAATAAGAGGCTCTCTACCACAACATTGGGATTAGATGGGGGCATTGGGGCCTTCATTCCCTTTGATCTATGGCTTTTTAGTTCATTTTCTTGCTCTTGCTCCATAAAATATTCTATCACTTTCTCCAATTTCACAAGTACACCATTCTTTCCAAGGAAAGATTTGATGTCTTGTCCATAGATTCTACACAAATGAGGTTTCACTCGATTATATGAACTTGAATATCTAACATCACATCCTTGAAAATCCAAATATAGCCCCCATCACTTGGAACCGGTTGTATTATAACATACTTCCATAGAGGAGTCTCGTATTTGTTTTGAATTTAGGTCAAGCGATGGAGCTAAAATTAGTTTCCATTATAATTCCTATGGCAATAAATTTTATAAACAACACATTCAAAACAAAAAATAAAAAATAGACATATAAAACCTAGCTCTTTTGATACAATCACAGAAGAATCAAAGAAACTTAGAAAAACAAAGCTACGAGTTTGTTTCATTTTTATAAACAAAAAATGGAGGGAAAAAATGAAAAAAATTACCTCTTTGCAAAGATATTCATGTATGATCTTCTTGGGAGCCAATGAACACTTGTAAATATTTAGGAAAGACATGCAACCGTTGTAGAACCTTCAAAGATCTATCTTCAACTCCCTTATGGTGAATTCAACAAGCAAAAATGAATGTTCAACCTCTTGGAATGATATTTTATTTATACAATATAAATGATCTAAAATAAATAAAAATTGGTGTTGGATATGCTTTGGAAGTGACTTTTAGGGTTTAAAATCCATTTTAGGGCACCCAAGTCAAATTCAAAGTAAAAAGATTAAAAATAAAAAATAAAAAATGAAGAGGGATAAACAGGTTTGCCCAGGTTTGTCCCAACGAAATCGGACATTGTTTGCAAGGACCTTGTTCAAATCCATAAGAATATTGGACTAGATCATGGATCTAGTTCAAATCAAACTATATCACAAATTTGGTTCAAACCATACCTGGATCTAGCCAATTTGCAAGCGGATCCAACAACATAGTATACACATGTTATGATTATTACAAATTAATAGATCAAGGGAGATAGCTAGAATGAGTCACAAATCACATTTAAAACTTGTGGAAGTTAATATTGAGTTCTTTTGATTGAATAAAAAATGTATTTATATTGTATTAGTTCATGCTATATTAGCCCATTATTCTTACTATAAAATTTCTCAAAGCCAATCACTGAAAACAAATAGTTCCTCACTAAGTTGTTGTCTCTGATATAGTTGACAATGACAGTTAATTGGTAACCCTGTCATCAACTCCAATACAATGGAATGAGTGTGGAAAAGACTCCATAGCCTCACATTTTCAAAAGCAATAACCACAATCTAATTTTTATGTCTTTCAACCAGTTCTCCCAAAGTTGCTAGTTTGTGTTTATTGGTTTGCCAAAATTTTCCAAGGTTTAGTACAATTGGGTTCAACAATACAATCATAGTTACAAGACTCACAAGAACTCAATGAGTCATGGTATGGGAAGAGATAAATAAGTCTGGTAGACTCGAGGCTCGAGAACTCGCTAGACTCGTCAAGTCTGGTAGACTCGCCAAACTCTTCAGGTCTTGGCAAGTCTCAACCCCTAGACTCAACCATTTTAATTTAATCTTTTTAAAAAATGACACTCTTTCAATGTTTGTTTGGTTTATGAAATTCTCATCCAGGATTTACAAAAATATATGAAAATGGTGTGCACCATGAAGTTCTATGTGGTTTTGAAGGTCTTCATTTTGGTTTGGTGGTGGGGGCTCCACCCCTCGACCCCACCCTATATCATGATAGGGAACATGCCTAGGGTGTTTCCCCGAGACCCCGTGAGGGGCGTTACCCCTCGACCTCGCAAGGGGTGCTACCGCCAAACCCCCACAAGGGGCGGTGCCCCTAGACCCTCGCAAGGGGCACTGTCGCTACCCCTCAATCCTATTGGGATGTTTCCCCCAAACCCCCATCAAACTATAAGTCTAAGAATGTAATGGGCCAATGATGAATCATGACCATAAAACCTACAAAATACATATCCCTTGTTGCAAATCTTTGCATCTTTCATAGTCAAATCCATAATCAAGGATTATATTTCTTCATACATTGGACAACTTGTTTTGTACTGTTGAATACAAGTTAAGTCATAGTTGGCAAAAAATGCCATTTTAATAATGCAAAAAATATACCAATCATGCCCTACAAAGGAAACGCATTGAACAATTCCATCTATTAGTATGCTAGCTAAATTCAAACTAGAACATAGCCATTTATCTTTTTACTTAATCGTTCCTATTTGTTTAATGATCTTGACAACAAAACATGCAACCTTGAAAGCTTCAAGAAAATTTTAATAATAAATTCCTCACTTGAATATACACACCAATCATTTAGACACAAGCAAATATTATGGCTACATCATCATCTAGGACCTATCTTAGACACTAGTGCATGGCTTGTCATGATATTGGGATGATTAATGCAAGCTCCTCTAGGCCATAGACTTATATTTTTAGTTTTGATATTTGTTTTGATGCCATGGATTTCATATTCCATGAGATTTGTATACATTTGACAATATTTATAATCTTAATGTGTTATTTCCTTTAGCTAAAATTTGTGTTTATATTTATGTGATTGATGTATGTTTGTGTATGGGATTATAGTAATTTCTATTTGATGATGCTATTGTGTCTTTAAGGTTTATTTATTAAAGGGTGCATGAAACAAGTTTTAAATCCTTAAAAATCTTTGAATTTGTTGGGTTTTTCTATTCGTCGAGTCTAATTCCGAGTTCGAGTAAAAAATTGGCTTGTCGAGTCCAAGTCAAAAATCAACTTGCCAAGTTTGAGGCAAGTCTGAGTCTTGTAACACTGGGTACAATATATATACGGCCATAATTTGAACAAGAAATTTCAAAAAATAAATATATAACATAGCTAATTATTGATAATTCAATTTCAATTGTCAAATGTTACAGATAAATCAAAATGGTTACACATGAAAAATAGATATTGATCATCAGGTTTCTCTTCATCAAGAGCATCGACATCATCAGTTGGTTCATTAGAACAAGAAGCAGCCCCAATGTCGCTCCCCCTAGCTACTTTTGTTTTGTGTGTTGTTAATGGCTTAGAAGTCACCTTTTAGGATTAGTTAGGGTCTTTTTTTCTTTTCCTTTTTCATTAACATTTGACTCTTTTATATTTTATTATTTGGGTTCTCCTTGCATTCACCTGGATCTAGCCCATTCTGGCCAGAATTATGCATTAGACCAAACCCACAATCCCAAGGTAGAACCCTGACCAAACCTAGGTTGGACCTAGACTAAGATCCACCTAGTCCAAGCTTGGTGACACCTCCAAATCATCAATGTCCTTTTCAATAGATTTGACAACTCTTGCATCAATTTGTTTATCTTCTAATTTTGATGAGATTAGTTCTTCATTTTCTACTTACATTCTCAAATCAATGTTTATTTTTCTATTTGCTACATGGTCAGATTAGTAAACTCCCAATTAAGGATAAACTTATTACCACCATATTACTAGATTACTCAATCACTAAAATATTATGGCTACCAAATTACCACCAAGTCAAAATACTCCAAAACAATAAATTAAAAAAGATATTCATCATCAAATAGTAGTAAGGAGAATATTAACCTATAATATTATGAGTTTTGGAAACAAACAATATTTTGTATCTTTTTCCAAAATGAGCTTGCATCAAAGAATAGAGATGTCTTCTAGATGTGGTATTAATTTCAAATGTTTCCACATAATATTTTTTCTACTTCTTTACCTACCCACCAAGAGGTACTAAAATGTTAAGCATGTCATACACTTATGCATTCAACAATGTGTGAACAATAAATGTTATTACAAGAGTTAGATTTCAAGTTCGAGGTTGAATCAAGAAAGCAAAATTTTGGACATGATCACTCATTGAGAATCAAGATAGGGCAATGAACTAGATGTTTCTATGGAAATTAACCTAATGCATATCTTCCCAATAGGGATGTGTTACCTATTGAAATGAATAATATTTCAAAGTTCTCACCTTTGAAGGCACTTAAAGTTACCCTATTCAATATAAGAAGACTCAATTGGTAGGTCAACATCCTAAATGTTGATAAGGGATGAGTGTGTAAATTAGGACCTAACTCAAAATTGCAATGAGAGAAACCCAAGAAAACATTTGTTTGTACTATTTTAGGTCCTACCAAGGATGTTGCAACTTGAGAAGCTTGGTTATCATTGATGTCAAAATTGTGCTTAAGTTTATATATGCTTCGAAGATTGCTTGTATTCAAATATATCTAATTGTGTTGGTCAACATAGTAGTGTTCTGAAAAACTAAGATTCATCTTGATGTCTTAGTATGATGCGGAGGTGGGTACGCATGTATTAATGTATTTTCAATATGCCTACAATGATATTTTTAATGGTGTATCGCAATCAGTGACAAGTTACAATTTTTTTGTTTGAGGTATTCATAGTATATACTCTAAGGAAGTGACGCAGTATTTTGGTTTGCATTCTTCCACAAAGAAATATTTAGTCTTGCAATTCAAAATTTAAGTTGATGATCATGTGAAGGTGTTATACCCAATTTTTCATGTCATTATTCCTTCTACAGTGAATGTTAGAAGTGACAGAGTACACAATTGTGTTAAGGAAATACAAAGTGGTTCAGGAGACTTGTTGGAATGCTTCACATTCCTTCAGATGTGATGTTTTGGCTAGGAGGATTTTACAACATACTCAGTGATGTCTAATGTATGCTATATCGAAGTTTCAAGTCATCTGGTACTCTGCAAATTCAATTTTCAAGTGACAGTTTGATATAGTTAGTTCTAGATGCTTAATCTTTATCAAAACATATGTTTGAATACTTGCGCCAACATAAGGTTGTGTATTTCAATTGTGTGAGTTTATGTGGATACTCCACATGTCTCCTAGTGTCTAAGGTATAAAGTGCATGAAGATTTTTCTTGTTTCTAGTACCATGCATATGTTTCAAGTTATTTTGTGAAGATAAGCTTTTGATGAGGCCAATTAAGGCATGTTAATGATGTGTGCCACAAGTTCAAGTGCGAGAGGAGTTAATGGAGTGATTGAAGATTTTGTATGAGTCATGTTGACTCATTTGGGATAAATTTAAATAATTTATTATCCTTCTTTTTTGTACCGCCAATGGATATGAAGGTTGACATGTTACAAGTTTCATATTTACTTATTTATGGCCGACCGAATTTGTATTTTTCAAGTGTGTGGATGATATATATATATAGAAGATCAAAGATGAGAAGATTATTATGGAAGTGTGTGAAGATGTATAAGTGTATGATAAAAGCATGATAAGGTTTGCCTCAAATCTAATGTGCAAAATTGATGACTATCAGTGGATTGAAGCCATAAAGTCAGCCATATTTCATTTGTTCTCAATCAAGGAGTTGTAGCTTCCTTAGGTTGTAGCCCTAAAACAAAGTTGTATAAATAGGGAGTTATAACTCCCTTGGGTTAGAGCCCTAAATCAAAGTTGTAATTGTTATGTACTTGTGAGGCTGGATTATGATAGTAGCTCCTAGAAGCATTTTTCACCATGGTTTTTCCCCTATGGGGTTTTCCATGTAAATTTGGTTTCAACTATGCTCTTGTGTGGATGCATGTCCTTTTTCTTACTTTGACTAAGTAGGTAATGCTTAATTGGTATAACTTAGCATCAACAGTTATTAATTGGGATTGAAATTTGACGTATATTGATTCACCACCCCCATCGCCCCCTCCCCCCTCTCAATATTCTGGTGTGCTCAACAAAGGAGAGATGGCAGATTTGGAGATTTTTCATGCAGAGATATGGAATTCTTCATCCAAGGGTACTCATAGGTATGCAAGAGCTTGTGACATCTATTAGAGGGTGGATAATTCAAACTATTATGGTGAGTAGCTACTTCATCTAGTACTAATAGTCTAACACCAAGTACTATTTGAGAAAAATATAATCAATGTAAATGGACTAATAGATCCATTGGCCTGAAGAACTAATTCGGATCCTAGGAGAAAAATCAAGGTTAGTACAGTAAGCTGCAAGATTTGATGTGTTCTAGAGGAAATAATTTTCCAACAAAAATCTAAAATTCAAGTTCATTCATGTACCAAAATTAAGTTATAGAAAGCTAAGAAAAATTAATATGAAAGTTTTGTTTATAACAACCTTTAAGAATAGATGAATGAACATGCATCTACCCCAGAAAATATATATGGTTTGATAACGAATATGTAGCATAAAAAATAGTTCTTCGAGAAATTATGATGACAAAGAAGCATGTAGAAATTGTTCAACACTGATATTAAGTAATATTAATACTAAGACGCAAATACAGATTAGTGATGAAGTTGTAGAAGAAGAACCATTTCTTCCTGCAATTCTGATGACAAGGTAGCATATAGAAAATGTTCACTGGCACTAAGTAATGAGTTGAGACAATGTATATAGTTAGCTTTCGAATCAACAGGGCACTGCCTTACTCCCCTGCAAGGAAAGGAGACAAGGGAACTAAGGAAATAAGCTTCCAAAATTTTATTTGAAAAACATAATGATTAAATTGGATTGTTAAAAAAATTCAAAAAGTGATCCAAGACAGCACTTCATGGACCACAAACTTGAGGTCAAGGTCAAATTTCTTTATTTAGAATCCTCAAACTTTGTCATATCATCCTCAAGCAAATGGAACAATAGAATCTTTTAGTAAAATATAGAAAACAAACATTGATAGAGATTAACAATGTTGATAGAAATGATGGGACAAAGGGGCTATTGCCAACATTCAAGCCATATAAAATGACAAAAAATTGACTAAGTCAAATACAGATTGAATTTTGTAATCCAGATCTATGAACTATGTTAGCAACAAGTTTCAGCAACATCAAATCATTAAAATTGAAATTAAATTAATGTCAACAAGTAACCAAAACAAATGAATGTTTTTTATTAAAGGTAAATAACAAGTTTTGAAGGGGCCTGAAACCTCGCACAAAAAAGAGCAGCTGAAACTAAAGAAAACTAAAATAAGTGTATATTAGCCCATACACAACACAACATCAACAAAACATTAGCCAAAAAGGAGGAACACAATTATCAACATTACATATTCTTCAGTATATCTGCAACCTCCACATCGCAGGCCACATCCTTCTGACCCTCATCCAAGGCATCAGACAGTTCTTTAACAGGAGTTCCAGTCTGAGCTTTAGTCTTGTTATGAGTCCTAGCCCTAGGCCCACACACATTCACCTCGCTAATCAAAAAATTATTCTTATCACCACCCTTATCAACAAACACCTCTCCCTCTAGCAGCTTACCACCAACACCAATATCACCAGAATGAGTAGTCTCCTTGCATTTTTTGGCACTATCAAAAGGAAAGGTAATACCAACAGACTCAAAATTAACCCCATATTTTTCCCCCTCCCCACCCTTATCCATGTTAGCATAAATCCTCTCCATATCATTTTCAAGGGTGAGAACTCTACCTTCAATATTCTGCTTCATGTTGATCGTTTCATCTGCCACAATTTTCAAAGAGTTCATCAGATCATCAATCCAATTCTGAATTGGGGACTCATTAGATTTACTCATCACACCATGAAATTTCATGTTGTTCATATTAAGTTCATGGAACAACCATTTAAATAACTTGTAAAAAGCAATGGAACAACTAAAACAAATGAATGTTATTGACACATATTGGAAAGAAATATTAGCCTTTGTGAACTAGTTGAAACCTCAGTAATCCAAAGAAATAATACAATCAATAAGATATGTTAATAAAGAAAACTCGGTAGAGAGAATAAATATTTATTTTCAATAGCAAATCACTCTTGTCATCTAAGTTGAGAAATGTAAAATTAACACAAAGAATATCCAAAGAATATCATCTATTCAAAGGCAAGTCCTAAGATGGCCTTGGGCAGTAATCTTCAATGCCATCAAAATCCTTCCACTATGACAGGAGATAACCACTCAGGCAAAAACATGCAAGTTTGAGAAACCCCAAAGTCCAAACTTAACTGAGATATATTGGACAATTTTGTCCAAGTGGAAGCCTAGAAGTCATAACACACAAAACCATCAGAGGAACCAAAGAAGAATGTGATTGAAGAGGAGGTGCCATCAAGACTTGGAAAAAAATTAAACAACAATTCCCAAAAAATTTAAATATAGCTACAAATGAATATTGCACATGTTAAATGCTTTATCACGTTCTTAATGTAGCTCTACTTCTAATTTAGGAACAATTGCATAACTGTCTTCTAATCCCTTACACCTCCTCTTCCATCATGCTTTTTTGGTTCCTATGATAGTGGTGTGGTAGTATTAGGCATGGGCTTCTTCCATAACAACATTAACTGATGTTTATGTGTTTACCAAGCTTCCTCTTGGACAATGTCAATTCTCAATGAATGCATCTAGAAATAATTAATTTTATGATATAGTAGAGAGAATGGAAATATACAAAAAAAAAATCCATTTATAATAAATATTACATGCATTGACTTTAAAAGAAAATTGGAAACAATGTAAGGCCTTTTATCGTTATCAAGTGGGTAGGTGCAATCAAAATTTAGCCAACAGATTTTCAACCAGTTTAAGAGATTGCAATAAAACTGTACTGATGCAATTTGGTGGAAAGAGTTGAGCTTTGACAAAAATCACCAGTTGCACCATACACATAAACTCCAGTTTCTGGAAATGTCATGATCTCACCAGACATGATAAGGAAATTGTATGTAATCATTCTTTACAAATCCTTTTCTTCAAATTATATAGAGTTCTAAATGTATAATTCACTATTTCTCACCATCATTCACCAGGACTAGCCTTTTCTCAATGATAGTCCCTTTCAACAAAATTAGGTATTTTTTCCTTTCCCACATTATGTAAATTTGTATTAAAATGTATACTATAAGCATAGTTCACCAGGATTAGTTTATCATTAGCACAGGTCCTATTCAACAGAATCAGGATAGATCATATTGTTAGTATTGAATTAAACTTTTCAAGCTTCCAATTTCAATTGAAACCAAAGTTCTTGAAATTACAAAAAAAAACTAGGTGCCACATATCATTCTCTCCTTCTATAACCATAACAAAAGTATTTTTTCTTCATCCTTTAAAAATCATTAACCATTACCGATAATTTGCATGTAGTTTGTCATTAACTATGATTCTTGTGACCTAAGCATGTAAGTTTGCATTCAATTTTATAAATAATTGCAATGTACACTGATTAGTTTCTAGAACTAGGACCCTCACCAAGAGAATAAACCATGAGCTCTACTGCAACAGCTACAACAGATCCACTGGAAGATCCCCTAGGCACCCTTAAATGTGTAGGTGGATTAGTTGGAGCTCCATAGTATTTATTTTCCCCATTGATACTGCAAAGATTAGATAAAATTAATATATGAACCACATAAACTAATAGGTTTGTGATAAAATAAAAAGGTATATTGTCAAGACTCGATAGCAACTAGGAATATGAAGTTATAAACATAATCACAACTGGAATGAATAATCCTTCCATTGATTCATGATGATGTAAGGGTTCAAAATACAAATTCAAATTAAGCATATAGTTAATAAAATTCAACTTATGGTTGGAATGGTTTTGTGCATTAAAATTCAATAAGACATATTTTCTTTAACAACAATTTACAAAACCTTTCACTAGTAGTAGTAAATTATAGCTTAAATGTCAGCATATAATCCAAAAATAAAAATCTTAAGTTGAGTCATATAAACATCTATTTCATATAAGGAGATTGAGTTGGTGCTTTTGGTTGGGTGGTGCTTTGGGTTGGCTATTGCTCCTCAATATTTTGTTGGGCTCCCTCCCCTATTTTGGAAGGGGGTCTTGATGTGTTGAACCCTATTATATGCAGGGGTTGGTGTCTAAAAATTACTGCTATTTGGGAGACTTTGTTTCTTGGTTATGCTTTCTCCTATAGAGGTGGAGAGACAAGTTGGTCGATGAGGGCTCTGTGCTCTATTAATACTAATGTTGATTATGGTTCAGAATTGGTTTCTTTGAGTATCAGACTTGATGTGGGATGGTTCTTTTGTGGAATATTGATGGGATTTGATGTTTTTAGATAGTTTGGGGCTCTTTGTTCCTCTAATACTACCACTGATTATGGTTCTTAAAGTGACATATTTTCCACAGGATGGTCACTTCAAGGAATGTTGATGGGCTCAAATTATCTTGCATATGATATTGTTGTTGTGGTTGGCTAGTTGGCCTATTCTACCAGCCATGCAACCTATCTTGTTAGTGGTTTGGATGCTTGGATGTTGTTTCTACAGCCCAGGGGGTGGCCAACTGACCTGTTTTGTTGGATATAAGGCTAATTTTGAAGGATGCTTGGGGTTCAAGTCCCTATTAAAACTTGTGTGTATTGGTTTTTTGTTCGTCTACTTTTGTCCACCCTTGGGGTGGTGTTGGGTTGGTTGTTATGTTGTAGCTTGTTATGTGGCCTGATGGCTTGTTCTATTGGTGGTGTTGCATTCTCCTCCTTTGTTGTTCTTTCGAGTTTGGTTTTGTTGGCCACGAGGCCTATTTTTGCTTTTGTTCCTTGTCATGTTGTGCTTATTGTTGAATCTTTATTGATGTAAAAGAGATCAAGGCCCTTTCAAAATCCCTACTTACCTAATCAAAAACATCTATTTCAAAGAAATTCCCTCTCAAATATGGATAATTCTAGCATATATTCTATTAATAACTTGAACTATAACTTTTTCAAATGTAATTTCATGCAAGAGATTAAAGATGTGGTAAACATACAACTAGATATAAAGATAACTAAAATTGTGATGCAACCTAGAAAATATTTATAGATATTTGAAGATCACTACCAACCTGTATGTCATCTGAATCTTGTCCATAAGAGTTCTTCCCACACATGTGGTACCCCCTTCTATAAGAAGTGAAACATCTGGGGTTGTATGAACAATAGGTTCGTGGGTTTTCTACCAGTTAGGATTTTCAAAGCCAAATACATATCCTTCCACATCAAATCTATCGTCACATTAAATGGTTCCTCACTTTTATTAGTAATAAATTTAGCTAGTACCCAGACTAAATTTATAGACAAGGTCTAAACAAAAAATGGTTGTCTTACTATATGCAAAAATCTTTCACAAGCTGGTATTTTTTATATATCGCCCATCACTTATCAATCTATTGTCTTCCACTACACATTCTAGAAACTAAGACAACTAACTCAAATTGGTCCTAGTTTATTTGGCTATTTTAAAGCCAAATAGAAAGAATAACTATAATGATTAAAATTAATAAATTATGAAGTGGTAAGCACCATCAATGTGTTTGTGTGATACGAATTCAAGACAATAAATATTAATAGACAACTGTAATCTAGACAAATAATCTACACAAAATCCTCAAGTCCAAACAATAAAATTGGAAGTACTCCTAACAGGCCTATAAAGTAGATCTAGACAAAAACATGACTACATGCCTTCTCACGTAGCCAATACATTGAAAAATAAGCTTTAAGTTACAGCTCATAAAACATTATTATGTTCTAGTACAGTTCTTGTTTGAATACTGTAGTGCTAAAAATACTTCATTATAAAGCTAAAGCTTTCATGTAATATTTTATAGGGCATTGCCCTGAAGTTATAAATAATGGCCAACTCTACCTTGCCCAAAATATCAATAAATCATTGCTTTAGCACCATCATGCACTACACCAAGTTCAAAAATCATTTTAAGTGGCTCAGACATGAAGTCTCAAAGCTAAGTTGTTGAGTCAAGTATGATGATATGGCTGGGTACATTCATATATAAGTTGTTTGGTCAAGTTCATCGGTATGGCAATTTTTTCCCTCAAGTTCAATACAGCTGGGTACAGTCACACTATATACCAATAATTATTTAGAAAAATATATAAAAAATTGAAAATATAGTGTAAATAACAAGAATAATCCAAACACATATTCAACATATGAAGTTTCAAAGCTAAATTATTAGGTCAAGTTCGCTAGTACAACAATTTTCCCCATGTTTGGTATGGTTGGGGACAAAATTGAAAAGACAATTTAAACTTGATAATGATAAATATAATTGATCATTCAACATAAAATGTCAAATCAATACAAAATACAATCAATAACTTCATTTTTCTCTTTTATTGAGAGCATCAAAGTTGTCGCTTGGTTAATTTGAACCACAAGTAATCATAATGCCACTCCCACTAGCTACATCTTATGTAGGAGCTCTTGGTCCTCTAACAAAACTATGGCAATCCTTCATCACCCTTTCCTTGTAGTTGACTTTCTTATGTGGTAAAAGGTGAAATTTGGAATGCATATAGACCAAATCCTACTTTTTTGGCAGCCAACAGGTTGTACTTAGTTGAGAAAATAAAGGAGTATGTACTCCAATTCCACTCAATTGAAAAGAAAACTCAACTTATTGAAACTGGAGAAATTCAATACAAATTTTATAATTATAACATATTATATAACTGCAAAAGAATACTTAGCATGTTAAAAAACTAAAAATGTTTACCTATAGTAGAAATTTGATTGCAAGAGGTTGCAGGCACATAGAACCTTGCTCATGGAGGTAACACTAGATATGAGCATCCTTGTACTTGTCTACAAGAGTGATTAGACTATAATTCTCTAACATTATGAAGCTACTAAACTCACCCACAACAATATCCTTCACATTTGGATCTAGGAATTTTTTTTGCAATGTATCCTTGAACACATTAGCAATTTTTGCATCTCTATATGGCACCACTCTCTTGGGAAAAGAAAGTGTCTTTGTACTATAATATTTGGAAGACAATGCAAACACAAGGAGATGCAAGGGTATGGTCATATTTTTCTATCAACAATGATTCTTATCACCCTTGTAAAAAATAATTTTGTGGAATCAACCTCAATTTTTTCACCAATGGAGTCCATGTCAACATATATTTCTCCCAAATGTGACCAATCCATATGAGAAAACCTAATCATATTCATGATTGACTTGATGAAACTCAATATGTACTCCATGTAAGCCCAATCATCATCCAAGATCAATGATTTGACCCTTTGGGACCTCTTTGAGATTGTTTACCTCCACATAAGTCAAAAGTTGCTAATGGCCATGGTGCTCAATATGCTCATCGAAAATGTCCCTTACCTCATTTTGAAATTCCCTATTAATGGGCCTCTATTGTAGGAAAAGGAGGGGATTTTGTTTTCTTGGGAAGGCAGTGTTACAATGAATAAATGTGGGGTAGCCACTATTGAAGAAATGAAAGATGGCATTATAAGTGATCTATGCAATTCTTTCTTGGATAAAGGATGGTGTTTAGAGTTTTCTCTCTCAGTCATAATATCTATTTTTCTTTCTCTCTTATATGAGAGAGTTTTTTCCTTGGGAAATCCATTTTTGTTTGGCTCTAGAAAAACTCTAATCCCTTGGTCAACCATAGAACACAAGTGATCTTTCACCCAACTATATAATCCCTTGTACTCATTATTGCATTGACTATACCTAAGAAAGTGCTCACCTCCTAGGACCTCCTTAATCATTGTCACATGTCTCCAAACAAGGTATCCTTGGGCACTAAACTTGAATGATCAACAATCTTTATGTGAACAATAAACTTTTAACCACATGTTTGAAAAGAAATAAGGAAAATCAAGAAGAAAAAAATGAAATGCAACTCTCTAAGTTAAATCAACATATAATAGGAAAAAAACACAATATAACCCAATGATACATTAAAAATGAAGAAGAAATCAAAAAATAACATTAAATCATTTAAAATAAAACATAGGAAGCTTGGAAAAAAATATAAAAAATTAAAATAAACTTACCCTTGAACAAGGAATTCCGTAGGTGAAAACTATTTTATCCCCTAACACTTGTGAAATGCTCCTTCAAACCTTTGCATTCCTCCACCACTCAACAATCCAATAATATTTTCTCTTGGAAAATACAAGTTTAGGTAAGTTAGAATGAAAGTTAAGTTGTGTTTTTTTTTGTGTTTGTGTTTTAGACTTTGAGATTAGGGGACCATGGACTTAGATTTGATGATAGTGGGGGGTAAAGGTTGGTGGCACAAATACATATGGTTAAGACTAGAGTGGAGGTCAAGGATAGTGCCTTGACTACCATGAAAATATTCCTTCTTTCTTCCAAGGTTGTTATCATGACATAGAGAAATGTTATAACAATTGGAGGCTTCGTAATATCCATAGGATAATCCAAGAACACACATCAGAGCATGCCCCAACATTCCCTGCTTCAGTAGTGGAATTTCCAAGATGCCCCCATCTACAAGTAGCAATAGGGAGGTGACAAGGGATAATTCATTATGGAACTATGACAAAAAGGGGTTCTTTAATTAAAGAATATTTTTAAAGCTTTAAAGGTCATTTAGCTTGTGTGTCCACCCAAGGTACCTCCAAATTCCAAAACTAAAGATACCCTAGGAAAACCCTTGGTAGTCTTGGACCCAAACTCATTTGAGATGGGTAAGGGGGTTGGAATGGGAATACCCAACAACTTGGTTTTAAAGGAAAATAGAGGTTCGACACTACTCAAATATGTGGCATCCTTTCACCAGTTTAAAGTGTTTTAGGGTTTAACAACCTCCTAAGTATTAGCCCATTCTTGATCTCCCAAATACTATGATCTAACAGTTGAAGTTCCTCATTGCATAAGTGAATCCAAACCAGGATATCAAAATAGTGCCATGTGACAACGTATTGTAGAAACAAAGAAAGAGAAAGTTGAATATTCTCCTTGGACCCAAATCAACATCAATTTTATATTGAGCCCTCACTATCCAACAAATATAGGTAAGGCATGTGCCTATAGAATAATTATATTTAACAAGCCTCTAGCCCTTAAGCAATCATCACTATCATGCCCCAACAAAGATCTTCTACACAAGGATTCCCAAGTGAAGAATGGTTATAAAAGGAAGAGATTTAAACATCCAACAAGTTTTACATCCCCGGTGACATGTGTTCTTTGTGTTTGATGAATAGTTTGGACCAATGCATATGGCACAATTCAATTCTGCCACCCTTGGTTTGCTTGGTACATATAGTTGCAGAGTAGCTCTTTGTAAATATCTTTAATATTTAGAATTTTCTAACTCTTTCAAAATTTCAATTTGAGTGATTAGCCTTAGCATTTACCATTTTACAATCTGATGTTGTCTAGCCATGAAAATCATATGTAACCCATGCAACCATGTTAGAAGGTTTGTGTTCGCATTCATCTTTGGCAAGGTTAAAATTTGGATCAAATTTGAAACCAAGATAAAATTTACCATAGAAATCATGATTAAATTTGACTAATATAAATCTATATATATTTTTAATATAAGGAATAATGTATTAAATTTTATAAAAAATAAAAATAAAAATAAAACCTAAAACAATTTGACACGTATCCCCTATTTTTGTCTCCCAAGGGAGAATGGTGGCATATCAATACCCTCTAAATTTTTCCTCATCTCTTGCCTAACCGTTGGGAATCCAAGTAAGCCTTTTGAAGCATATATCAATCCAAACCAATATCCATTTCTCACTATCAAATATCCTTGTCCTTGGCTCATAAAGGACCTCTCTCACTCATCTCATTCCCAAGGGTTAGCTGGCAGTCTACAACACAACAACAACAACACTTAAACACAACAATCAACAATATCCATATCTACGACAGAGACCACCCAACACTAAACACCAAAATATCAACAAGATACCAAACATTCTTGCAAGATAGATGCATCCATAAAATAACAGTGAAGCTTAAAAAATATCTCATGAAAAATATGAAAAAAATTAATAAAAAACACATCCTTAAAATATATTTTTATTAAAAACCCTAAGTCCTTTTCCATAAGAACTTTAAGTCAAATTGAAATGAATTTATGGGGTTTTCTTTAAGTTCCAACAGATTTCAAACTTTTTTCTTGAAATTTGGAAAACCTGTGACATAGTATGTAACTATATATTTTGAAGAAAATAATCAAGATCTTGTGGTTTATTTCTCTACTCTTTGTTTAAAATTATCTATGGATGGTTCATCCATTGAAATGTTAACTTTTACCTCTTATATTTGAATGATTTATTAGCATCAGATTTAGATAGTTAGTGTTTTGTGTGATTTAATTTTGTTGAAGGTATTTTAGATCTCTTATGAGTCAAAAATACTTTTATAAAAGGGACTAATCAAGTTGTTGGGCTTAAGGTTTCTCTCTCTCTCTCTATGAATGATGATAATCTCTCTCTCTCTCTCTCTCTTTCTTTTTTGATGTTTTACCTTTTTTTTTCTCTCTTTCTTGCTTTGTTTGTTTCTTGGTGTTTATCTCATTCTTTGTTTTACTATATTTTTTCATGTCTCTAACTCTTTTAATATTACCTCTCATTTTTCCTTTTCTCTTTTTTTTCTTTTTCATTCATCTCTCTCTCTCTCTCTCTCTCTCTCTCTCTCTCTCTCTCTCTCT